>JAYESD010000012.1:10885994-11425810 GCA_036927565.1 Tuctoria greenei | reverse complement strand
GTTGATAAGATTAAGACATGAGTAGAAAGAAAACTTTTTAGTGAGGTCAAGTTTATGTGCACAATTATATTGACCTCCCTTATGTTTGATAAACCCCTTGTAGTTGAACTTCACATAAAAGGAAAAAGTGGGATTTTACATTCCTCCCCCCTTAAAAGAATCTCGTCCCGAGATTATAAAGGAAGGACAAAAGATAAAGATCTACTGAACATGTGCCGCTAACAAGTTCGGATAGTTCGTTTTAAGATATTCCTCGCTTTCCCACGTGGCTTCTTCAGCACTGTGGTTGCTCCACAAGACTTTGTAGAAACGCAAAGTGCGCCTTCTTGTGGTGCGAGTTTTCTTATCAACGATCTGGATTGGATGCTCGGAATACGTAAGATCTGGTTGGAGAGTTTCCAAATCCTCAATACGTATATTCGTTGGGGCTTTGAGACATTTCCACAACTGAGAAATGTGAAACACATTGTGGACCCCTGCCAGCGACGACGGTAACTCCAATTGATATGCCACAGGTCTGCATCTTTTGATTATTGCGAACGGCCCAATAAAACATGGAGCTAGCTTCCCTCTTACTCTGAATCGATGAATTCCTTTCATGGGTGATACCCGGAGATAAACTTGATCCCCAACCTCGAAGTGAAGAGGTCGACATCGTTTGTCTGCATAGCTCATCTAACAAGACTGAGCGGCTTTGAGACTGGCTTAAATAAGACGTACTTGCTCTTCGGCTTCATTTATCAAGTCGATGCCATATACCACTCATTCACCAGATTCGCACAAGTTCAAGGATGTGCGATCACTTTCGGCCATAAAGAGCTTCATATGGCGCCATCTGAATGCTAGCCTTGTAACCGTTGTTGTACGAGAATTCCGCCAATGGTAGATGATCATCCCAATTTTTACCATGGTGGATGGCACAGGCACGAAGCATATCCTCTAGCACTTGATTCACCCGTTCGGTTTGTCCATCCGTCTGAGGATGATAAGCCGATCTTTGAATCAGTTTGGTACCCAATGCATCATGGAGATGCTCCCAAAAGCGAGCAATGAAAATAGATCCAAATCTGAAATGATAGTGCAGGGTACTCCATGTAGACACAATATTCTGGAGATATAAAGTTCTGCATACCGCTTTACATCATACTTGATACTGACCGGTATGAAATGAGCTATTTTGGTCAACCGGTCAATGACCACCCAAATTGAGTCGTGCTTATGGAAAGTGGGAGGCAACCCAACAATGAAATCCATGCTGATATCCTACCATTTCCAAGCCGGTATGCTTAAAGGTTGAAGCTGCCCAGCTGCCTTCATATGGTCGACCTTAACTCGCCGACACGTATCACATTCGGATACGTATTTTGCTACTTCTCTCTTCATCCGAGTCCACCAGAACTTCTTCCTCAAGTCTTGGTACATTTTGTTACTCCCCGGATGAATGGAATACTTGGATAAATGAGCTTCATCCAGTATCTTCTTCCGAAATTCCATGTTTTGGGGTACCATTATGCGGTTTTTAAACCAGAGGGTACGTTCATCGTCACATCAGAAACATTTCATCTCCCCCTTCTCCATTCTTTGCCGAATGAGCGACATCACTTTGTCCTCATTCTGAGCTGCCATAATATCCTCCCTGATAGTGGGAATGAGAGCTAGGTTGTAGAGTGCCCCATATGGAACCAAGTAGAGACTCAGTTCTTCTTCTCCCATTGAGGTAATGGAAAGATTGTTGACATGGGACTTGCGGCTCAGAGCATCTTCGACTATGTTCGCCTTGCCTGGATGGTAGTGGATCTCAATCTCATAATCCTTGATTAATTCCAACCATCTACGCTATCGCATATTCAAGTATTTTTGGGTGAAGATGTACTTCAGGCTCATGTGATCGGTGTAGAGATGTACTAGATTACCCAGTAGATAATGTCTCCACATCTTCAATGCTAGTACCATAGCAGTGAGTTCTAGATGATGAGTCGGATTGTGCTGCTCATGATTCCGAAGCTGACGTGATCCATAAGCGATCACTCGTCTATCCTGCATCAACACAGAACCCAAACCAATTCCTGATGCATCACAATACACGTCAAAAGATTTGGTTGTGTCCGGTTGAGCCAATACTGGTGCTGTTGTGAGGTGTTTTACCAATGCCTGAAAACCTCCCTCACATGCCTCAGTCCATATACTTCGTCCCCTTCTTCAGAAGTTCTGTCATTGGTTTAGCTATTTTGGATAAACTGGGAATGAACCCCCGATAATACCCAGCAAAACCTAGGAAACTTTGAACTTCATGTACGGATTTTGGAGACTCCCATTTGAGTACTTGCTTTATCTTGCTTGGATCAACTGCAATCCCTTCTGCTGATATGATGTGCCCTAGAAATGGCACTTGGCTGATCCAGAATTCACACTTGCTGAACTTAGCATATAGTTGGTGGTCCCGTAATCGTTGAAGCACGATACGCAAGTGTTGAGCATGTTCTTCTTCGGATTTTGAATACACAAGGATGTCGTCAATGAAGACCTTGACAAACTTGTCAATTCCGGCATGAACACCGAGTTCATGAGATACATGAAATGAGCTGGTGCATTGGTCAATCCGAAGGACATAACAAGGTATTCATACAGTCCATACCTCATCGAGAATGCTGTCTTTGGTATGTCTTCTGGTCTGATTCTAATCTGATGATAACCAGAACAAAGATCCATCTTTGAAAATACTTTAGCACCCACTAGTTGATCGAAAAGAATATCAATGTGTGGTAGTGGATACTTGTTCTTGATAGTGACAGCATTGAGTGGACGATAGTCCACACACAGTCTTGGTCTTATCTTTCTTCTCTGCGAACAATGCAGAACAACCCCATGGTGATGAACTTGGACGAATGAAACCTTTGTTCTCAAGCTCTGTTAACTGCTCCTTCAGTTCTGCAAGTTCCTTGGGTGCCATCTGGTAGGTTTGCCTTGAGATCGACACTGTTCCCGGTACAAGCTCGATCTTGAACTCTATATCTCTTTCTGGGGACATACCAGGAAGATCTTCGGGAAACATGTTCGGGTATTCACATACTACTGGAATATCCTTAAGTTCCATAACCTCGGTATTGTGAGTAGATGGATTCACTAGAATGGCTCTCTCAAGATTGATGACTTGAGAAGGATGAAGTGGAGAATTTAGATATATTTTTCGAGGAACGAGATCTAGAATAGCACCATGGTATTGTAACCATGCCATTCCCAAGATGACATCTAACTTCTGATTCTCTAATATCATAAGTGAAGTAAGATATATGGTTCCATCTAGGTTAAGTGGTATCCTAGGAACCAACTCATTTGTTACTGTCTTTCCTGCCGGAGTGCAGATCATATACAAAGTTTTTGTGGAGATAATAGGCAAAATATTTTTAATGACAAAAGATTTGCTAATGACATTGTGTGAAGCTCTGGAGTCAATGAGTATGACTACGGGATGACTAAAGATAGAGAACGTACCCGTGAGTACGGGTGCACCTTCCGGAATGTCCTCAATGACGAGGTGGTGGACGTTGCCGAGTCTAGGGACTGGCTTCTTGGGCTGGTTGCGGGGTTGGTTGGCACCCTGGTATGATGATTGTCCTCCGCCCTGCCTAATCTACGGGCAGTCCTTGGCAAAGTGCCCCGTGCGTCCACATGTGAAACACGTGTACAGGGTTTGGCCGGTACGAATGGGAGGACGGAATCCCGGTGCACGCGGTGGAGGTGGAAGTGCACGTGGGATCATCCCCTGCTGTTGTTGCGGTTGGAAACCGGAGTTGTCAAACTGGCGACTACTGAAGATTGGTGGTCGTGATGGCGGTTTCCACCTCTGGCCGGATGGTGACCGATACACCATTCGGTACTTCTGTGGAGCACCACCTCCACTGCCTTGCGGAGCACTCCTCTTCTTCTTGTTTGAGGATAGCTCTCGAGTAGCATCCTCTTGCATGATTGCGGCATTGACAAGGTCATTGAAACTGCCGTGGTTGAACAAGACAAGCTTGTCCTTCATCTTGGTGTTCAGCCCCCGGTAGAAGCACTCTCGCTTCCTGTCTTCCGTGTTCACCTCGTCCTGTGCATACTGGGCCAAGTGGTTGAAGGCCTTGGAGTACTCGTAAGCACTCCTTCCTCCCTGCTTCAGCTCCAAGATCTCTTGAATCTTCCTCCTCATAATCCCGGGAGGGATATGGTAGGCGCGGAACACCTCCCGGAATTCTGCCCAGCTCACAACATAGCCTGCGGGGCGTGCGACGAGGTAGTTTGCCCACCACGCACCCGCAGAACCCTGGATTTGCTGAGATGTAAACAATGTCTTCTGTTGTTTGGTTATTTAGAGTAAACCAAACTTTACTTCAATGGTGTGGAGCCAGTTGTCTGCCTCCAAAGGTTCGTCGGCCTCTCTGAAGATCGGCTGATGCGTCGATGTGAAATCCGAGTAGGAACTCGGATGTGACTGACGTGGCCCATCAGCATGTCGCCCCCCTTGACAGGATGAGTGTTGTACAAGGGTCCGCAACAACTCGGTTTGCTCATCGCGCGAGCCGAGTACTGCTGCGAGAACCTCCGCGAGACTTCTGGGAAGTGTAGGTGGAGGTAGTGGGGGTGGTTGTGTCGGAGGTGTGTTTTGCCCCGGGGTGGTGTGTCATCCCCCTGCCCTCCACCTGAGCCTCCCACTTTCGTGGCTGTTCGTGTACGCACCATGCTGCAATACAACGATTTACCCCATAAGTCTCATTGCCCCAAGTTCATCCTTCCATATAAATAGTAATGCGGTAGACCACGATAGATAATATACAACATCAACATATATTGATAAAGTACAAGCTTTATACAAGATATATTATCTCTGGCCAAGTTTACAGTAGTAAACTCCAAAATGATGGACTCCCACTATGGAAATACACCTCTACTATACTTGGTCCCCATGAGATGTCGTACACATCTTGTCATCTTAGACATAAACACCACTACTCTTAATATGACACAAACATGGTCACAAAAGAAAAACACGAGCAACTATTAAACTATATGTTGCCCCGTGTCGGCAGAAGTGCTGCCACATCCCACTTCAATACGTCCTACTCGACGTATATAGTTCCTCGGGTTCCTCTTCTTCATCCCCAGGATTGGGCACCATGGGTATGGTTGCTGAAGTAGAAGCTACTGCCTCACCCAATATCGATCCTTTTGTGGCAGCCAACGGTTGTACATCAACATGCACCATAAACATCCTAAAACCATCAAGTTCCTGCTGGGCCTGTTCACAGCTGGCTTTCCAGTCCTGAGCTTCCGCCCTGGACCGATCTCGATCTTCATTCATCGTGCCCAACTGAGTACCCAGCTGGTGCACATCAACTAAGCTTGCTTCTAACTCAATTTCCATCTCTTGAGTTGCTCCACGAGCTTCTGACAGGTCTTGAGCAATTAACTCATACTGCTCTTCTTTGAAACGGAGACGTTGGTTGAGAGGAGCGATCGAGGTTCTAAGCGATTTATTTTCACGCTCAAAATGACCCCCCCGAATCATGGTTTCCCTCAGATTATCCACCAACTCCTTAATGCACGCCTTCTGGGTGCCATTTTCGCGACGTGATGCCGATGCATACACCGCTAAGGCTGTCACCGATGTTCCACCGCGGAGATCATAATCGGCGATCAATCGGTTAGCCCACCCTTCAGCAGCTCTACCGCTGACCGGAAAGAACTCATACGGAGTACCCACTAGCTGATGATGGTGAAGTTTGCAAAACCTCCCCATAGCAACACTTGCGGCGAAGCTCCAAGTTTCTTCCAACAGAACACCCCTTGTTTTGATGGAAAAGGGGGCCCATCCGGTTCTTGGTGGACCAGCAGGCACGTCGACATAGATGACACACCTCTTCACCCTGTTGTCATGGAATTCTTTTCCCCAATAGCTAGGAACCTCCTCATATCCGCACTAGATTATCAGCATTACAAATAAATCTGGAAACCCGCCTTGACCAGTGCATGTTGCGTGCACCCAACCGTTAGGTAGTTGGATCATCTCTGCTGCCATCTTCCTGTAGAAACACCACAGTTTCATATAGGACTTGTCAGAATCAAAAGCGAAGTTGAATACCAAAGTTGTAGTATACTCTCCAATCTTTCCAGATTGTACTCATACAGCTACAAGTGAGCTAGGAAATAGAATCTATACAGGTTTTAAGTTGACCCATATTTTCTGGAAATTTTGACAGAACCTCCCCTGTATATGTAGTGATGTCCACAATTTATACAGGGATATCATGAAAATATTTTGAGGTAATGACAAAATAAAATTTGTATAGCATCAAGTTAACAATCCAGAAGTAATAGAGCTATCCCCTGAAAAGTTTGTTATACAGGTGTGGCGTGCGAATTCACAATAGGGGCAAACTGTTCCAAGTTCTGGACTGCCAGAACCAAGTTTGCAACAAATGGAATTAGACACCACTATACCCAGAATAAGATCATGAATGTAAAAGAAAGTTGATAAAGGACTTCCTAAGCTTTCCAGAAATGTATATATGTGACTATGTCACAATTCTGGATTAAAAGTTATAACTATCCAAACTAAACAGTTGAACTGACTGGTTTGCACCAGCAGTCCAGCAGTCCACTGTTTTGACTTCCAAATTTTATTTGACTCAAATTCGAATTAGGAAAACTCTAAAAATCAAACCTTTAGATCTGCCTCTGCCCTTTCCATACATGTGTCACAATAAGGCAGAAGATGTTTCTACAGCGAGTTATGCCAATATTTCTGGAACTGGTACAATGGTTGGGTCGTCTGGAGCAGTTTTAGTATACTCCAAATTTCAACAGACTATCAAACTCTTCTGCCCTGATGGTCAACAGAAAAGTTGTAGAGGTCTTCACGATCTTTCTACCCATATATGATACACTTATGTTATCTATACGATAACCAAGATTACAACCTGGCGAAGTCGAGCCACTTCTGCCAGAACCAAGAATCTTGATTCTATCTACCTTATCGAGTCGGAGTCCCTTTTTACGGAGTCCAAACCTACCAGCATCTGATATTTGGACTTTCCAAAACATTATGCATCCATTCCGTTGTTCGGGATGGTCTAGCATCATGTTTGATACTGATGGTACTACGTATCTCACCAAAGAAAATTCTATCCGGTATATCCGGTTACGTCTATAGGTGGTTCCTATATCGTTCTCTCGCAAACGATTTCTACACGGTCTTCTACCGTGGTTAATGCTGCAAAAGACAAACAATCCCCTTTCACACTTTCACACCTCAAGGGTGGTACGGGGAAGCACGATAGGCAGTCACAATAATACATATGAAAATAAATGCATACGGCTCTAGTGTGAGTCACCCTCGAGCGAGGTCATGTCTCGTGGTACATGGTTGTAAATACATCTGTACGGCAAAGACTCCAATACAATCCGGCTTATACACGCTCGGGCATACGTGTTTCGCATGCTCCCATAGAACATGAATGGTTCTAGAGAGGCATACTATCGGGTTATACACCACCCGACGGGGGCTCCCACTAATTTTGTGTCACGCTGGGGTACCGCGTGTCATAGGTTATCAAAAACATTGAAAGCTTCAGAGACTCCTATTAACTTCCCGTGCCAAGCCACGGAAATTTTACATACCATTTCTCGTATGCTGAGTTTACAGAGATTGATCCGCTCTCAGTGGCGTACCTTACCTCTTACCTGACGTGGGGACCGGAATCCCGACATCCGAGGATCTCATTGGGTGGTGTCGTGCGATGCAACACCCAACAGTATACAAGAACAGAACGAGAATAAAATACAAGACGAAGTCTTTTATTTATCTTACAGCGGAAGTTTTTGCAATACTAGCGGAAGGATATATATAATAGCTACGCTCTCAGCACTAGCTATGCAAAAGCAAAGTTATCCATGCCCTGGATACTTCGCACTAGCAACACACAACTCACGACGACGTGCAGGGTTCCCATTTGGTTGTATACCTTGGAGGGGGTGCAGCCTCATCATCAAACCCTTCATCAATTGTATAACCTGCAAAAACTTGTTAACTGCAAACGTGAGCATAAGGCTCAGCAAGACTAACCCGTCGCACTAGACATATGGAAGGGTGGACACTAAGCATAAGTAAGGTGAAGCATAAACGACTCGCCTACAAGTGGATCCTTATGATCAGGTTTTAAGTAGCAAACGACATTCTCCAAGCACGGCACATCATGGACTCCACAATCAAACAAGAAACACTTTGCCGATGATATGACATGCCCAGAGCACATAATGCTATTACAGCTAAAGTATGGGGAAACTGTAAACTTTTAATTGCACTATATCTAAATCATACAAGGTTGCAAAGCAATTATAATTCAATACAATATATTTCTCTTACTTCTTCAGTATTTACTACGTCACGGCGCGGTGAACAAGTGGTACTCTATTACCGCGAGGGACGGTGATTGCAATCAGGACACACCCGGACAACACGACACATACGTCGTTCGGAAGTGTCAGCAAGTACACCTGTACCTACATAACACTTCAGTACTAGGCGTATATGGACACCTTTCACCAGAAACCCGAATGTCAAGCCTGTCTCACCTCCGCAAACAGAAGGTCTCCGCACGGAACACGCCATGTGTCTGCCGACCGATTTACACCTTACTGTCCTCAACCCACCCCTATTGATGGTGAGTTAATGGGCCTCGACACCCCAATTATCGAGTTACATCAGTTTATTGGATTCCATATGTCCATTATGTCGCTGGTACAATTCAAGCTTGTCCGAAGGGGCCGCATACAGACGGGCCTTAACTGACCAGTCAGAGCTATGCGACCAAGACCACGTCTTGTCGCTTCCTATCCATCTCTGACCGTTCTCGAGTTTTAGATGTAACAGTTATTTTCTATAAATATTATCCCAGTGTAGATTCCAACTACTCGACTTCTACTGATTTACCTACTACATTAGCATAGCAATTCTACACGTTGAGTGATTAACCTACCCAATTAACCAATGGTATTGTGGGTCATGCATCTGGAGTTTTCAATCATCCTAAACGTAATGCCCAATTCATATACTACTCATCATAGTGGTAAAGCAAAATTTTATAAATGACTTAAATGCAAACCGGGGCTTGCCTAGTTGCAGGTCAGAGTCGGGGTTAATATCTGGAAAGTGCTCTTCCAAGGCTTCTGGTTCCTCCTCGACTTCGGTCACTATACGATATGCATATAACATGTATATGAATGACTTTGAAAAATAATTATTACCAAGACCATAATTTAATCTATGGTGATCATTATATGATAGGGACCTTAATTGGCTTTGCAACGTTGATGGTAGATACTAGGGAATATGATAGAAGCTCTTGCAAAGAATAGGAGATGATCAAAGTATATTGCCGTCTCTAAAATTATTGCAAGTATTAAATTTCCAAAATTTTTTGAGAACAAACTGTAGCTTGAACATAGCTGCCAGTTGATAATCATAATAGAGGAAGTTGTCCTGGTTCTAGCAAAATTTGTTTCATAAATTTTTAAGCTTTGGTGAAAGAGTTATTGAATTTCTAAGTTGGCAAGAATTTCTGGAATTATCTTATAATTGAATTTTTAGCTTTTTAATCAATATTCAGTTTGTAACTGAATTAGGACTAGGATAGTAGGTCAATTAAATCCAAGATTTTTTTCAGGAACTAGTGTATGACTAATGGAAGGTTCAGTCCGAATTTGGGACATAACAAAGCAACTGAACATCTATAAAAATTCAATAACTGAAAAGGGTAATTGAACTATACAGAGGGTTATACAGGTGCGATGGATCCCAAACTTTTTTTGCTAGTCAACAATAGGGCAGTGCATCTTATGTGAATTTTGGGGATTTTCCAGTGGCAAGTTCATCTAGAAAAATTGCATTTGCATTTTTGAAGATTGTTTTATACAGAATTTAACTTTGAGTTTCACAGAACCTAATTGGTACTGATAGAGACTAGAGCTCAAGGGCTTTCAAACAAAATTTGTTTGAATATTTTCGGAGCATTCTACAGAGAGATATTGATTTTTAATCTTGGAAATGGTTCTACACCAAAGGGGAAATTTCAACTTTTAAATTTGGCGCCAGGGCCCACTGGATTTAAAATCATCCAATCAGGAGCTAGCCACACCGGGGGTTATAAAGATTCCCACGTGGCCGCACTAAATCCCTAGCCACAGAATGATTCGGCGCCTTTTTCACTAGCTGGCAAGTGGGACCCGCGAACCCGGTCGTCTTCAACCTCGGTCCACGGCTCGGGCGGCGGCGTTCTCACCGGCGCGCGGCTGTGCTTTCGCCGGTGATGACTTCCGGCCCACGATAGGCCTCTGGACTTGCCGCTCCACCATATTATCGCACGAGAAACATGATGGACCAACTCCCGACGGTGAGGGGTGACCGGAAAACCATTCCCGACGGCGGCGGCGGGTGTTAGGGTTTTGGTGAAGTGGAGACTCTCAATTCCCTAGCTAAATCTCTCGTTTGAAAGCTCGGGAAGCATCGTGGATGCATGGGAAAGGTCTTAGGAGGGTCTAGAGCTCGTACCATAGCCAAAAATACCGAAGTCAATGGTGAACCGAGCTCTAACAATGGCGGAAGGGGAAAACTCGAAGAACTTGCTAATTAGTCGATGGTTCCTTCTGATTTTTTGAGGGAAGGTGCGCTATGCTACATAGATCATGTCATCTAACTGGATCAAAGAGATTTTGTGCATACAATCGGAATTAAACCGACGACCTAACCTCAACGTTATAAAAGCGCTTCGGGATTTTAAGGAATACAGGAGCTAGGATGCACGATAGGAATTCAAGCTTAACCAGAAGCTGCACGAGGTCGTTGCACACCTTTTTGCTATAGATCGTAGAGGATGACGGTGCTTGTATCGACGACGAGGCTGTGCAGCGTCGAGCGGCACGGGGGTGATCGCGGCGGCGATGAAACGGAGCGGCGCGGTGAAAAGTGAATGGGTGATGGACTTCGGCCGACGGGGGTGGCTTTATAGCCTTCACCGCGGTAGATAAGGACGCAGGGGGGCAGCTGGAGGCGACCGACGGCCGACGGCGCGCTGGCTGCATGCACCGTCGCGGTGTCGCCCGGGGAAAGAAAACAGAGGCGCTGAAACGGTTTCACCAACTGACTTGTGGGCCCCACCTCTCTCCCTTATCCCTTCCTCTAAATTCTGGCTTAAACATTGTCCAAAAATTCCCAAAATCATCGCAATATGCTAAATCATTGTAACAACATACTATTTGCCACGAATATGAAATCATTGCAATACCGTACTATTTGCCACGATCGTGAACCCGTTGCAATACCATACAATTCGTTGCGATACGTTAAATTATTGCAATACATGAAAACATTGCAATAGCGTCCTATTTGCCACCGATGTAAAATCATTGCAATACCATAATATTCGCCACGGATGCCAAAGCGTCGCAAATAACCTATCGCCGTAGGAATTATTACGAAGATTCGTAAAAACTATCACCACACACTTTTTCGTTGCAACAGCGACCTATTGCGACAAAAAATGACCTATTGCGACAAATTTTTTGTTGCGATAAACCGAAATCCTTGCAGTGATAGCTCGCACAAATGTTGAAGCAACATTTTAAGACCAAATGGCATGGAAGTATAACAGTGCAATCCATCTACTGTTATGAAGGCAGTATGCTCTTCATCTTCTTTAGACATTTGGATTTGATGATATCCAGAATATGCATTAAAGAAACACAATAGCTCACACCCGGAGGTGGAGTCCACTATTTGATCTATTCTAGGTAGTGGGAATGGATCTTTTGGACATGCCTTATTTAAGGTGGTGTAGTCGATACACATCCGAAGCTTTCCGCCGGCCTTGGGTACAACAATTGGGTTTGCCAGCCATTTTGAAAGGAAGACTTCCCGGATGAATCCAGCTTCGAGCAACTTCTTGATTTCCTGTCAGATGAATTTTTATCGCTCGATTGATTTCTTCTGGGGCTTATGGTGTACAGGCCGTGCGTCAAGGTAAATCTTCAGATTGTGCTCAATCACCACCCTAGGGATCCCAGACATTTGCGACGATTGCCAGGCAAACACGTCAACATTAGCCCGGAGGAAAGTGATGAGTAGCTATTTGTTGTTCAGACCTCTCGATATACGGGTAGTCTAAGCAGTGTCGGGACCAATTCTGACGACTTTGACGGGAACGTCGGTGTCGCTGCTTGGTTGCACACGGGGTGCGGAGGTAGAGCCTTTATGACAAATGCTTGGAGGGTTCAGAGTTAACTCCTTACCAGATGCTTCCTCTTGTGTTGTTGTAAGCGCATAGAGTTCTTCTAAAGCAGTAACTCCTGAAGTGCGATCTCCGCAAAACCGGAGAACGCCTGTGGGTGTTGGCATCTTCAACATAAGTAACCATAATGAGCGGCAGCCATGAACTTGTACAAAGCTAGCCTGCCCAGAATGGCATTGAACGGCAGACTGATCTGCGCGACATCGAAGACCAACTTCTCAGTTCTGTAGTTCTCCCGAGCCCCGAAGGTCACTGGAAGTGTGATGGAACCGAGAGGAGTAATGGTTTCCGGACCTATCCCAGAGAAAGGTCGGGATGGACGAAGGTCCGAACGCCAGAGCTGAAGCTTAACAAAAGCTTTGAAGCTTATGAGTTTCAACCCTGAACCTCTATACACCATTACATGGTGGATTTGAATATTGTTAACGGTGGGTGACACCATCAATGGGAGTTGCCATCCCCGGTCATGTTTCGGGGGCAGTCCAAAGCATCAAAATTGATGGGAGTATCCATCCACTTTCGATGAGGCTCCGCCTTAGCAGTGGGAGCTGCCACGGCCATGTCCCACCGCATTGTCTTGAGGATGCGGCGAGCGGTGATGTCCCAAGAACCACCATAGATGGTGTTTAGGGTCTTCCGACGTTCATTGTCAGAGACGTCAGAATCGTCGTCGACAGTGTTATAAACAGGTTTCAGGACCTTCTTGGGATCCTGGAAACCTAGATTCTCTCCAGTTAGAGCTTCGTTGAACTTTTTCTTTCCTTCCTGCTGACGAAAAGGAGCTTCTTCTTGGCGCTTGTTATAGCGCTCGGCAAGGTTCTGGACCTCCCGGCATTCTTCCATGTTGTGTCTGTCTGTCTTGTGAATTAGACACCACGCCTTTGAACTGTTGTCATCTTCTGACGAAGGACGAGGTCGCTTCTCGAGGCATGGCCCCCTGCCACCTGGAGCTGCAGCAGCTGTAGCGGCTGGTGCACCGGCCGACGGCTTCTTCTTGTCGTTAGGCTTCTTTGTCTTTTTGCCACTATCGGAGGTAGTGGCTTCAGTTTTGTAGGACATCTAATTGGCCTTCAGAGCTGTCTTAGAGTGCATTTCATGACTCTCCGCAGCTCTAGCACATCTGTCCACTAGGCTGGAGAGTTCCGTGACGCTGGCGACCTCTTTGATGGCCAGCTACTCTAGCATCTTTTTATGTCGAACACCCTGTCTGAATGCAACAATAATAGAAGAGCTCGAGATCGAAGGAATGGTATTCTGTACCTGAGAAAACTGCTGGATGAAGGATCGCAATGATTCCCCCGATGTTTGCTTTACAGCAAACAAATCCAATTTAGTGCATGGCCGGTTGTAAGAACTCCCGAAGTTAGCAGTAAATTGTTGGCAAAGCTCCGCCCAACTATTAATGGAGTCATGTGGAAGACTCATGAATCAGGACATTGGAGTCCCAGTTAAAGCCACCCGAAAGTAATTGGCCATCACAGCCTCATAACCCTCCGCTGCCAGTATGGCAGTGGAGTAGATTTGAAGGAATTTGGCGGGGTGGATAGTCTCGTCGAATTTTTCTGGCAAGTGAGGCTGGAACTTCTGTGGCCATCTGACCATGCGTAAATGCATGGCCAGGGCAGAACAACCTCCTCCTACTTTCTGAGGAGCAGGGCTGTCCCAAGCCTCTCGCCTTTCACGAGCACGCTCGATATGGACGCGACCGTCCTGCTGCCGGCAACGGCGATCTAGTTCCGACCACAGGTCATGAGTCGGAATCCTAGTGATTGTGTGGGTGCGTCGTGCCCCGGGAGGCAATGAAGTCACCTGCTGGGATGGAGGACATCTCCTCTGGTACGAGGCTTGCGGACCAAGTCGGCCCGACAAGGTCCATCATTGTGATGGTGCTCGCCCCGAAGGGGGAGGTCCATAATTGATGATGCAAGCGGCTGCAGCTACAACCATATGGTCTACATCAGCTCTCCACTGTTCCATAGCACACTGAGGTGCCCCTGGAGGTGGTGGATGTTGTAAAAGAGCTCCCGCAGTAATGAGCGCCTGCTCAGGATTGTTGTTTGTCAATGCAGTGATCGACGCAGATGCCCCATCTTGTTGCCCAGCATTGTTTGCCGGAACAGATGGTGGCTGTGGTGCCATGGTGCCTACTGGAACAATGGCACCTGCTGGTTGCAGCACATTGAGGGTATTGCCACCAGCAGGTTGTTCAGCTCGATTGTCGTTGGAGTGTCCTGTGGCGGAATTCACCATCTTGAGATCTCGGGTGGCCCCCCTTACTGGCGCACCAAATGTCAAAGTGTAGCAACGACATTTCCCTGGAACTACTAAAGTGTAGCCCGCGGAGGTTCTTGTTACGGTTAGGGCACACAGAGATCAAGATCAAGATGGCGACACCAGAGATTTACGTGGTTCGGGCCGCCAGAGCGTAATACCCTACTCCACGGGGTTTGTGTGTATTATGAATCGCTAGAAAGCATAGTCTCTGGCTCAGCTTGGACTTGTCCTTTGTATCGTGCGGCCCAGTCCTTTTATAGTCCAAGGACTGACCTTTACATCATTCGCCTGGCCCGACATGTGGCCCTGGCATATTAAATAGCCTAATACACTGTCTATGGGTATTAAGCATGGTTAACAGTGTGATAACATGTTTTAATGGATGCGTTACCTCTATTAACAGTGCTCTTATTGTGTCTCATTAATACAACATTAACAACACGTAATCAAATCTTTTAACTGCCACTTTAACTGTCTCTTGAATGTCTGTGCTGAAGATGATCCGCCAATATATTCATTGATGAAGGTCCGGAGACTCCACTTGTGGCAGCTTTGGAGCTTCCCTTTGCAGGGAGGTAGCTCCGGGACTGTTGTACACGTTTCAGCACCAGAGCTTCCCTCTGCTACGGGTTAGGTCCGGGGTCATTATACACGTGTTGATCGCGGAGCTTCCCTGTGTTGAGGGGTTAGCTCCAGATTTACATTACACGCGTCAATCTCCGGAGCTACCCATATGAGGGATGCGGGTCCGGTGTAATATGACATGTGGGACCTGAGAAGTCCTTCAATTTTGACAGGTAGAACTCCTTTGCACTTCTTGTGGTATCATAGGGTACCCGATACACTGGGTACCGACATTGTTGCTCTAGAGGGTGCTGTCGTGGACCTTCAGCACCAGAACTCGAAGCTTTTGATCCTAACCAATCTCAAGAGCAAGGCAACTGTCCTTGATCAATCTTGACCGTGTTTTTAAATGTTTTGTTTGCAAAACTGCATGCCTGTGTCAAATTGATGGGAAACCCATGATAGGTGTTTACTAGTCTTGTTTGACCATCCTTGTCGGTTGGAATATATTATAGAGAGTCAGGAAGAGCATTTTACCTTTTTGCTTCGCTCTAATTAATTGGGATAGGAGAACAACCATATGGCTTTACTATGAATTAATGCACTTATGGATGATGTGAATTAATGAATATGATTAATTGGTAACTTGAGATTGGGAGATCTGAGCAAGCATGGTTTGTGGACTAGGTTGGAAGATATGGTGGTTTTGCTCGCTCCAGATCTAAGGACCGGTTCGTGGAGCAACAACCCATGTTTTACAGTGCCACCACATGGCCAAGTATGGGTGCGGCTTAGCTGATTAATTAGGTGTATTGCCAGCATTGTTTGGATCATTTGGAGGAGCAGAGAATGGAGTCGGATGGGTTTGCAATAGTGGTAGAACTGCCCTGGGATCCGAAGGGCACAAGAAGGGGCTCTTGGTTGGATGTGCTCAGTTGGAGGCATCGCCACCGGTGAAACTTTAGTCGGTTTGAATATGCTGGCAATCCATTTTGTAAAGGATATTTTGTTGATCTCTTGGCAACACACCGATGGAAGTGTGTAATGTGACCGACGGGTCATGGGCGAGATGGAGGTTCATTAGTCACCAAAAGGAGATGAAATCACAAACTTGTGGGTAAAGTGGTACAACCTCTGCAGAGTGTTAAAAACTATCATGATAGCCGTGCTCCCGGTTATGAGCAACCTGTACCCTCACGTGATTAGAGTGGAACTTTGTATTTGGGATGGTTTGGTTATGGTTTGAGTTCTGATAAATGAACATGGTTGATTATGATGGTAAAAATTTGGTAAATGGATGGATAATCATTGATGGATGTGTTATGATAGTAAATGATGGTGTTGGACTTGTAACTGGTTATTATTTGGGTCATGATGGGATTAATTCACATAGACATTGTAGGATGCTTTTTACATGTTTTAAATGTACTTTTCAGCAAATAGCCATTATTTATTTTCAATTCCTTGTTTAAGCTACATGTCATTATTTTCCCACACTTGTTGAGAATGACATGTGATCATCCTTGTAATTTCCCCCACCAATTGTTTCAGGTGATGTTTTGGAGTATGCTGAGGATAATGCGGAGTACTAGGTTGTGTGCTGCCGTCAGCTTGCCTGTTGATTGCTTAGATCCACGCTATGTCCCCTATGCTTAGTTTGCTTACCTGCTTAGCTAAATGTTTATATTATTTATGATGAGTAGTTTATGCCCGATCTTCCAAAAGGTAAGTCCATTG
Organism: Tuctoria greenei; assembly: GCA_036927565.1. Lineage (NCBI taxonomy): Eukaryota > Viridiplantae > Streptophyta > Magnoliopsida > Poales > Poaceae > Tuctoria > Tuctoria greenei. Next base: position 11,408,918 of record JAYESD010000012.1, on the reverse strand, counting down.
GGGTGGAGAACTCGACGTTGATGATCTGCGGCACTCGAGCAGTTCGAGTGCCCCTGCAATCACTACACCACTGCTCCGTTGGTTATCAACCGTGCTGCACACACTTGACCTTGCCAAGAAGGCTAATCCCTGCAAGTGCAACCGAGAACAAAAGCAAGAACGTCGAAGACACGATCTGAAATCGCGAAGTTAGGGTCTCACAAACCTTAGAACGGCGATATTATAGATCTAAACAAAACCCACCGAATATGATCAGCGTATGCATTATTTAAAGGCTAGGTTTGGACCAAAACACGCATAGACGCGTCCCTAATGGACTCATGCGGGATACAAGGCCCAAAGGCCCAATTCGGTGGCGCAACAACGGACAGAAATCTGAACTCGACTTGTTTCGACGATTCCTAATGAATCCGAAGGAATTGTGAGGTGGGACTAGAGGCATTGGAAATTTTATCTTCTCCTCTTTCTGTGCATATGTGGAACGTAAAATACGGAGTCCGTATGCATCTTGGACGTCCGTTTTAAGGTGGACTGCTCCTGGACTCCGAATTGAACTCAAGTCCTAGTTGCAAACTGATTCCATCAACTTGTGGATGTCCCAGCAGGTTCTCCAAGTTCCCAAGGACTCTTCCCATCACTTTTTGATCTTCTCCATTGTTCCTAATAACAATTAAATCATCACATAGCAATCTATTCTCAAACTCACATGCAAAGGAAGTTAGGAACGAGTTCGCTGCTGATGTATTAACCGTGCTCGTGCTCTTGTGATTAGTCCTTGCAGTTCAATGTGCGTCTTCGCTGTTGTGATGTCCTCATCATCCCCCCTCTTGAATTGGAGTCGTCCTCGACTCAAGTTCATCTTCTTCTCCCAAGTACGGTCTTAAATCTGAAATGTTAAATGTGGGACTAACCCAAAAATCGGGAGGCAACTCAAGCTTATATGCATTATCATTAATATTTTCAACAATCTTAAAAGGACCAGCAGCTCGTGGCATAAGTTTAGATTTTCTCAAGTCAGGGAATCACTCCTTTCTCAAATGTAACCACACCAAATCACCCGGTTCAATTTTTACTTCTTTTCTACCTTTACTACCTGCAATCCTATACTTCTCATTCATCTTTTCAATATTTTTTGTAGTTTCATGCATCTTAAGAGTGCATTCAGATCGTTGTGTAGCATCCAAATTTATATTTTTAAAAGGAGGCAAAGGTAGCAAATCAATAGGAGCACAGGGATTAAAATCATACACTACTTGGAATGGACTTACCTTCATCGTGGAGTGAACAGATATGTTGTAAGCAAATTCTATATGTGGTAAACACTCCTCCCACAACTTCAAATTAGTTTTCAAGACAGCCCGCAACATAGTGGATAAAATACGATTAACTACCTCGGTTTGTCCATCCATTTGTGGGTGACATGTAGTTGAAAACAGCAACTTGGTTCGCAATTTATACCACAAACTTCTCCAAAAATGACTTACAAATTTTGCATCATGATAAAAAACAATGGTATTTGGCACACCATGTAAACGAACAATTTCCATCATAAATAAATCAACAATGTGTGAGGCATTATCATTCTTATGACAAGGTATAAAGTGTGCCATTTTGGAGAAACGATCAACATCCTCAAAAATACTATCCCTCCCCCTGTTAGTCCTAGGCAATCCCAAAACATAGTCCATATAAATATTCTCCCAAAGTACACTAGGAACAGGAAGAGGCATATAAAGACCATGTAGGTTAAGGCGAGACTTAGCTTTATTGCAAGTAGTGCATCGTTACACGTAGCGCTCGACATCATGCCTCATCCTTGGCCAAAAGAATTGTGTGGACAGCACGTCTTCAGTTTTCTTCACTCCAAAATGTACCATCAAACCTCCTCCATGTGCTCCCTTCAAAAGTAGTAGACGAACGGAGCTAGCTGGAACGCATAGCATGTTAGCACGATAGAGGAGACCCTCTCGCAGCACATATTTATTCCAAGTTCTTCATTATCTACAATTTTCAAAAGCATCTTTAAAGTCTATATCAGTAGGATATAATGCTTTTATTGTTTCCAAACCAAAGATTTTATGATCAAGTTGGGACAACATGGTATAATGTCTAGATAATGCATCGCAATGAGATTTTCCTTCCCTTTTTATGCTTAATGATGCATGGAAACGACTCTATGAACTCAATCCATTTAGCATGTCGTTTATTCAGATTGGTTTGACATGTAAGATACTTCAGTGATTCATGATCGGAATGTATGACAAACTCCTTAGACCAAAGATAATGTTGCCAAGTTTGTAATACTCGCACTAAGGCATACAATTCCTTATCATAAGTAGAATAATTCAGAGAAGGACCATGAAGTTTTTCACTAAAGAAAGCAACATGTAACCTCCTTGCATGAGAACTCCTCCAATACCAATGCCGCATGCATCGCATTCTAGCTCAAAGGTCTTGTCAAAATCAGGAAGTTGTAGCTATGGTGCCTGTGTAAGCTTTGATTTGAGAGCATCAAAAGCTTGTTTCTGCTGTTCTCCCCATCGAAATGGCACTCCCTTCTTCGTTAGCTCTTGTAGAGGTGCTGCAATGGTGCTGAAATCCGGCACAAAACAGCAATAAAAACCTACAAGACCAAGAAGACTATAACCTTGCGTGACAGTTGTTGGGGCTGGCCTGCTAGTGATCGCTTCAATTTTTGCCTCATCCATCTCAATTCCCTGCGAGGAAACGACATAGCCAAGAAACGAGACTCGATTGGTGCAAAAGACGCACTTTTCGAGGTTACCAAACAAATGTGCATCTCTCAAAACAGTAAAAACAGCACGTAATTGATCAAGATGTTCATCATATGACTTGCTGTAAATGAGGATATCATCGAAGTAAAACATCAGAAATTGTCCAATGAAAGCACGTAAAACCTTGTTCATTAATCGCATAAAGGTGCTGGGTGCATTAGTTAAACCAAAAGGCATGACTACCACTCATAAAGTCCAAACTTGGTTTTAAATGCAGTTTTCCATTCATCACCTAGTGCCATTCTAATTTGGTGGTAAACGCAAGTCAATTTTTGTGAAGATGATAGCACCACTCAATTCATCAAGCAAGTCATCTAAGCGAGGAATAGGATAATGATATTGAATGGTGATGTTATTAATCGCTCGACAATCAACACACATTCGCCAACAACCATCTTTCTTAGGAAACAAAAGAACAGAAACAGAACAAGGGCTAAGGCTTTCACGAATGTACCCGCGGTCCAAAAGATCTTGGACTTATCGTTGAATTTCCTTAGTTTCCTCTGGATTCGCCCTGTATGCTGCACGATTTGGCAAGCTTGCTCCTGGAATGAAATCGATCTTGTGTTCAATGCCTCTCATGGGTGGTAAACCAGGGGGTATCTCGGAGGGAAACACATCCTCAAACTCCTGCAAAAGGTTAGCAACAGTAGGGGGCAATGCGATAGACAATTCATGAAGTGAAAACATGGCTTCTTTGCATACTAAAGCATAGCACATCCCCTTAGAATTGAACAAACAAGCAAGGACAGATTTAGTTGCGAGCAACAATGGTGATTTTAACTTAATGACTTGCTGTTTTTCAGATTCTAGTTTTGTTGCTTTGCCATCACAAATTTTACTCTTCTCAAAATTAGCAATTTTAGCAAGAGTCATGGGGAGCAAAGTGATTTTCTTTCCTTTATGCATGAGAGTATATTTATTAGTTCTACCATGATGAACAACATTTGTATCAAATTCCCAAGGATGACCCAATAAAAGAGAGCAAGCATCCATAGGCACGACATTAAAATCAGCAAAATCATGGTAAGAACAATTGAAAAATGTATTCTCGCTGTTTGTGTTACCCGAACCTTACCGTTGTTGTTGAACCACTAAATGTGGTATGGATGAGGGTGTGCTCTTGTTGTCAAACCAAGTTTCTTGACGACGTCCGTGTTAACCAAGTTATTGCAGCTACCTCCATCAATTATAGTGTGTACACGGCAGTCCTTGACGACGAGAAACATGTGGAAGAGGTTGTGCCGTTGTAGCTTGTCGTCGGCCTCCATTTTGGAGCTCAAGGCATGCTGCACAATGATGCTCCTATAGTTCTCTGTTGCCGCTGTACCAAGTACTTCTTCTTTGGTGTGTTCATCATTTGCATCTGTAAAGTCAGTAGCAAGAGAATATTCATCTTCAACATCTGAAGTACTATCATACTTGCCATCATCGCATGCTATATATGCTCGTTTGCTCGGGCTATCTCTCATCATATGACCAAGTCCCTGGCAGCGGTGACACTTAATGTCAGAAGTACGACTCATAGAAGGAGTGGACGATGAAGGCTTGAATGAGGTCGCCTTGCTGCCCTCCGGCACACGAGAAAGTGGAGCAGCAGGTGTAGTTCATTGGCCGCCATTGGATGGTGTAGTCGCTGCACGGAGGGTCAAAGATGGTGCTGTTTTGGATGGTGTAGACATCGAACGCAGCGTGAAGTTGCTCCTCGTGCATTGTTGATGTTGTTGTCGGCCCTGCAATTCTTTTTCTGCCAACATAGCAAGCTGAAACAATCTATTAACAGTATCATATTCCTTGTAATCAACAATGTCCTGAATTTGACGCCTCAACCCCCCATAAAAACGAGCTATTTTATCATCCATGTCATCTACTACCTTACAATGCAGCATACCCTTTTGTAACTCTTGATAATACTCTTCTACGGACATGTTACCTTGGTCTAAGCGCTGCAATTTTTTGTGAAGGTCTCGCCGAAAAGATGGAGGAACAAATCGAACACGCATAGCTTCCTTTAATCTATCCCATGTTGGAGGATCAGTTCTAGTTTTAACAAGTTCATTCCACCATATGATAGCAAAGTCCCTAAGCTCACTAGTGGCTTGACGAACTCTATGTTGTTCAGGAACAAGATGGGCATTAAATTTTTGCTCTACTGTCATCTCCCAATCAAGATAAGCCTCAGCATCATAAGCACCAGAAAAAGAGGGTATAGTAAATTTCACTTTAGCAAAAGGATCATCAGGAGGATGATTATAATTATTATGATGATTATTACCTCCCATACCTCAACGACAAAGTGGTAGTCTTGGCTTATTGTTATGATCTTCCATATCATCATAAGCATTATCTTCATGTCTTCCAGCGAGAGGCAACCGAGCCTCAAAAGTACTCATCCAAAGAGCAAGGTCATCAAGTTGGCGAGTCAAGTTCGCCAATGACTCCTCCGTTGATGCGTTGTATTTGGCGAACATATTTGTCATGGTCTTCATCATATCACGTAACTCAACATGTTGAACACATTTGTCATCATTGTCTTCTCCTGCCATTGTTAGTAGAAAACAAAAGACAACAAAAATATGTTATCCCTATCAACTACAATGACAATGTGAAAGGTGGAAGAAAACAATCTCTCTTGCTCAAGCATCTTACCACGCTCTTACAAGTGTTCTTACCGAAACAGCAGGTGGTGTGGACCGTGAGATGAACCAATGAAACGTGGGGTGATTGCAAAGGTACCTGTTAGCTCAAGAGAAAGGTGGAGCTTGGATGGCACAATATGGTGGCTAATAAGCAGAAAATCATGAACATGTAAACAAAGTTGAATAAGTATGTAGGAAACCATTGCTGGTCAACCAAGTGTTTTAGGTCCTAGCACAACGCAAGGAAGTAGCAAGACAAAAGGAAGACAAAATGATATAACCAACAATCACAGCACAAGTAGTATAGGCCAAAAGCTTCAATATGCGTGCTCTTCACTATTTTTTTTTCTTTTTGTAATATTTTTTTGATATTTTTTCTTTACTCCGGAGCACGAAAATATGAAGTACACAAATTTGCAGCTTAATTGAATGTAATATGCGGCCTATAGAAAATCAAGAAGATTCTTTAAAATTCGTGCTGAACTTCGGAGGCTGGATAGCCTATCTCCTGAGGGGAATTTTGGCAATCTAATTTTCGCCGAACGCGGTGAAGCGGCAGAAAACCAGATGGGAAATTTTGCGTAGATCATTTTGAAAAAAAAAACACCCGATTTCAAGTTCGTATGCGAAAGTTATGGCCATTTTAAGGTAGGTTGTACGAGTTACGTACTTTTGGATGTTGATTCCAACTCGGTTTGAGAATAGAACTCGCAATCGGATATGAAAACGATCGGGAATTTGCACAACAACTAATATGGTGGTGTGTGATGATTCAAGGATGAGTGGCATAAAGGTTTGTCACCTAATCTAGGGTTGGCGATGCAGGAGTTCATGCAAGGCGGCTAGCTAGGGCAAACCGATGAACGTGGTGGATCGGTTTGTTGTTTAGGGATTGTGGAATAGGTATTGAGCAGAAAGAAAACAAGGACGAAACATGATAACTAGGACCCGAAACACAAAGCTAAACCAGCAACAAGACTCGACCACACGAATGCAAACTCAACAATGCAAACTGAAAAACAAGACTGCAGGCACTATAGTCTAGGAAGCGGTAAAAAGGATTTAATTTTTTTGTACCTTTTCAGTGGACTCTAGGTATGAAACAAAAACGATCTAATGGAAGGAAAAAAAAAGATACCTCACGGGCAACCTGGAAATCTGATACCGATTGATGAGTAGTTTATGCCCGATCTTCCAAAAGGTAAGTCCATTGGGGTGGAGAACTCGACGTTGATGATCCGCGACACTCGAGCAGTTCGAGTACCCCTGCAATCACTACACCACTGCTCCGTTGGTTATCATCCGTGCTGCACACGCTTTACCTCGCCAAGAAGGCTAATCCCTGCAAGTGCAACTGAGAACATAAGCAAGAACGTCGAAGACACGATCTGAAATCGCGAAGTTGGGGTCTCACAAACCGTAGAACGATGATATTATTGATCTAAGCAAAACCCACCGAATATGACCGGCGGCTGCAATATTTAAAGGCTAGGGTTCAACCAAAACACTCTTAGACACATCCCTAATGGACTCATACGGGATACAAGGCCCAAAGGCCCAATTCGGTGGCGCAGCACCGGAAAGAAATCTGGAGTCGACTAGTTTTGACGATTCCTAATGACTCCAGAGCAATTTTTAGGTGGGACCAGAGCTATTGGAAAGTTTATTTTATCTTATTTCCGTGCATATGTGGAACATCAAAAACGGAGTCCTTATGCATCCTAGGCGTCCGTTTTAAGGTGGACAGCTCCTGGACTCTGAATTGAACTCAAGTCCAAGTTGCAAACTGATTGCATCAACTTGTGGACGTCCCAACTGGTTTTCCATGTTCCCAAGGCCTCTTCTCTTCACTTGTTGATCTTCTCCATTGTTCCTAATAACAATTAAATCATCACATAGAAACCTATTCTCAAACTCACATGCAAAGGAAGTTAGGAACGAGTTCACCTGCTGATGTATTAACTGTGCTCGTGCTCTTATGATTGGTCGTTGCAGTTCAATGTGTGTCTTTGCTGTTGTGATGTCCTCATCAATTTCCGCCGCATTAGTTTCAGAACTATAAGTAATGATCATTAGACTTGTAATTTGAGGATTATTTAAATAATGTAATAAAAGTACCTCTTTAATTAATTTGTACTGTGGTAATTTTCTTTATATCGTTTGTGATACACTCGTGTATGTGTGTTGAACGTCTTGGACACACATATGCGTTCGCTTGGTTCACTTTTGGAACCGGGTGTCACAAATTGGTATCAGAGCAATAGGTTGACTGTAGGACACAACCTAGATAGAATGGACACTTTAGAGCACATAGGAGCACTCAGGAAATGTTATTGTTTGTTTGGTGTGTTGAATGCTATGTAATGTTGCTTGTGTGCTTAGTAGAGGATTGTGGGATTCTTTAGCGCTTGCCACATCCATATAGGCTAGAATAGGTAGTTTCTTTGTTTCATATCCTTTGATGCATATAGTTGGGGACGCTTTCTAAATTATTCTATCTCTTGCTCTTTTCATCAGATGTCGAGGACTCGCAACCAAAGGAATGCCAATGGTGAGGATGAGGAGAACAATGGGGCACCTCAGAACAACAATGGACTTGGACCTGGGGCTAGAAATCTTGAGCAGTTGTTGGCTATGCAGAATAAACTTATGCAGACGGTGATGCAAACCTTGGGACAGTTGCAGGACAATAACTAGAATCAGCCCCATATGCCTTCACCACCACGACCCCCACTGCCCCGTAGGCCACCCAGCTTTGCTCAAGCCAATGATCCTATGGAAGCTGATGATTGGCTGAAATCTTTGGAGAAGAAGCTCGCTATTATCTAGTGCAATGACAGGAAGAAGATTCTCTTTGCTTCCCATCAACTAGTTGGAGCAGTAGTGGATTGGTGGGACTCGCTATGTAACTCCCATGAAAATCAAGAGAGGATCACTTGGGCTGAATTCAAGTAGATCTTCCATTCTCAATTTGTTCCTGAAGGTGTTATGATATTGAAGAGACAGAAATTTGAGAACCTAAGGCAAGGAAGGTCGAGTGTGAGTATCTCAACAAATTCACTCAACTCTCAAGGTATGCTCCAGAGGATGTCAACGGGGACAGTCGCAAGCAATATTTGTTCATGAGGGGCCTAAAAAACGAGATTCAAGTCCAATTGCTCAATTGTGACTATGCAAATTTCTAGAAGCTTGTGGACAAAGCTTTTGTGGTTGAAAACAAGGTTCGTGAGATGGAGCAAGATAACAAAAGAATGTGCTATATCAAGGACAGCCACAACGAAGCAATTTTCGCCCTCGCTTTGAACCACCAGATGCACCATACTACAACCTCTCTGCTCCTACATATCGCACTACTATTCCACCGCGCCCAGCTCAGCCCATGCAGCAACGCCCCGCCATGCAAGCACCTCGCCTTTCAATGCCTCATGTTCCCCGCGCTAATTTTCCTGCTAATGCTAAACACCAAGCTCGCCCTAACAATTCTGGTGCAGCAAGGTCATGTTATACTTGTGGTGAGGTGGGAGACTTTGCATCTCAATGTCTTAAGTCGGGACTCGGTCAAGGGAACAATGCTCCAAGACAGAATCCAAGACCAAATGGAGGACCACCACAAGGCAACCGTGGACTGCAGAGTTTTGTTCGTGGCAAGGTGAACCATGTCTCTACGGGGGAAGCCCAACAAGCGGATGACGTGGGGATAGGTATGTTTCTCGCAAACTCCAACCCGTCGACTATGTTATTTGATTCTAGAGCATCACATTCAACATTGCATCAAGGTTTGTTGCCAATTATAGTTTGCCACTATCTCATATGAAGTATAACTTGTTGGTTCAATCTCCTGCAGAGGAGATGAGAGCGAATATAGTATGTCCAAAAGTAAGCCTTAGAATAAGGGGGTAGACTTCCTCGCCAACCTTATTGTTTTGGATTCACAAGGACTGGACATAATACTTGGGATGGACTAGTTACGGAAGCACAATGGGATAATTCAATGTGCCATCAAGATAGTGAAGTTGACAAATGAGGAAGGAGTCAACATAGAATTGGAAGCATCTCAACACACACCAAAGCAAGCTGAGCTGAATCAAATGGACGGTGCGGCAATTGAAGACATTCCAATGGTGTCCGAATTTACGGATGTGTTTCCGGATGAGTTGACAGGCATGCTATCTGATCGTGACATCAAGTTTGTTATCTATTTAATACCTGGAACTGCACCTATAGCTAAGAGGCTATATATGATGCCTCGTATGGAGTTAGCAGAGCTCAAGAAGAAAATTCAAGAGTAACTAGAAAAGTGTTTTATTCGCCCAATCTCTTCACCTTGCGGAGCCCCAGTGCTTTTCGTGGATAAGAAGGATGGATCCCAAAGGATGTGTGTGGATTACCGGGCTCTCAACGAGGTGACAATCAAGAACAAGTACACGTTGCCCCATATAGAGGATTTGTTTGATCAAATGAAGGGTGCTTGTGTTTTCTCCAAGATCGACTTGAGGTCAGGTGTGACACCCTAATTTTCGAGTTTTGGTAAATTAAAAAACATAAATGAAAATTTAGAATTAATAATAGGAAGAAATTGTTTTTATAAATATATATATATATATAAATATATGCATCTCATATTGCATTTTGCATTCATCCTCAAGCATTGAAAATTGTTTACCAAAATAAATATGCCAAAAGTAATTTATTTGCCATAACGAATATGAGATAAAAGAAATAAATAACATTAAAGATATATATATATATATATATAATAGTTTAATTATATAATGAATTCATGCAAAACCATTAAGTACGATGAAAAGAACACACGTAAAAGAATTGGAAATAAAGATGCAAGTAAAATTGAGCCAGCCGCCGTATTAGTCTGGAAAATAATGGACTAGTCCGAATGTCTTTACTGGACAACAATGAAATTGTTCGCTACAATACCGGATTAGTCCGGTATGCACAGACTTATCAAATTTCCCCCCACCACGAACTTGTCCGTGACAACAACAGACTAGTTCGAGGTCCCTTACTGTAAAAACCCTGCACTTGTACGGCCTAACACCGAACTTGTCCGATATACCTCTCTGTATCGGAACGGACTTGTGACTTGTCTGGTATTAAACGGACTAGTCCGGTGCTCTAAGGATTGGTGCATTTCAATAATTCACCACACTAGATGTATAAATAACAAAAAGAAGAGAAAGAAATAATGAATAACAATTAACTAAGAAAAATAAATAAATAATAAACAAACAATAGAAAAAAATAGAAAAAAGAGGTTGACCATGACTAGACTCCCCGATCGAACAACCCTGACCGCATAAAGAAAAGCAAAAGAAGAATGTAAGAAAGAAAAAATAATAAAAAAGTCAACCCCAGATCCTTCTCAAATAGCCAACAACTAAAGCCCTGTTTGGTACAGCTTCTGCTACAGCTTCTTCATAAAAATAAGCTGAGGGTGTGCCAAACAGGAAGCTTCTGTAACAGCTGATTAGTTCAGCTGCTTCTCAGAATGAACTAAAAGCAGAACATAAGCAGAAGATGCTTTACACCAGCTTTTCAAACAAGATGCTTTTGTAACAAGTTTGAGCTGTGCCAAACAGGGTCTAAGTCCTATCTGGACTCCACGAGGGTCACCCAACGCTCCTATAGAAAGGAGTGATGCCTCCTCCCGTACAAATATAAACAAATAAATATCTACCGCTGCCCTCCCGTGAATCGTACGCGCACAGGACTATTGCCCTGTTTGGCACAGCCTCTGGTGGAGCTTCTTCATAAAATTAAGCTGAGGGTGTGCCAAACAGGAAACTTCTGTAACAGCTTATTAGTTCAGCTGCTTCTCATAATGAACTAAAAGCAGGACATAAGCAAAAGCTGCTTTCCACCAGCTTTTCAAACAAGCTGCTTTTGTAACAAGTTCCAGCTGCACCAAACAGGGCTTATGGCGACTATGGCCCAAGCCTTGTACCGATGCTGATTGGGACATATGTCCTGTATGCGTTGGCCGCACCCTATAAAGGAGCATCTTTCCTCGCGTAGCCAGTCGGTGTTGCTGTTAGCCCGAGCCTCTATTCACGTACCCTACCACAAGAGAGTAAAAAACCCTAGCCGCCAGCAACACGCCGGGGAAAAAAAAAGAGACCAGCACCGGTAAAGAAAATAAGGAAAAGAAGAGGAGGAAGAAAAGGAGGAGCCGCCGTTTCTGCCGGAGATCGTCGCGACGTCGCCGTTCTTCGCGGGAGATTGTTGCACTATCTTCTTCGTCTACATCACGCCATCGATCTTCGATGGAGTTGCTAGATCGCCACATCTTCTTCATCAACTCCTTGACGTTAAAGTTTTTCTTTTACGTCTTGCTGCCGATTCGTCGTCAACGGATCTAGACGTCAAGTTTCGCGCGTTATGCCAAATCTTCGACTGTTGGTCGATTACATTCACCATAACTATCATAGATCCAACCTTCCACTTCGATTTTGAGCCCACACCTGATTTAACCATGCCCTAGATGGGAAGTTCGCAAAACCCTAGACATAACGGACTTGTCCGATCCAGTGCGGACTTGTCCAATCTACTATCTGCGCCCGAACGGACTTGTCCGGTATTTAAAATTTCAGCAACCCCTAATTGCCACAAGAACCACTATAATTGACTCAAAACTCACATAAACACTTGAGAACTAGTTGAACATTATTAGTAAACAATAGTAGTGAATTAATAGCATGTATTACAACATAATTACCTTATGCATATACATCATGAGATATTGATTAATATATGTGCATATTATTGATTGCATTGTTGTTGGTTTGTATATGCGCTTGATTGCGATTAGATGATTCACTAAAGAGCTTATGATCGAGAAGCATTTGTCCAAGGATCTTCATGCACAAGACTTTGAATTGCTTGAGCCATCAAATTACGGAATATTAAGGCAAGTGTCCTTGAACCTTTTGGTCCTGTTTTTAAACGTTTTGTTTGCAAAACTTAATGCTTGTGTCAAATTGATGGGAAATCCAAGATAGGTGTTTACTAGTATTGTTTGACCATCCTTGTCGCTTCATATATATTGTAGGGAGTCAGGAAGGGTGTTTTACTTTTTTGCTTCGCTCCAATTAATTGGGACGGATAAACAACCATAAGGCTTAATTATGAATCAATACACTTATGGTTGTTGAGAATAGAGGAATATTACTACTTGATAACATGGGATCTGGTTGATCTATGTAGGATCAAAGAGCACGTGAAAAGCTACCAGAGGGGGGTGAATGGTAGATTTAAAAATCATACGCAGCGGAAACAATTAAACTCCAACCCCTTCGGCCGAAAAATGATATGTTAAAGAAATTGTGTGTGAGACTAATCTAAACGTTTTGATAGAATCAAGTCACGAAGACAACACAAGAAGAATCACTCAAATCCGTCGAGAAAAACTCAAGTTATGATCGAAAGATCAAACAAAGGTCAATCTGTCTTACCTGAGAAAAACAGTTCTGTAACGCTGCAAAGAAACTCGTGTAGATCATAGAACAAAAATCCAATGACAGTGAAATTTTGAGAGATGATAGATAATCAAGTTGTGAAGACAACCCAAAAAGAATCACATCAATTGGATCTGTAAAACTTGAGTTATGATAAAACCACCGATGAAAGGTAGTGCTGTCCAGAAACTCGACGAGTAAAACTTGTCTAGAACAAGTCGGACGAACAAGGCACAAAAGTTCCTTCAAACTACGAATTTTATTCAATAGAACACAAGAGGAACAGACCCAAAATCGTGCACCATGAGCTCTGGGCTCTCTTGCTTATATAACCAGCCCTTAGACCAACCCAAAATCAACTAGGACCCCAATCCTACTCAGATCACAAATCGTAACTTTCCATAACTGCTCAAGATTCTTCTATACGCAGATAGAAGCAATCTTAAGACTTCCAAACACCTTAGGAACGTATCCCACATTCCTAAACAACTCAAATTAGTGACCCACACGAAAACCTATCATAACCAACTCGATACTTTCCATACCGAGCCATAACCGACTTCGCCGCAGCCGAAGTCATCAACCTATACGATCCGATCCTACCAAACAAATCTTCCCATCCATAAACCATCTTCGGAACCATGTTGCCACGTCATGCACCGCATGCATACGTGCAAAAACCTTCCTTCGACGTCCAGTAACCTTCATATGCATTGCCCTTGATTCAATCATCCTGCGCGACCTCCTGATCAGCTCAACCACAGTTCCTTCCGAACTTGGTTGATGGAACCTCATCTCCTCCCTGAGACTAGTCGAATGGATCCTGTCACCAGCCATGTCTTGAACTCAAGCAACACCTGCACATGAATAAACAACCAATCCATACGAGCCCAAGTCCTCGACTTGACTCAAGTTAGTTCCGAACGCAACACCTTACGTGAGAACCTCACATAAGCATGTTGCAAAACCACAGTAACACGATATCATCCATATCAACCAAAAACGTACCAAAGACATAGCAAATGAATACTAAGAAATCTTTCCAGAGATGTAAAGCAAGTACGAAACGTTGCAAATGAAAAACAGAAGCATTGCAGTCAAGTTCCGGACCTTGCCAGAGAAACTCGGACCTTGAGCCGGAGCTAACAAAAGCTAGTAGAACCTAGCGCTGGAACTTACCAAAACTTGTATAACCAAGCTCCCGCCGGAGCTTACAAAACTAGCAGGACCTTAATAAAAAGGTGTTTTGGTGATATTCAAAACTTTTATCATCAAAGCAAGTGTATTCACTATAAGCCAATGTATTCAGCACACATATGTCTTACAATCTAAGCAAGCATGGTTTGTGGACTGGGTTGGATGATATGATGGTTTTGCTTGCATTAGATCTAAGGACCGGTTCATGAGAGAATAAGCCAGGACTACAACCACCACAGGGTCAAGGATGTGTGTGGCCTAGCCAATTAATTAAGTGTATTGCCAGCATTGTTTGGATCATTTGGGAGAGCGGGGAGTGGGAGTCGGTTGGGTTAGCAATAGTGGCGGGACTACCCTGGGATCCGAACGGCACAAGAGGGGGCCCTTGGTTGGATGTGCTCAGTTGGAGGCATCACCACCGGTGAAACCTTAGTGGGGTCTGAATATGCTAGTAGTCCCTTTGTAAAGGCTATTTTCTGATCTCTTGGCCATAAACTGAAGGAAGTGTGTAATGTGACCGACGGGTCACGAGCATAATGGAGATTGCTTAGTAACCAAAAGGGGACGAAATCACGAACTTGTGGGTAAAGCGGTACAACCTATGCAGAGTGTTAAAAACTATCATGATAGTCGTGCTCCCGTTCATGAGCACCTGGACAACTTCCATGATTAGAGTGGAAATTATAAATATGGGGTTCGGGATGGGTTGGATATGTTTATGGATTGGGTTGTGATAAATGAACATGGTTAATGATGAAGGTATTAAATTGGATCATGGGTGGATGAATATTGATGGATGTGATATGATGGTAAATGATGATGGATTCATGTAATTAGTAATTATTTGGAATATGATGGGATTAATTCACATAGATATTGTAGGATGCTTTTCATATGTTTTAAATGTACTTTTCAGCAATTAGCCATTTATTATTATCCTTGTTTTGGTTACATGCCATATTTTCCCACACTTGCTTAGTATGACATGTGCTCACCCTAGCTATTCCCACATTAATTTAGCTACAAGAAACATTTTGGAGGTCGTCATGGAGTACTAGGCGTGCGTACTACTGTCGATTGCATGTGGAGTTGGAGTCGCCTACGCTAGATTATTTACTGTTGCAATAGAATCAAGGTATATTTATTATTCATGACATGGTTAAATTATGATTATCATTTGTGATGTTCATGTGTATGTGTGAAGCAACATCCTGGTTACACATACACTGCATTTGGTTCGTTTTTCAGAACCAGGTGTCACAGTGGCCAAGAGATAAAAAAATAGCCTTTACAAAGGGACTACCAGCATATTCAGACCCACTAAGGTTTCACTGGTGGTGATGCTTCCAACTGAGCATATCCAACCAAGGGCCCCCAATAGTTCCATTCGGATTCCAGGGCAGTCCCGCCACTATTGCAAATCGAACCGACTCCCGTTCCCCGCTCCCCCAAATGATTCGAACAATGCTGGGAATACACCTAATTAATTGGCTAAGCCGCACCCATACTTGGCCCTGTGGTGGCATTGTAGTCCTGGCTTATTCACTCATGAACCGGTCCTTAGATCTAAAGCAAGCAAAACCATCATATCATCCAACCCAGTCCACAAACCATGCTTGCTTAGATCAACGAAATCCCATGTTACCAAGTAGTTATATTCATCAATTCTCAACATCTATAAGTTCATTAATTCATAATTAAGCCATTTTGTTATTTTCTCGTCCCAATTAATTAGAGCGAAGCAAAAAAGTAAAACACCCTTTCCGACTCTCTACAATATATTCCAAGCGATAAGGATGGTCAAATGTGACACTCGGTTCCGAAAATGAACCAAGTGAACGCATATGTGTGCCCAGGACGTTCAACACACATACACGAGTGCATTCACAAAAGGATATACAGAAAATTACCACGAGACAAGATTAATTAAGCACTTTTATTTCACAAACCATATTATCCTCGAATACAAGCTCTAATGAATATTAATGACAAGTTTCAACTAATACAGTGGAAATAAACTAATAAGCAACTAAGCAAAAGGGATAGCGCAGCTCCAACACTCCGCAGGCAAAGCTAACGGTAGACACGGCCTAGAACTCCGCATTATCATCGTTAAACTCCCAATCCTGACCTGCAACTGTTGGTGGGGGAATTGCAAGGGTGAGTACATGTCGTACTCATCAAGTGTGGAAAGTATGACATGTAGCTGATTCAAATGACGAATACATAATGGCTAAGTGCTAAAAAGTACATTAAAACATTTGAAAAGCAATGTATATTATACGTATGTGAAATAAACCCATCATAAACCATGTAATTATCATAATACCAGTCCATATTCATTACCATCCTCCATATTCCATATTTCTCATTACCAATAACCATAATCAATATCAGAATTTAATCCATAACCAGCCATAACCATTACCAAACCATAACCATCCCAAATTCCAATTTCCCTCTAATCATGGAAGTTGTCCAGGTGCTCATAAGCGGGAGCACGGCTATCATGATAGTTTTAATACTCTGCAGAGTTTGTACCTCTTTACCCACGTGTTTTTTATTTCATCACCCGTCGGCAACTAAAGAACCTCCCTTATTCCAATTACAGTTCCTTTGGTGTATGGCCAACAGATCACAAAATTGCCTTTACAAATTCATTACTAGCCTATTTAGACCCCACTAATGTTTCACCGGTGGCGATGCCTCCAACTGAGCACATCTTCAATCATGGGCCCCCTCTTGAGCCATTCGGATCCTAGGGTAGTCCCACCAATCATCAACAACCCAATCGGACTACCCCTTCCCCGAGCATCATTAATGGACCAAATAGCACTAGCAAAGCACTAATTAATTAGCTACGCCGCACCCATACTAGGCCTCGTGGTGGCACTATAGTCCTGGCTTATTCTTGCATGAACCGGTCATTAGATCTAAAGCAAGCAAATCCACCATAACATCCAACACATCCACATACCATGCTTTCTTAGATCACCTATTACCATATCATATTAACTAGTTCATGTTAATCATAATGTCATAAATGCATAATTAAGTTAAGTGGTAGCAAACAACCCGTCGCGCTCAGAAGAATGCATGAGTGGTACATCACTGCCAGCACAAAATATGGTCTTAATTGCGTCACATTTCGTATTCCAAAAGAAGCATTCTGGAGCACTGGAGTAGATAAACGAGTCATTTTATTTGACGAGCTGCTTTCCCTTTTCCATCGGGGCATGCTCGAAATCAACCTGCTGCTCGTCTGGTGCTTGTAAGTGCTCTAATATTTTGTATTTGCTTTTCTTACTACACGCATACGCATTTCATGAGATTATAACAATTCTGGACTTCTTCAATAGGATGCAATACATAGATAATGAAAAGTTGGCGCACAAGACAGGTATCCTTGACCCTACTAGGATTGCAAAGTCGCTATTCGACGTCCAGGCGAATCGAGAATCAAGCCAGTACAAACACATGAAAAAAAAAGATTTTGAAAGAGCAATTGCAAAACTTAAGAAGGATAGAAAGGCAGAAGTTGCAGCTTACATAGGACATGCGATGTTTAACTTTGTCAGAGACGGCCAGGACCTCGTAAAGGCTCCGTACCACTTCGAGTAAGTTCGACACATGGCATTGAAATAGCAATTATTGGTAATTGTTAACACGTGTGTTTGTATGTTTGCAGTAATCACTACATAATGATCTTCATCAAGCCAACGCAGGGAATGGCAACAGTCTTGGACTCGGCCGATTACCCACCAGATCGTTACAAAGATTTCCTTTCCATTTTGAAAAAGTACGTTTATTCAATAATTTTAATTTACGCACATTTAGAATGTGTTGACAAGTTTTATATGACATTTCTTGTATTACAGCGCTTGGCGGTTTTACGCGGAACAGCTTGGCGGTCAGAGACCTCCTAATACGAATGCATTGGACATTAAAACGTATTATGCTTGTCCGAAGCAGCCTGCTGGGAGTGTCTTATGCGGGTATTATGTATGCGAGCATCTTCGGACCGCCGCCGTATATAGAGTCAATCGTGAGGATGTAAGTTATCCTTAATGTCGATACCTTATTTTCTTACTTTTGTGTTTCATTTTCATTGTAACTAGCATAGTTTAATGCTTATGTTCTCTGCTGTTCAATATTACCAGAAACATTATTTTCATATTTTGATTCCAACTTCAAAATTCAATTGCTCATAGTACAACTGCTCCAAAAATACCTACTAAATTCTTGTATACTCTCACTTTGATCTATACTTTGGGATTGTTCAAACCAACACATTCTAAACCTTGTTATGTGTTATATTGCAGCACAAGAAGAATCTGAACGAAGAATGGCCGGTTTGTAGAAGTATTCCTGATGGAGGAGCCGACAGAATTGCTTCTGAACTCTGTCAGTTCATTCGTCGCGAAATTTTGCACAAAACGGGGAAGTTCTTTGATAAGAGAGGTTCAGCAGCTGATGTGCCAGAACTTTCCGACTATACCAATCTAAACAGTTTTTAGTGAAAACTTGTAAACTTTGAGATGAAATTGTATCTGTAACTTGTGTGTATGTATATTGTTTTAGTGAAATTGACTTCTGTGATGATAATATTGTTGTATTTTGTTCTGTGATGATTGTTGTTTTTTGTTCTGTGATTATATTGAATTGACCTGGAAATTAGAAATAACAGCAGTAGTACTGCATGACTGTGAAAAACAATTATCACAGGCGGCTAGATACAAGTAAAGAAACATCTGTGATAACCTAATTTTCACAGGCGGTGTCTGTTATGGTAGAAACCAGCTGCGTTAAAGGGTCTTCACAGACGGCTGATATAGGTAAACTCCGTCTGTGATAACACCATTATCATAGACGGGTTAGTTATGCTTCAATAACCGTCTGTAAAGACACATTATCATTGACGGTTAGTTATGCTTCAAAACCCGCCAGTGAAGACATATTATCATAGGCGTTTAGTTATGCTTCAAAATCCGCCTGTGAATACACATTATCATAGGCGGTTAGTTATGCTTCAATACCCGACTGTGAAGACTCATTATCATAGGCGGTTAGTTATGCTTCAAAATCCGCCTGTGAAGACAAATTATCATTGGCGGTTAGTTATGCTTCAATACCCGGCTGTGAAGACTTCTTATCATAGGCGGTTAGTTATTCTTCAATAACCGTCTGTGATAAGACGTTTATCACAGACGGTTATATATGCTGCACGACCCGTCTGTGATAAAGTATTTTCACAGACGGCTAGCCTAAGTAAAGAACCGCCTATGATAATCGGTCTTCACAGGCGGCTAGCCTAAGTAAAGAACCGCCTATGATAATCGGTCTTCACAGGCAGCTATCCTTAGTGAAGAACCGCCTATGATAATTAGTCTTCACAGGCGGTTTCACTTCTCCGCCTGTGAAATTGCGGATTATCACAGACTCTTCGTTTCAGGCGGTTTTAAAAGCCGTCTGTGATAATAGGTTTGGAGCCGCCTGTGATGAGGCTTATTATAGCAGTGACCACGACATCCACAGGTATGAAGCAATTCTGGATTTTAACCAGAACGTCTTTAGCAATACCCATCGAATAACGGACTGAAGAGTCAACCAATTGGAGCTGCATTGATGTTGGAGTAAGTTCCGTGAAGTTCAGTTGGTCGAAGACCACCTTAGGTATCACACTCACACTTGCTCCAAGGTCACAAAGTTCCTTGTCAAAGTAGTGAGCCCCAATTGAGCAAGATATGATGGGGTATGCAGGGTCCTTCAACCAGTTGCCTCCCCGTAGATAAATCATGTTGACATTTTCCACAGGGAGGTTTGGGCTTTGAGAAGGGTCGGGAAGCCTAAGCGATCCACATATTTCCCAACTGACCCGACGCCTCATCAGAAGGCTTTGGTCACACGGGCATATGCGTTGCGTTCGTACCAAATCAGTCTCCCCTTTGAACTCCCCTCCGCATGCACCACCTACAAGCCTCCGAGAGGTTCCTCCCCTTTTTGAACTTCCAGGTAGCTTGTCACCCTCTGAACCTCCCTGCAAGGTTTCAGTGCCCGAGGCCTTGTCATCCATTTGCTAAACACGGAGCCCCGACCACTGCACTCTCTCACCACTATGTGAGGGCTTAGAACTACAGGACGAACGGTGTCTGAGGGGAGAAGGAGGACCTTCATAGAAGAAAGGCAGAAGCGATGGCGAACGAGGGAGGCACACTTTGTGATTTATAGCCCCACCAAGGAAGCCGAAGAGACGTGAGCGGTGATAGTGGTGCACCGCACATCTTAACCAACGTCACAATAAAGGTCTTGCAATGACCCAGGGGTCACAGATGCACGCCACGCTGTTGCGTCACTCCATAACTGACGCACCAACGAAGGTCTCAGGCGACCCAACGATTCACGTTGCATGCCACCCCGACTCTTTGTGAGCAACACCACATTGAAGTATGATGGGACTTGATGCAATCATGGTGTGCCGAGCACCTTGAGTCTCGTGACAGGCACCAACTTGAAGTGGCGTGATCTATCAGAGTAGCCTCGAGGGTTCAAGAAACGCTGCAACGATCCGCTCCGAAGCAGACTAGATGGCCACCGCTCCAACACGTCATCAAATGAGGATAAAGCAATCCTCCCCTATCGGTTAGTAGTACTTCAAAAAAATAAACCTTTAAAGCATAAGGCTCAAGACGGAGACTCGCACCGTCCAGCCGCCCATGTCTCGAGGTGAATGGTCCTAATTACCTCGCCCAGCTCAGGGGCTCCCGAATCGACGTAGAGGAGTCAAGTTTATCAATTTCGGGAGGTCCCAGGCTCAGAATCTAACCTCCCTCCTGCGAGTTCGGGACCGCATAAACCTTCACACGAGACTAAGGCAGGATGGGAAATCGAGAGGAACGTAGAAAAAGGTAGCGTTGCGAGTTTGGGATGTTAGAGATCATTCAAAAAGGAGAAATGAACAAAAAGTACTTCATCCTATCATTACAAAAGCACTCGGGAGGGGTACATGTATTTACATCAAATACAAAGGCCAGAGCGCCCTACATCTAGCACATCCTCCTGACCAGTTGCCCGCCGAGGCAGGGGAGATTAGGTGACATAGAGTGGCAGCAACAGGCTCGCACTCCTGTTCCAGCGCACCCAACTCTGCCTCCGACCGGTTGCTCACGTAGCCCTCACACACGATGCGAGGTCGACGCCATCGTAGTGAGACGTCATGATCGTGAGGGCAAGGCTTGCCCCGAGACTAGCCCCAGTGGTGGCCATCGAGTTGAGCTGCGAAGACACCCTGTTCGGGAGCTCCGCCATCTCAGCGCGTAGTTGCAATATAGATAAAGCGTTGTACGCCGCCCGGTGATCCCAAAGGTATGGAGCCCCTGTAGCTCTGCCATCACCTATGTGTAGCAACGAGAAGCCTTGCAGAGCCTGGATGTGAGGGTGGCATCATTTAACATGCCAGCCCCCAGTCGACCAAGCATTCGATCGCACGCTGCTGTCGTCACCTTCAAGACAATTGTTGACCTCACTCTGTACGGTGGCGAAGCGAGTCAAGATCTCCCGAAGGCAGGAGTCCGAATTTACGCCTTGAGGGGACACACTGAGTATGGATCCGAACACGACAGAGATGGAGGCACATAGGGCCTTGAGCTCTTGGTCGTCTCGCACCACCTCCTCACAAGAGGCAACAACTACGGTGGAAGCTACGCTAACTCTGCGTGCGCCCCCTGCATCCGCCCGGGCAGCTTCCGCCTCCACCCTGGCCTGCGTGAGCTCCACGAACAGGGCATTCCGCTCACCCTTCCCGAAACTCAGGGCACCTTTGTGAGGGAGCTGCGCCCTCGTAGCAGACTTCTGGGCCAGCTCCTGTGGAGAATATCACGGTAAAACTCGGAAGCAAATGCAGCGGAATGGCAATAAAGGTTACCTGGCTAGCAGAGGTTGCGACACTTAGCCGCTCCAGGACCTCAAATATCCCGTGACACCGGACCTTGAGTCTCGCCCTCACACCAGTGGGTTGTGAGTTGAGGATGAGGGCGTCTTCGCGGACACCCTCCCACGGGGCCAACTCCGCGGCCCCGACCAGCTCAGAGACGTCCCCAACTGCAGGAGGCAGAATCTAGGGACTACCGACACATTTGGTGATCGGGGACTCACCTTCGGCGGACGCGAGTGCAGAAGCCCTAGGCCATGACTATGAAGCAACACTCCCAGCACCTACATCGGAGGGCCTCGACAACTCCAGGGGGGGTCGTCTCCTCGATGGTCGACTCATCATCGGGCTACAATTCTGATGGGCTTGATAGGGCCCCCACGCAGGCCTCCAGTACAACGTGTCACGCCAGATCAGCCACCTGGGATGGCAGAAGGAAACACAGCTACGCGGCCCCAGAAGCCGCCACCAAGGATGATGACACCCGCTCTAGTCGAGACGAGGATGTCGCTGAACCCGATGGAATCCATCCTGATGGACGGGCTGCAGGACCAAAGCCGCTCGCCACAACCATCACACCAATATGATACTCCCTTGCACTATAGAAAGAATCACGGTAAGAAAAACGAAATGCGAACAGTTGATGAACAGGAGTGAAGAAACCCAAACCTAGAGGAACGGCGAGGATCGGTTAGTCCATAGCCCCGGACGGGTTCCCAACCCCGATCATGGTTCGCGGAGAAGGTAAAAGGGCGACCATTGCAGGATCTACGGCGACAATAGGATACTCGTACAACAACATGTCATCCCCCACACGCATGGCGGCCCTCTTTGCAGCACGATCGTCCCCATGCTCACAACCTCACTTCAAATACGATGACATTAAGGAAGAATCGACGGTTATACCAAAACTCTCCCTTTCTCTTTCCTAACGATTGCACTCTTCCAGGCTTTGCAGAAGAAGTGGGGAGGGCACAAGGTCTAGAGACAATAGGTAAGGAGGAGGAGGGTAGCATATGTGTCAGGGCCCATTTATAGCGCTCAGCTGGGAGGTTACGGAACGTGAGTGCAAGGAGATGGGCGTGCAGCGGGGAATGGCGTTAAGGCGCCATGGCCTATCAGTCACACATTGTTGAAGGCATGTGGACCAGGACCACCAGAGCATGCGCCACGCGTCCCCGACTCTCGTAACCGGAGCTGCTTTGGAGATCTCGTGAAAGCGATATCTTCAGATTGCGGCGGGTCTAAATTATGCCTCGTTGCTACGTCCGTGTAATCGGCACCGAGTCCAAGTTGTGCAGCGTCCCTGGTCTCCCCCCTGCGCCCGTGGGCCACAACACTTCCAGAGAAGCGGGCCTAAATAAGTAGGTAAGTTTTCTATCTTACTTTTCAGGCCAGCGTTAAGTTCGGGGTGCCTACATGTCCGTTAGGTCGCTGTGGCTACCGCGAATGAGACATAAAGTGAGGGATGAATGACTTGCGATGACCGGAGTAAGTGCGTACTCGGGGGACTTGCTCCCCTGACATCTCCAACTAGTCTTGTCCAGGTCTTAGCCCCACGACTCCTTAGTTTCCCAGTGATGGGATGGCTCTCAGTCACCCGGGTCTACTCGTGACCTGGGATCTATGAAGATGTCCCCGAGCGGATTTATAAAATTCAGGCACTCCTGTCATTACGTACAACCATTGCTGACTGTGAGTGGTGGATGCATTCTGATCGCTCCAAGAATTTGTTCGACCGAGTTTTACCTGGATTACCCGTTAATAGCTCACCGGGCGCAGGATTTTTTGCCCTATCCTGGGACTTGCTAGCCGACTCAACCCTCAGGACACACGAAGGGCTCGCCAGTAGGGCACATTTTTTTGCGGCTAACAACCCGACCCTTTATAAGAGGCTCGGGCTCTGCCACACATTCTCGTCTAACAACGATGGGGCGCCTGCACCTCGTCCGGATTAGTTCGAGCCGCTAGTGGTCAGGCGTGTAATTGAATCGATACTAATACATTTTTGAGCTATTGTTCTTCAGGGTCCGCGCGGCGTGGTCAAATTCAACCTACAACCAACTCCACAAAGAGTCGAACGAAGGCTCGGGGGCTAGTGACAGAGTTCTGTACCTGGGGTACCAAACATACGGGACCCGACGGTACTTGACCACTACGCGGTGATAGACTGAAGCTACTCTCCGATCGAGGAGGTACCCGCCATCAACGCCACTGCCACACGAGGTCGGGGTACTTAACTCGCCCAAGTTCTGGCCGAGAGGTCGGACAGACGACTCCTCCCAGGCTCAAGCCCTGGAGAGGCGGGTAGTTGGGGGCATTTATGATGGATAGTGGGCACCAAAACATTAGCAAAGGGGAAGCACTGGATATGTGACCCGTTGAAGGACAAGTCTGACATCCATTCCATCTATTGTTAGAAGGGTGGTAATTTCACCGAGAAGATGGCACCTTGGAGATCATGAAGAAACCAAGACTGAAGCTTCCAACACACTGGATACATAGAACGAACACTGTAAATCCGGCCCCACTATGAGGAATGTTAGATAGATAGGGTCGCCTTGACTGCCCATAAACGGACCCCCAAGGCCTTCAGCGGGCGGGGGGGGGGGGGGGGGGGGTTCACTCTATATTTGAGGTTACTATACACATTTTTCCCACATTATCTTATGCATTTACTTACAAACTTTTCCCTTTGATGCTCCTGCACCCTTTTCCTTTGACGCGCTTGCGTTCGTGTTGTACTTTCTTACGTCCGTGTGCGTTTACGTTTACGCATTACGTTCCGTAGATGTTCTCACATTCTTGGAGTTCATATACTTGGGCAAGGATCACTTGTAATATGTTCTCTCGCCTTTTGGGCTAACAAAGATCATGGAAGACTCCCTTATGACGTAGGGCCTTTTTTGCCCCAACCAGGACAAATCACTTGTTCCTTACAGGCTACCATATGAATATGAACATGATTCAATAAGTTTTTACTAGTCGGTTTATGAAATGCCGACAAGAGTGCATAACTATAACATTACAGTGACAGAACTGTAACATTACCATGACATAAACATAAGTCTTACATAACACAAGCACTTAACATAACATAAATGTAAAGATAAGATATGTTTTTAAAAAGATACATAGACCATGGATGAAATATAGGCTACTCCCCCTTAATCTCTCCCCATTTGGCATCAAGTCACCAAAAAAGGAAAAGAGTGAGAGAGAAAAGAGAATCCTACACTCTAACCTCATAGCTCACATCTTCTTCTTCATTTGTTTCATCCTTGTCACTTATGGTGGCTTCTTCATCCTCCTCATCTTATTCATTGTCTTCATACTCCTCAACGACGGGGGTGGCATGGGAGGAGCCACCACTGCCACTAAAGAGAGTGAGCTCCGCCTCGGAGAGCCACAAGAAAGGTGTAAGCTAGTCGTCCTCTGACGCCATTGGAGACATTGGGATCTCCGCCTACTCACATAGTTTCTTGACATACTTTTTTGTCCTTCTTGAGCACACTTCGACCTTGCGGCATGAAGTGAAGATTGATTCATGAACTTGAGAATGGTGCTTGAGGTGTCGCCTGAGGTGGAGGCAGGAGCAGAGGGTCCCGGGAGGAAGGAGGTGCGTTAGAGACACTCTCTCGAGAAGATCCGCCAATCTTGGGAAGTGGCGTGGGGATTTGAGGATGAAGTTTGCGATGCTTGACGTCCTTCACAAACTCCAAACCGGTTACCTTCTCTATTTTGCACATGATGAATGGTGCGTAACCACAAGATCGGTTGGGAGTGTGAGAGATGTTGAAGGTATCATTGAACATGTAGTAAACAATGTTGAACCTCTCTTCTTCACATAACAGCTTCATCAAGTGCCCCAAGTTTCCTTGAATCATGCCTGCATCTCCATCCTTTGGGGCAAGTGTCTTCCTTAAAAGCCGGTTGAGGTATCCAAAGAAGGGAAGGATATACTTTGTAGTTGGCGGATAGAAGGGGAAGTCCTTGGCATACATAAACCTCATCTCCTCAAGATCCATAGCCAAGAGGTTATGCATAATGATTTCATGACATAAATGTTCTTCCAAACCAAGGATGCTTGAAAAATCATCGAATGGCACTTAGTATTGGATGCCCTCGACTAACCAGTTGATCCTCCTATCTCCATAGGTGGAGAAATGACGAGTTGTGTAGAATTGAGCAATCACTTCGGTGTTCCAATTGTATTCAAAACCCATGATCACCTTCAATCCATGGTGTTCAACAACTTGGATGATTGCATTGAAGGCTTTATGATTCTTCTTGGCCATGTAGTCCCAATCCACCCACTGAGCATCAACCACGGGTGTCTTCATCCTTAGATATACAAGGCAATAATAATCACAGTGGAAGTCA
Organism: Tuctoria greenei; assembly: GCA_036927565.1. Classification (NCBI taxonomy): domain Eukaryota; kingdom Viridiplantae; phylum Streptophyta; class Magnoliopsida; order Poales; family Poaceae; genus Tuctoria; species Tuctoria greenei. The sequence continues at coordinate 11,382,505 of JAYESD010000012.1, read as the reverse complement.
AACCAAAATCTGTAATCTATGGTGGCCTTCTCATACTTGTACACATCTTGATTCTGAAACTTCTTAGCTTTTTCCACTCCTTTCTCTTGGTATATGTTGTTAGGGAGGTTTGCACGATGATTTGGGTCATGGGCGGGAGGAGACATGACAAGCGGCCCAAGAGGACCTTGAGGAGCAGTTGATCCGATAGGTTGATCACGGATGACTATGTCCCGGCTTGCCAAAGCCTTCTTCCTCGGAGGAGCCATGAACTTTACCTTCTTTGTGGCAGGTGCCTTTCCCTTTTCCTTGGCTGTCATTGGGGCTTTTCATTTCCCATTTGCTTGCCTCAAACTCATTGACTTTGCTTTTTCCTTTCTCGGCCGCTTGGGTCCTCACCTTGTCACCAAGTGTGGCAAGTCATTTCCTCCGCGCAGGCTCGACTGCTTGTGCTTGGGCAGCATCTCTATCATTATGCTTCTTGGTCCTTATTTCACGAGCGGGTGTCGTATGAGCTTATTCTTCCTTTCGAGCCTCCACAGGCCTATAGACAGCTTGGCAAGCCGCCTCGTGCATGGGGTCAGAAAGAGGTGAATCATCACCACTCGACATGTTGCTGAAAACACAAAGGATAGATGTGAGTGATGGAACTTTAAGTATTGCGGTTGATGTATCACATACTTGAGAAGTTTGGGGCCAAAATTGCATAAGCCGAAATTGTTCGGTCCATGGACAGACTAGTTCGACATGGATGACTTGTCCGCCAGAGTCCAAACTAGTCCATACCCTACAGTTTCAAACTCTAACCCTACAAATCCACAATATTTCACAAGTAATGTGTGCAACACTTAGCATAGTGTATCACATGATGATAAGGAGGCAAGGTATAGTCTAAGTCACAAGAGACGTAGCCTAGAATGGAAGGAATCCATGAAAAGGGTGTTAGGTCAAGAAATACCTTGAGAGGAGAAAACTTGACAAAATCCATGGATGCACGAAAAGGGCGGAGTAGTCCGGGATTAGTTTCCCGACACTCCAAAAAGGGTGGATCACCAAATTTTTTGAGCTTTTGGTGGTGGAATCTCAAATTCACTAATGGGGACAATTTTGAATGAGGGGCGCGGTTGAGATGTGTTTGAGTGGAATGGGAGGAGTTGGGCCTGACTCTAGGGGGGTTAAGTCCCTAGAGGTCGGACTAGTCTGGTCAGTTGAACCAGATCCGGACTACTCAGCAGTCCAGACTAGTCTGGTTCGCTGGCAGACTAGTCCGATGTGGACTTGTTTGCAGCAGCCCGGACTAGTTTAGGAGCCCGAACTTGCCGGCCCTGAGGGCGGACTAGTCCGTTCATAGAAGGCATATTCTCATATATATCGAGAAATTTGCCGGGATTGATCCATATGGAGTAAATTTCATAAATATTCTTAATGAATATGGCCAGCAAAGCATACAATCAACCAAGCAATGACCATAATTCATCAAGACAATAATTGAAAATAATTTGAGAGAAGATTAGGGAGACAAGTTTTCACAAGCATGCATAATTTTGAAGAACCTAAACTACTAACAGTAATATGTGCAACATCTCAAGTCACATTTTGAGAATCTAGGATATTTAGCTGATTCCTAAGTTTGCAAAAGCGTTTTTCAACTTGTGGCTTGGTGACGATGTCTGCTAGTTCTTTTTCGGTTCTAACATGGGAAATTACTATGGCCCCCTTAATTGAGTGGTCTCTCAAGATGTGGAGCTGGATGATTATGTGTTTGGTCCAAGAATGTTAAACGGGGTTATGGGCAATCTTAATGGCACTCTCAATGTCACATTGGAGAGGAATATGGTTCATATTGAGACCATAGTCCCTAAGAGTTTGTCGCATCCAAAGAAGTTATGCACAACAACTTCAGGCTGTGACATACTCCGCTTCGGTTATGGATAAGGCAATGGAATTTTGTTTCTTGGATGACCATAACACATGGGACCTACCCAAGAATTGGCACGTCCCGGAGGTACCCTTCCTATCAACCTTACATCTGGCATAATCCACATAAAATATCCAATGAGGTTAAATTTTGACCCTTTTGGATACCAAAGCCCAAGGTTTGGTTTATGAACTAAATAGCATAAATTCTCTTAACGGCGGTCAAATGACACTCCATAGGTGCAGCTTGAAATCTTGCACAGATACACACTAAGCATAATATAGGTCCTAGATGCAAAAAGGTAAAGCAAAGATCCAATCATAGAGTGATATACCTTTGGAGCCACACTAGGGCCATCTTCAGTGAGGTCGAGGTGTCCGTTTGTCGCCATTGGAGTCTTGATGGGTTTGACCTTCTCCATGTCAAACTTCTTGAGTATGTCTTGGATATACTTTGTTTGAATTATTGTTGACATTTCTTATGTCACAAATAATGAATCCACAAGCGCATGGAAAGTGTCGTGTAGCATCTCACCCAAGAGTATTCCCAAGGGTATCATATTTATCCCAGAGGAAGACAATGGAGTAAAGTAAGACACTACTCTTCTGATCAAGTTATGGGATACTAATCAATTATCAAGATAGGGGTAAGTTGATAATATTGGTAGTGTGACACACACTTAAGCAATCTATTCTAAAGGGTAAATGAGTCCTAATGGAGATTAGACTAAGAGTTGGGGAGTTGCTCCTACAATTCTTCTAATATACATATACATAGCCTAGGTAAGGTACTAATGAGCATGTCATTGTGGAATCATTATGCTAAGTTGTTCAACACATCGGGCACGGGTATACCCCTAGCAATACTAGGACGACTCCCACAAAGAGCATGTGGCATAGCCGAATGTGGAGGATTACAAGGACAAATATGGCTATCACCAACTACTGCCTACCTCTTCAATCTATGGGTCTACGAGACATCCAACGTTACTTAACTATCCTAGCAACATGCTAGCATATTAAGTAAATACCTTAAGAGTAATGAAACAAGCCATCTTAAGGCAATGTTTAGACATAGCATAAGTTATTCATATCATAACTAATTAGACTATAGTGGGGATTTGTAGTGTTTGTGATGATAGAATAATATTGTTATGGCATAATCAAAAAGACTACTCCTACCACATATATGGAATCCACAATCAAACAAGAAACACTTCATCCAAGTATATGAATAAAAGAAGACTAAAGATAATATCTTCATGCATAAAGTCATAAATACAAGAAAAGATACATTAGCCATACCTTTCCCAATTTGGACCTGGGACTAGAGGCTCCTCTCTACAGTCTAACCTCCACTAAGGAGCTAGGAGAACTAGTGTATACAATGGAATGATGCTTGAGTGGTGTGTGTTGAAGTGAGGGGTCCTATTTGTAGTTGGAGAAGGGTCGGTTCCCACCAACAAAAGCACGTGAATCAGTCTTCATCATGACCAGGGCACCACTGGGAGTCGACACGTGGAAGTTGACAGAGTTTGGCGCCAGGAAGGCTTCGGTCGAACCCTGACTTCGGCCGAACAGAAAGTTGGACCAATTCCAGTGTGGTTCTTGGGGGTTACTTCTAGGTGGGTTTCATTGAATGATATGAGTGACTGAAAGTGCATCTAGGCATCCTTTGTAGGTTTTGGTCGATCTATGACAAACAAATGAGATCCTAACAAAACTGTTGAGATGAGTGCAGGTTTTAAAGAAATTAGAAAGAAAGCACAAAAAGAAAGGAGTATGAGGATCTAAAGCAAAAAGAACTCAAGAGATCAAAAGATTATATTATTTTGTATGGAGTGTGCTGGAGAAACACACCCCAAGAGCTCAAGTGAACAAATAATTCAACTCACTGCACAATTCAAAGGAAACCCGGACAAGTCCGATATACACCGGACTAGTCCGATATCTCTCTCACTAAGATCGGACTAGTCCCCCCTAGTGTGGACTAGTCTTCAATACTTCACACTTTGTGACACCTGGTTCTGAAAATGAACCAAGTGAACACATATGTGTGCCCAGGACGTTCAACACACATACGCGAGTGCATTCACAAAAGGATATATAGAAAATTACCACATAACAAGATTAATTAGGTAATTTTATTACATAATTCATAATATTCTCGAATACAAGCTCTAATGAAAGTTAATGACAAGTTTCAACTAATGCAGCGGAAATAAACTAAACTGAGCAAACTAAGCAAACTAAGCAGCATAAGCAAATAGGGTATAACGCAGCTCCAACACTCCACAGGCAAAGCTGACAGTAGACACGGCCTAGAACTTTGCATTATCATCGTTATACTCCCAATTTTGACCTGCAACTGTTGGTGGGGGAATTGCAAGGGTGAGTACATGTCGTACTCAGCAAGTGTGGAAAGTATGACATGTAGCTGATTCAAATGACGACAATGGTAATGGCTAAGTGCTGAAAGGTACATTAAAACAAGTAAAAAGCATTATACTATGTCTATGTTTGATAATCCCATCATAACCCATGTAATTATCATAATTCCAGTCCATATTCATTACCATCCTCCATATTCCAGATTTCTCATTACCAATAACCATAATCAATATCAAAATTTAATCCATAACCAGCCATAACCATTACCAAACCATAACCATCCCAAATTCCAATTTCCCTCTAACCATGGATGTTGTCCAGGTGCTCATAAGTGGGAGCACGGCTATCGTGATAGTTTTAATACTCTGCAGAGTTTGTACCACTTTACCCACGTGTTTTTGATTTCATCACCCGTCAGCAACTAAAGAACCTCCCTTATGCCAATTACACTTTCTTTGGTATATGGCCAAGAGATCACAAAATAGCCTTTAGAAAGGGATTACTAGCCTATTTAGACCCCACTGATGTTTCACCGGTGGCAATGCCTCCAACTGAGCACATCTTCAACCAAGGGCCCCCTCTTGAGCCATTCGGATCCCAGGGTAGTCCCACCAATCATCAACAACCCAATCGGACTACCCCTTCCCCGAGCATCCTTAATGGACCAAATATCACTAGCAAAGCACTAATTAATTAGCTACGCCGCACCCATACTAGGCCTCGTGGTGGCACTGTAGTCCTGGCTTATTCTCGCATGAACCGGTCCTTAGATCTAAAGCAAGCAAACCACCATAACATCCAACCCATCCACATATCAGGCTTGCTTAGATCACCCATTACCACATCATATTAACCAGTTCATCTTAATCATAATCTCATAAATGCATAATTAATTTAAGTGGTATAGTTGGTTTCCCATCCCAATTAATTAAGTGAAGCAAAAAGGTAAAAATCTCATCCCGGCCCTCTACCATGTATTCCAGGTGACAAGGGTGGTCAACAAATCTAGTAAACTTCCTATCATAGGGTTCCCATCAAAATTGACACAAGCATGCAATTTTGCAAACAAAACATTTATTTCAAAACAGGATCAATATGTTCAAGGACACTTGCCTTGCTCTTGGGATTGGTTCGGGTCAAAGCCTTCAAACTCTTGGTGCTGAAGATCCTTCGTGGCACTCTCTAGTGCAAATCCGTCTACTCCGCACAATAAATGTACGAACAGGAGTTACAATCAATAGATGCACAAATATTCCTCAATATGACATGACATGCATGATTAATGCAAATGCAAGGTGGTACTTGTTAATGAGTTGCTTTTAATGATCACTAACCAGTTTTAATTGATTTTGACAAGTTTATACAGGTTTGGATTTGATTTGAGTCAATCTAGAATTAAATCAACCGAAATTAACCAGGAAAATCAGATTAGTCCGCTAGGTACTGGACAAGTCCGCACTTCGGAGAACTGGCGTACTTGGGTTTTCTAGATCGACGTGAATTTGGAGATTTGGGGTTGAATTCTATAAGGAAAAGGAAGTAGAAGGTATATCAGGTGTTTAGAACTCCAATGAATCAAGGATGTTGGAGCCAACACTTGGATCCTGACAATCTAGTGTTGATGAAGAACTTGATTGTGAATTGTTGACGAAAAACGCGAATTTGATGGAGATATTGATCCTCTATCATTTCTTCCTCTTCTTCTTCTTCTTTTTCCAGATCTCTTTCTCCCTCCTTGATGGCGGCTATTCACGAGCTAGGGTTTGGGTGTGGTAGAAAAGTAGCAAATAGATGTCAAGCCAAGGAGTGGGGTTGTTTATATAGAGGTGGAGGCCAGGGTTAGTTGGACTTCGAGTTTGAAATGAGTAGGGGTCAGTTTATAGTCTCACATGTGCTCTAAAAGAGTTAGGCACGATGTCCATAGGTGCACATAAAGTAAAACCCAAGAAACAAGTCGTGAAACAAAAGATCAACTCGGAGTCGCGATTTATCGAACAAGTCCGAAAAGGGCCGGACTAGTTCGAAGTTGGACAGAGAGATATCGGACAAGTCTGGACTGGACATCGGACAAGTCTGAACTTATTCACAGGGGAAAAAGCAGACAAGTTTTGCCTAAATCGGACAAGTGCGAAAGTGTCTAGAGGGAAAAACAGACTAGTCCGCGGCAAAACGGACAAGTCCGTTTGAAGTCAGAGAGAAATCGGACTAGTTCGCACCAAAATTGGACTAGTCTGCACTTCTCAGAATTCTTAAGTGCGGTTTTGTTTCTAATTTGTTTTAAACTTGTTACTTTTTATGTGGATTAATGTTAAACATATTTAATGATGGATGCAGGGCATGATGCATGAAAACGAGGGTGTTACAAACCTACCCCCCTTAAAATGAATCTCTCCCTCAAGATTCGACATGGAAGAGAAAAGATAAGGAAATTCCTTCTTGAAATCATCCACCAACTCCCATGTTGCTTTCGATTCTGTGTGATGCTTCCATTGAACTTTATAGCATCTAATAACCTTGTTCCTTGTGATTCTCTCTTTGGTTTCCAAGATTTTGACCGGTTGTTCGGCATAAGTCAAATCTGCCTCTAGTTCCAATTCTTCCATTGGCACTTGTTCTTTCGGTACCCTCAAGCACTTCTTGAGATGGGAAACATGAAACACATCATGAACATCCGATAAGTGAGTTGGCATCTCAAACTTATAGGCTACTTCCCCTCTTTTGTCCAAAATCTTGAATGGTCCAATGTAACGAGGAGCTAGCTTGCCTCTTATGTTAACCCTCTTATGACCTCTCATTGGTGACCCCTTGAGGTAAACGAAGTCTCCCACTTCAAAGGCTAGTTTCCTTCTCCTATTTTCCGTATAGCATTTTTGCCTTGATTGAGCGGCCCTCAAGTTCTCACGAATTACCTGAACTTGTTTTTCAGCCTCTAGCAACGCATTCAGACAAAATACTTGAGTTTTTCCTGTCTCATTCCAGAATAAAGGTGTCCTACACTTCCTTCCATATAGTGCTTCGTATGGTGACATTTTCAAACCTTCTTGGTAGCTATTGTTGTATGAAACTTCTGCATATGGCAAGCTCTTGTCCAAACTTTTCCCATGCTTCAAAGCACAAGCTCTTAACATGTCCTCCAAAATCTGATTGGTCCCCTCACTTTGTCCATTCATTTGTGGATGATATGTTGAACTAAAATTCAACCTTGTTCCAAAAGCATCATGCAATTTTTGCCAAAACCTGGAGGAAAATTGAGAACCTCTATCCGATACTATCTTCTTTGGAACCCCATGTCGGCACACAATGTGCTCCACATATAGCTCTGCTAGCTTCGTGGTGGTATAGATGGTCTTGACAGCAACAAAATGAGCTGACTTGGTTAAACGATCCACAATTACCCAAATTGAGTCATAACTGGATTGAGTACGCGGTAAACAACCTATGAAGTCCATTCTAATTTCTTCCTACTTCCATTCCGGAATCTTCAATAGTTGCAATAATCTAGCAGGCCTTTGGTGTTCCGCCTTAACTCGTTGGCACACATCACACAATGCTACATATTCAGCTATGTCCTTTTTCATGCTAGCCCACCAATAACATGTCTTCAAGTCTTTATACATCTTCGAACAACCGGGGTGAATCGAGTATGGAGAGTCATGTGCCTCCTTTAATATTGTCTCTTGAATACGCTTCACATTAGGCACGACAATTCTCTTTCCAAGCCATAAGGTACCATGTTCATCCTCATCAAACTTGAATTATCTTCTCTCTTGGGTCCTATCCTTGATCTCTTGGATGTCCTCATCCTTTGTTTGATCCTCTCGAATCTCTTTCTCCAAGGTTGGATTTAACTCCATCATCCCCATCTCATTGATGAATCTGAGTTTCAATCGTTCAAACTCCTTACATAACTCGGATGGCAGCCATTGAACCGTGAGTTGATGACTTACTCCCTTTTTACTCAAGGCATCGACCACTACATTGGCTTTTCCCAGGTGATAGTTGATTCTAACATCATAATCCTTGATGAGCTCCAACAATCTTCGTTGCCTCAAATTCAAATCCGTTTGTGTGAATATGTACTTGAGACTCTTATGATCTGTGTAAATTTCACACCTATGTCCAAGGATGTAGTGTCTCCAAATTATCAATGCGTGTACCACGGCTGCAAGTTCCAAATCATGCGTTGGGTAATTTTGCTCATGTTTCTTCAATTGTCTTGATGCATAGGTGACCACTTGACCTTCTTGCATCAATACACATCCATGTCCTTGTCTTGATGCGTCACAATATATATAAAAACTCTTGCTCACATCCGACAAAACTAAAACTGGGGTTGTTGTTAACGTCTTCTTCAACTCCTCAAAACTCTCTTGACAAGCTTGAGTCCATTGAAACGCTTTCCCCTTCATTAGCAGCTCCGTCATTGACTTGGCTATCTTGGAAAAGTCCTTGATGAATCAACGGTAATATCTAGCAATCCCAAGGAAACTCCTTATTTCCTTTACGTTTTGCGGTGGCTCCCACTTTAGCACATCCCTCACTTTTCCGGGGTCGACCGATACTCCTCCTCCCGAGATGATATGACCCAAAAATGACACCTCCCTTAACGAAAATTGGCATTTTCTAAACTTGGCGTACAATTGGTGCTCCCTCAATTTCTGCAATGTAAGCCTCAGGTGTTCCTCATGTTCCTTCTCATCCTTTGAGTAGATCATGATGTCATCAATAAACACCACAACAAACTTATCCAAGTACTCCATGAAGACCTTATTCATGAGGTACATAAAGTAGGCAGGTGCATTGGTCATTCCAAAGGATATCACGGTGTACTCATAAGATCCATACCGTGTCCTAAAAGCTGTCTTGGGTATGTCTGGTGGTCTAATCTTCATTTGTAAGTATCCCGACCTCAAATCAATCACGGAGAAAACACAAGCACCCTTCACCTGATCAAACAAGTCTTCTATACGGGGCAAAGTATACTTGTTCTTGATTGTTACCTCGTTGAGAGCTCGGTAATCTACACACATCCTTTGTGTTCCATCCTTCTTATCCACAAAAGAACAGGCGCTCCCCAAGGTGAAGAACTTGGGCGAATAAAACCCTTTTCTAGTTGCTCTTGAATATGCTTCTTGAGCTCCGCTAATTCCTTAGGAGGCATCCTATACGGCCTCTTAGCTATAGGTGCAGTTCTAGGTATTAATTCAATAACAAATTCAATGTCTCGATCAGGTGGCATACCTAGCAACTCATCCAGGAACACATCAAAAAAATTACACACCACTGGAATCTCCTCAATTGCGGCACCGTCCATATGATTCAGCTCCAGTTGCTTTGATGCGTGTTGAGATGCTTCAAACTCTACGGTGATCCCTTCCTCATTGGTCAACTTCATTGTCTTCGTGGCACACTCAATAACTACATTGTGCTTCCTCAACCAGTCCATACCAGGTATAATGTCCAATCCTTGAGAATCCAAAACAATGAGGTTGGCGGAGAAGTCTACCCCTCTTATTCTAAGGCTTACTTTTGGACATACTATATTTGTCCTCATCTCTTCTCCAGGAGACTTAACCAATAGAGTAATCTTCATATGATAGATAGGCAAACTATACTTGGCAACATATTTCGATGCAATGAATGAATGTGATGCTCCAGAATCAAATAACATAGTCGTCGAGTTTGAGTTTGCGAGAAACATACCAATCACCACGTCATCTGCTTGTTGAGCATCCTTCGTAGAGACATGGTTCACGTTGCCACAAGCGAAATTCTGCTATCCACGATTCCCTTGCGGCTATCCTCCATTGGGTCTTGAGTTCTGCCTCGGCGCATTGCTTCCTTGACCAAGGCCTGACTTAGGACATCGATGTGCAAAGTGTTCCGCTTCTCCACAAGTATAGAACTTATTAACTCCACCAGAATTATTGGGGTGAGCTTGGTTCTGCGCATTGGCACCAGGAAAGTTGGCACGAGGTGCATAAGGCATTGGATGCCTAGGTGCTTGCATGACAGGGCGCTGCTGCACAAACTGAGTTGGGCGCGGTGCAAATCCAGGGCGATGAGCAGGCGCGGAGGAGCTGAAATAAGGCGCATTTGGCGGTGCAAAGTGAATGTGGCCTCGAGGGGGGGTGAATAGGCCTTTTTGAAAATTGTCGGAACCTGCAACACTTAACAACCAGTTCAAAACCAGAGATATCGGACTAGTCCGGTAAAGTGCGGACTAGTCCAGTGTATACAGACTAGATTGATTAGGTTTGATCGATTAACTTTATTCTTCAATATATGCAGCAGAAATATACGATTAAACAAAGTGTTACAAGGTTATGAATCAGGTTGTATCACAATTCAATCTTATACTTGATATTTCAATTTAAAGTACTCAAGATCAGTTGTAACCCTAGATTGATATAATGTAAAGGACAATGAATACAAAAGAGGAACACAAGAGATTTATCTCGTGGTTTGGTTCCCAGGGAGGCAACCTACATCCACGTTGAGGAGTCCACAAAAGGACCGGGTCTTCTCCAACCCTACCCTCGTCGGATCGCCACGAAGGCCAATCCTCTTCCACTTATCTCAAAGGGGTGAATAACCGAATTCAAGGGGCCTTCTCACACGTTGAGAGCTCCCTTGGATTACAACACGAAATACCATGTGGGGACCGGAATCCCGACATCCGAGGATCTCATTGGGTAGTGTCGTGCGATGCGACACCCAACAGTATACAAGAACAGAACAAGAATAAAACACAAGACGAAGTCTTTTATTTATCTTACAGCAGAAGTTTTACAATACCAGCGGAAGGAAAGAAATATGTATATATCATAGCTACGCTCTCAGCACTAGCTATGCAAAGGCAAAGTCATCCATGCCCTGGATGCTTCGCACTAGCAACACGCAAGTCACGGCGTCGTGCAGGGTTCCTACTCGGCTGTACACCCTGGAGGGGGTGTAGCCTCATCATCAAACCCTTCATCAATTGTATAACCCGCAAAAACTCGTTAACTGCAAAAGTGAGCATAAGGCTCAGCAAGACTAACCCGTCTCACTAGACATATGCAAGGGGGACACTAAACATAGGTAAGGTGAAGCAAAAATGACTCGCCTACAATTGGATCCTTATAATCAAGTTTTAAGTAGCAAATGACATTCTCCAAGCACGGCACATCATGTGTTCCACAATCAAATAAGAAACGCTTTGCTGATGATATGACATGCCCAGAGCACATAATGCTATTACAGCTAAAGTATGGGGAAACTGTAAACTTTTAATTGCACTATCTCTAAATCATACAAGGTTGCAAAGCAATTATAATTCAATACAATATATTTCTCTTACTTCTTCATTATTTACTACGTCATGTCGCAGTGAACAAGTGGTACTCTATTATCGCGAGGGGCGGTGATTGCAATCAGGACACACCCGGACAACACGACACATACATCGTTCGGAAGTGTCAGCGAGTACATCCGTACCTACATAACACTTCAGTACTAGGCGTATATGGCACCTTTCACAAGAAAACCAAACGCCGAGCCCGTCTCACCTCCGCAAACAGAAGGTCTCCGCACGGAACACCGCATGTGTCCGCCGACCGATTTACACCTTACTGTCCTCATCCCACCCCTATCGATGGTGAGTTAATGGGCCTCGACACCCCAGTTATTGAGTTACGTCAGTTTATTGGATTCCATATGTCCATTATGTCATCGGTACAATTCAAGCTTGTCCGAAGGGGCCGCATACAGATGGGCCTTAATTGACACAGGCAGGGCTATGCGATCGAGACTCAATTCTCGCCACTTCCTATCCATCCCCTGCCCGGTCTCAGTTTTTTTATATTAAACCAATAACCAATCCTCTGAGATATGTCCTACATTTCTCGTGAGTAGATTCCAACTACTCGACTTGTACCGGATTCTCTATACATTAGCAAAGCAGTTACTACAGGTCAAACCGTAACTCGTTCCAACCAATCCCTGGGATTTTTGGTCATGCAAGTGGAGTATCAATCATCCTAAACGTAATGCACAATTCATATACTACTCATCATAGTGATAAAGCAAAATTTTATAAATGACTTAAATGCAAATCGGGGCTTGCCTGGTTGCAGGTCAGAGTCGGGGTTAATCTCTGGAAGGTGCTCTTCCAAGGCTTCTGGTTCCTCCTTGACTTCGGTCACTATACTATATGCATATAACATGTGTATGAATGACTTTGAAAAATAATTATTACCAAGACCATAATTTATTCCATGGTGATCATTATATGATGGGGACCTTAATTGGCTTTGGAACTTTGAGGGTAGATACTAGGGAATATGATAGCAGCTCTTGCAAAGAACAGGAGATGATCAAAGTATATTGTTGTCTCTAAAATTATGGCAAGTATTAAATTTCCAAGAATTTTAAAGAAGAAACTGTAGCTTGAACATAGCTGCCAGTTGATAATCATGATAGAAGAAGTTCTCCTGGTTCTATCAAAATTTGTTTCATAATTTTCTAAGCTTTGGTGAAGGAGTTATTGAATTTCTAAGTTGGCAAGAATTTCTGGAATTATTTATATTTGAATTTTAGCTTTTAAATAAATATTCAGTTTGTAACTGAATTAGGACTAAGATATTAGGTCAATTAAATCGAAGATTTTCACAGGGACTAGTATATGACGAAAGGAAGGTTCAGTCCAAATTTGGGACATAATAAAGCAACTGAACATCTGTAAAAATTCAATAACTGAAAAAGGTAATTCAACTATACATAGGGTTAAACAGGTGCAATGGCTCCCAAACTTTTTCTGGTAGTCAAGAATAGGATATTGCATTTTATGTGAAGTTTGGGGATTTTTCCAGTGGCAAGTTCATCTGGAAAAGTTGCATTTTCATCTGGAAAGATTGTTTTATACAGAATTTAACTATGAGTGTCACAGCATTGAATTGGTACTGACAGAAACTAGAGCTCAAGAGCTTTCAAACAAAATTTGCTTGAACATTTTTGGAGCATTCTACAGAAAGTTATGGATTTTCTAATTTGGAGCCAAATCTGGAATTAATTTCTAATTTGAATTAAACTGTGGGCTCCACCGTTTTAAAATGGACCAGTGGCATTTAAACCACACGGGGACCACAGAGACACAGCGCGTAGTCACAACAGATCCCGGGGCCACACCTGATCCGACGGGTTACAAGACGCTGACACGCGGGGCCCGCCACGTCGTCTTCCTCCTCCCTTGTGACACCCGGTTCCGAATATGAACCAAGCGTAACGCATATGTGTGCCCAGGAAGTTCATCACACATATACGGTTGCATCACAAACGATATACAGAATTTAACCACGTCTTAACTATTAAATAAGTACTTTATTACAATAATCCAATAGTTCACGAATGATAAAACTCTAAATAATTGCAGCGGAAAATAAACTAAACAGCACGATTCCAATCCACAGGCAATTGACGGTGGTACGCAACCTAGTACTCCACGTGATCCTCAGGGTACTCCCAACTGTCTCCAGTAGCTGTTGGGGGGGAATTGCAAGGGTGAGTACATGTCGTACTCAGCAAGTGTGGAAAGTATGACATGTGGCTTATTCAAATGACGAATGTAATAATGGCTAAGTGCTGAAAAGTACAGTAAAACATTTGAAAAGCATTATACTATGTCTATGTGAAATAATCCCATCATAACCATCATATTAACAAAATATAAACCATATCCAATTATTGCCAACATCACCATTATCCATGTCCAATTGCCATAACTCAAATTCATATCCATGACCATAATCCATAAACCATATCCATTACCAACCCATAACCATAAGCCAATCATAACCATTACCAGGCCATAACCATAAACCAACCATAACCATTACCAGACCATAACCATCCCAAATCCCAATTTCACTCTAATCATGTAGCTCATCCAGGCGCTCATAACCGGGAGCACGGCTATCATGATAGTTTTTAACACTTTGCAGAGGTTGTACCACTTTACCCACATGTTTGTGATTTCATCACCTTTCGATGACTAAGGAACCTCCATTGTGCCATCTCACACCTCCGTAGGTGTGTGGCCAAGAGATCACAAAATAGCCTTTCAAAAGGGACTACTAGTATGTACGGGCCCGCTAAGGTTTCACCGGCAGGCTTGAATCTCTATTCTCCCACCCACGGGCCCCCTCGTGTGCCATGCGGATCCCAGGTCAGTCCTCCTCGACTCCCATTCCCCGCGCCATCCAATGGTCCATACAATACTAGCAGCGCTCCTAATTATTCAGCTACGCCGCACCCATACTTGGCCTTGTGGTGGCACTGTTGACCTGGCATATTCTCGGATGAACCGGTCCTTAGATCTAAGGCAAGCAAACCACCATAACATCCAACCCATCCACATACCAGGCTTGCTTAGATCACCCATCGTATTGACCAGTTCACATTAACCATAATATCATTGATGCATAATTAATTGTATAGTGTTGTTTGCCATCCCAATTAATTAAGCGAAGCAAAAAGGTAAAAACCCTTCCCGACTCTCTACCATATATTCCAGGTGACAAGGGTGGTTAAACAAAACTAGTAAACTTCCTACCATAGGATTCCCATCAATTTGACACAAGCATGCAAGTTCGCAAACAAAACATTTAATAAAACAGGATCAATATGCTTCAAGGACACTTGCCTTGCTCCGGCGGATGGGGTTGCTCAAGCGCTTCAAAGTCTTGATTTTGGAAATCCTCGTATGCGGCCTCTTGAGCACGCTCCTCTACGCATGATCATACATACAAGAGAACATATACAATCAACATGGTGCACACCAAATAATCAACATGCAATGACATGTATGCATGCACAATTCAATAATTAATTTACTACGGTCGTTTATTAATTAGATGCGAGTAGTTCATACGTGTTCATATGAGTTTACGGGGGTTTTAGGGTGGATTAATGCTGCTGAAAATAAAATTATGGTGCAACTAAAATCAATTTATGCCTATTAGATTCAATATGATCGCTAAAATTTGCATCGGAAACATGGCCTACCGTAGATGCGATGGCTTCGACGATTGCGGGATGGGGACAATGCGTAGACGAAGTAGATGCATTCTCCGGCGGCACGACGACGGCGACGCGATGTCGACGACGATCTCCGGTGGACGGTGGGGCCCTCCTCTTTTTCTTCCTCTTCTTCCCCTTCTTTTCCTCCTTTTTCTTCCCTGGGCGCAGCTCTCTGGACTCCTGGTATTTTTCCCGGCGGCTAGGGTCTTTTCCCTGGGCCGTTGGCGTCGGGAACGTGAGCCTTTGGTCCCTTTTTATAGGGGCGGCGGAAGGCAACGCGGGGGAATCGGGATCGAACGCGGGATGCGGGCGGGGTCGGGACTCGGTGCGGGAGGCCGGGGATCGGCGGGGTCGGGCGCGTGGAGTCGGACGCGGGGCGGGACTCGATACGGCGGCGGGGCGTCGGGGCCAGCGGGGCCCAGGTGGGGCCGGCGCGTGGCTCGCGCACGGGCGGGACTCGATACGGCGGCTGGGCGCTCGGTCGGCTGGGCCGCTTGGCCTAGCCGCCGGGTTGGCCCTTTTTTTTCTTTTTCTTTTTTTTTTACTTTCCTTTTATTTTATTTTTCTTTTATTCTTTTATATTATTACTATTATATATTTTATTATTTATATTTTTTATACTTTTTTATTATATAATTTATTATATATATTTATATATATATATTATTATTCATATTATATATTTATTATTTAATATTATAATGTATATTATTAATATTAATATTTTATTTATTTTCATATATTGTTATATATATTATTTATATACATTTATATATATATTATTATTATTATTTTTATGCTTATTCCCTATTACAAGTTTTAGGCTATAATTATTATTTTCTTTTTCTTCTTTTGCTACCCATATTTGTATATACATGTTTTATTATTTTTCTTTTATTCTACTAGTGTTTAATGCATGATCATGTATGCAATGCATGATGCGAAAATTTAGGGTGTTACAAACCTACCCCCCTTAAAGTGAATCTCGCCCTCGATATTCGATAGCGTGGAGAAAAGGTGAGGGAATTCTGCCTTCAAGTCTTCTTCACGTTCCCATGTAGCTTCGGCTTCCGTATGGTGTTTCCATTGCACTTTGCACCAACGGATCCTCTTATTCCTTGTGACCCTTTCCTTTATGTCCAAAATCTTGATAGGTTGCTCGACATAGGACAAATCCTCTTGAAGTTCTAACTCGTCCATCGGCACTTGTTCTTCCGGTACCCTGAGACACTTCTTGAGTTGAGAGACGTGAAACACGTCGTGTACATCGGATAGATACGTCGGCAGCTCAAGTCGATAAGCTACCTCTCCTCGCTTGTCCAGAATCTTGAATGGTCCGATGTAATGTGGTGCCAGTTTTCCTTTGACGTTAAACCGTCACTGACCTCTGATAGGTGACACTTTGAGGTATACAAAATCTCCAACTTCAAAAGTCAGACTCCTTCGCCTATTATCAGCATAACCTTTCTGTCGAGACTGGGCAGCCTTCAAGTTTTCCCGTATTATTTGGACTTGCCTTTCAGCTTCTTGTAACACGTCGGGACCAAACACTTGATTCTCTCCGGTTTCATTCCAAAACAAGGGAGTCCTACACTTCCTTCCGTACAATGCTTCGTAGGGTGACATTTTCAAACTTGCTTGGTAACTATTGTTGTACGAGAATTCAGCGTACGACAAACTTTTATCCCAACTTTTCCTATGCTTTAAAGCGCAAGCTCTTAACATGTCTTCCAAAATTTGGTTGGTCCTCTCGGTTTGTCCATCTGTTTGAGGGTGATACGCCGAACTGAAGTTCAACCTTGTTCCCATTGCTTCATGCAATTTCTGCCAAAATCTGGAGGTAAATTGAGAACCTCTATCCGAGACTATCTTCTTCGGTACTCCATGTCGACACACAATATGTTCCATATACAATTCTGCTAGCTTCGCGGTGGTATATGTGGTCTTGACAGGGATGAAATGAGCTGATTTTGTCAATTGATCCACAATAACCCATATTGAATCATAGCCAGACTGAGTTCGCGGTAATCCAACTATAAAGTCCATACCAATCTCTTCCCACATCCACTCCGGGACCTTTAATGGTTGTAACAATCCGGCTGGCCTTTGATGTTCAGCTTTCACTCGTCGGCACACATCGCAAAGTGCAACATATTCGGCTATGTCCTTTTTCATGCTGGCCCACCAGTAGCATGTCTTTAAGTCCTTGTACATCTTTGTACAACCGGGGTGAATTGAGTAAGGCGAGTCATGTGCCTCCTTCAATATTGTTTCACGAATATGCCTGACATTAGGTACCACAATCCTCTTTCCAAGCCATAAGGTACCCTGTTCGTCCTCATCAAATCTGAATTATTTTCCTTCTTGGGTCCTTTCCTCGATTTCCTTAATTTCCTTGTCCTTTGTCTGCCCTTCCCGTATTTCCTGCTCTAATGTTGGGTTGACTTCCATCATTCCCATCTCATTTATGAATCCAAGTTTCAACCGTTCAAACTCCTTGCATAACTCGTATGGCAGCTCTCGTACTGTGAATTGATGACTTACTCCTTTTCGGCTCAAAGCATCGGCTACTACATTGGCCTTCCCTGGGTGATAGTTGATTCCCACGTCATAATCATTGATGAGCTCTAACCATCGGCGTTGCCTCAGATTCAGATCCGTTTGTGTAAATATGTACTTGAGACTCTTGTGATCCGTATAAATCTCACATCGGTGACCAAAAACGTAGTGTCTCCATATCTTCAAGGCGTGTACTACAGCTGCGAGTTCAAGGTCGTGCGTAGGATAATTCAACTCATGTTTCTTTAGTTGCCTTGATGCATAAGCTACCACTTGGCCTTCTTGCATGAGCACACATCCTAATACTTGTCTTGATGCATCTCAATATATATCAAAACTCTTGCTCACGTCCGGTAATACTAACACTGGCGCGGTTGTCAACCTTTTCTTTAACTCCTCAAAGCTATCCTGACAAGCTTGAGTCCATCGGAATGCCTTCCCTTTCATGAGTAATTCGGTCATAGGCTTGGCTATCTTGGAAAAATCCTTTATGAATCGGCGGTAATATCCGGCCATTCCAAGGAAACTCTGAATTTCCTTGACATTCTGTGGCGGTTCCCACTTAAGCACATCTCTCACCTTCCCTGGGTCAACTGATACTCCTCCTCCGGAAATAATATGGCCTAAGAAAGAAACTTCCCGTAACCAAAATTGACATTTACTGAACTTAGCATACAATTGATGCTCCCTCAATTTCTGCAGCGTAAGCCTCAAGTGTTCCTCGTGTTCCTTCTCATGCTTCGAGTAGATCATAATATCATCGATGAACACTACAACGAACATATCCAGATATTCCATGAATACCTTATTCATGAGATACATAAAGTACGCAGGCGCGTTCGTCAATCCAAATGACATGACGGTGTACTCATAAGATCCTTATCGTGTCTGAAATGCTGTTTTGGGTATATCTGATGGTCTAATCTTCATTTGGAAGTATCCTGACCGCAAGTCGATCTTGGAGAACATACAAGCACCCTTCATTTGGTCGAACAAATCCTCTATCCGGGGTAGTGAGTACTTGTTCTTAATTGTCACTTCGTTGAGAGACCTATAGTCCACACACATCCTATGGGTTCCATCCTTCTTATCTACGAAGAGCACTGGGGCTCCCCACGGGGATGAGCTTGGGCGTATAAAACCCTTCTCTAGCTGCCCTTGAATTTGCTTCTTGAGCTCTGCTAATTCCTTAGGAGGCATCCTATACGGCCTCTTAGCTATAGGTGCAGTTCCGGGTATCAACTCAATGGCGAATTCTATGTCACGATCAGGTGGCATACCTGGCAACTCATCTGGAAACACGTCCGGGTACTCGCGAACGATCGGAATGCTTTCCAATGTCACTTCTTCCATGTGATTCAGCATCGCTTTCTCTCTTGCAGGTTGGGCTGCCTCAACTTCGATGCGTGTACCATGTTCACTTGTCAACTGCACAATCCTCTCGGCACATTGAATGACTCCATTATACTTGCTCAGCCAGTCCATTCCAAGTATTATGTCTATTCCTTGGGAGTCCAATACTATGAGGTTTGCAAGAAAGTCTACTCCCCTTATTTTAATGCTTACTTTCGGACATACTATATTTGTCCTCATCTCTCCGCCAGGAGAACTTACTAGCATAGTTTGCTTCATATGAGATATAGGCAAATTGTACTTGGCAACATACTTTGACGAGATGAATGAATGAGATGCTCCTGAATCAAATAAAACAGTCGCGGGGTTGGAGTTGGCGAGAAACATACCAATCACGACTTCATCAGCTTGCTGGGCTTCCTCAGTAGAGACATGATTCACATTGCCACGAGCAAAATTCTGCTGTCCACGGTTTCCTTGTGGTGCTCCTCCATTTGGTCGCGGGTGATTTGGCCTTGGTGCATTGTTCATAGGTCCATTGTTTCTCCTGGGGCATTGGCTTGCGAAGTGTCCGGGTTCTCCACACACATAGCATGTCTTACCGCCTGTAGCATTAGGGAAGTTTGGGCGCAACTGGTTTTGAGCATTTGCCGCCATGTTAGGACGCGGCGCAGGTGGCACAGGATAGCGATGTGCTTGCATGGCGGGGCGTTGCTGCGGTGGCTGATTTGGGAGGGGCGGATAAGCAGCGCGGTATGCAGGGGCAGATGGGTTGTATTGTGGTGCAGTAGGTGGTGCATAGCGGGGGCGAACATTGCTTCCTTGCTGCGGTCCATGATGTGGCATCTTCCTCTTGTTGTCCTGCTCCATCTCACGAATCTTGTTCTCAACCACAATAGCCTTGTCAACCAGCTTTTGGAAGTTTGGATAATCAGTATTGAGCAACTGGACTTGAATTTCATTGTTGATACCACTCATAAACAGATACTGCTTCCTACTATCAGTTTTGATTTCTTCTGGAGCATATCTTGATAATTGAGTGAATTTGTTGAGATACTCACTCACGCTCATCCTTCCTTGCTTGAGATTTTCAAAGTCTTGTCTTCTTAGTATCATAACTCCTTCAGGTACATAGTGGGAACGGAAACTCTGTTTAAACTCAGTCCAAGTGATTGCCTCCTGATTATCATGAGCGTTGCAAAGAGCTTCCCACCAGTCGGCGGCTGCTCCAACTAGTTGATGTGATGCAAAGAGAACCTTCTCCCTATCAGTGCACTGGACAATAGCAAGTTTCTTTTCAACGGACTTCAGCCAATCATCAGCTTCCATTGGGTCTGTGGCTTGCGCAAAGGTGGGCGGTCTGGTCCTCATGAACTCTCCCAAACGGTTGTGGTGTGGCGGGGGTGGTGGCGGGGGCGGTATATGAGGCTGATTGTTGTTGCCAACTTGCAGCTGTCCCATGGTTTGTATCATGGTCTGCATGAGCTGGTTCTGCATAGCTAACAATTGTTCAATATTGATAGCTCCATGAGCATGTCCCTGGTTGTTCTGAGGTACTTCATTGCGCTCCTCCTCATCGTTGACATCCCTCTGGTTACGATTTCTCACCATCTGTTGTCGAAAGAAGGGTGGGGACAGAAGGATTTAGAATTTGGAAAGGAACGTCCCAACTATATGCATCAAGGTATGTGACACTAAATAATCCTTTATTAGTATAGACCTATATTATGAGGATGTGGACAAGTGCCGAAGCATTCCACAACTCTCTACTAAGCACACAAGCACTCAAACAAGCACCAACAAAATTGACAAAGATCCTAAAAGAAGTAACACAACTCAAGGTCACACAAGTATATCTACGTCGCTCTTATTTAACTAATGGGGGTGTCCCTATCCTTGAGTCGTGGCATAGGTCGAGGACTACTCGTCGCCAAGCTGGAACTCATCCGGGTCCTCGTCGTCGTCGTCGTCGTCGGGGTCCTCGGGGTCCTGTGGTGGTGAGGCAGCAGGCGGCGGTGGTGCGGTAGACGCCACACTGGAAGGCTCCTCGTCAGAGGACTCCTCAGAAGACGACTCACGCTGGCCGTTGCTACGGTCTGGAGAGTCTGGGGTCCACGTTGGGGTGTCGGACGCGTAGTCGTCCGGGTCCTCGTCAGTGATCCGATGATACCTCCTGATTATTGCCTCATGGCGCCGGGCGAGGTCACGTCCATCCTGAATCTCCTGCTGCGCCCTCTGAAGTCGGGCACTGAGCTAGGCCACGTCGTCAACAGTCTGACGAGACTGCGGGAGGTCCAGGGGTCCCTCCACGTGCCTGGAGACGAAGCTCGCTGTTCCACTGGGACGCTGCGGAACGAAGGCGTGCACCGTGTCCTCCAGACGGAAACAGCGGGCGTGACTCCAAAAGGTGGCTGCTTCCCAGCTAGCATCCTGCTCCGCAGATCGGCGGGAGCTCCTCCAAGCAGGGCAGTCGTGGGTCTTCACCAACTCATCACCATAGTAGATATAAATCTTGCAGCTCCACTCCTTCCTGCCGGGGCGCTGCACTCCAGTGGTGTGGTAGGAGAGCGAGAGGCTGTGGTGACGGTAGCCAGCCTCGCGGAGTAGGGCACGGAGACGGTGTCGCGGTTGTCCTGCGGCCCTGCCATCAGAACGGATCACCACGGGGTGACGGGGGTCGATGGCCGGAGAGCGACTGACCAACCTACGCGGGTGCACAAGTCCACCGGTCGACTTACGGGGGGTTGTCTTGATGCGGGCCATCTACAGAAAACAAGAATACATTAGAGGGAAAAAATAACAAATACAAATCTGAAAATTTCAGCAGCCTAAAATGGCGGAAAAAGAGCGGTGCAGCGGTTCCAAAAGAACGAAAAAATAGAGAGAAAAATACAGCAACCAACACAATAATTTTACCCACACATAACAGCGGCAAAACACACTTTTTCCGCGAAAATTTACGCAGCAAAACAGCAGCACTTAATATTGCTCACTTCTGAAAATTTTTAGCAAAAACGCAGCAGCGATCAATACTTTTTACGGCTGAAAATAAGGGAACAAAACAGCAGCAAGAATTTTCGAAAATAGCAGATTAGAGGAGTGTTCCTAAGTGTTCTAGAGTGTCCATTCTACCTAGGCTTGCGTCCTACGGTCAATGCGGCTCTGATACCAATTTGTGACACCCGTTTCCGAATATGAACCAAGCGTAACGCATATGTGTGCCCAGGAAGTTCATCACACATATACGGTTGCATCACAAATGATATACAGAATTTAACCACGTCTTAACTATTAAATAAGTACTTTATTACAATAATCCAATAGTTCACGAATGATAAAACTCTAAATAATTGCAGCAGAAAATAAACTAAACAGCACGATTCCAATCCACAGGCAATTGACGGTGGTACGCAACTTAGTACTCCACGTGATCCTCACGGTACTCCCAACTATCTCCAGTAGCTGTTGGGGGGGAATTGCAAGGGTGAGTACATGTCGTACTCAGCAAGTGTGGAAAGTATGACATGTGGCTTATTCAAATGACGAATGTAATAATGGCTAAGTGCTGAAAAGTACAGTAAAACATTTGAAAAGCATTATACTATGTCTATGTGAAATAATCCCATCATAACCATCATATTAACAAAATATAAACCATATCCAATTATTTCCAACATCACCATTATCCATGTCCAATTGCCATAACTCAAATTCATATCCATGACCATAATCCATAAACCATATCCATTACCAACCCATAACCATAAGCCAATCATAACCATTACCAGACCATAACCATAAACCAACCATAACCATTACCAGACCATAACCATCCCAAATCCCAATTTCACTCTAATCATGTAGGTCATCCAGGCGCTCATAACCGGGAGCACGACTATCATGATAGTTTTTAACACTCTGCAGAGGTTGTACCACTTTACCCACATGTTTGTGATTTCATCACCTTTCGATGACTAAGGAACCTCCATTGTGCCATCTCACACTTCCGTAGGTGTGTGGCCAAAAGATCACAAAATAGCCTTTCAAAAGGGACTACTAGTATGTACGGGCCCACTAAGGTTTCACCGGCAGGCTTGAATCTCTATTCTCCCACCCACGGGCCCCCTCGTGTGCCATGCGGATCCCAGGGCAGTCCTCCTCGACTCCCATTCCCCGCGCCATCCAATGGTCCATACAATACTAGCAGCGCTCCTAATTATTCAGCTACACCGCACCCATACTTGGCCTTGTGGTGGCACTGTTGACCTGGCATATTCTCGCATGAACCGGTCCTTAGATCTAAGGAAAGCAAACCACCATAACATCCAACCCATCCACATACCAGGCTTGCTTAGATCACCCATCGTATTGACCAGTTCACATTAACCATAATATCATTTGATGAGGACATCACAACAGCAGAGACGCGCATTGAACTGCAAGGACCAATCACAAGAGCACGGGCACGGTTATTAAATCAGCAGGTGAATTCGTTCTTAACTTCTTTTTGCATGTGAGTTTGAGAATAGATTGCTATGTGATGATTTAATTGTTATTAGGAATAATGGAGAAGATCAACAAGTGAAGGAAGGAGGTCTTGGGAGCGTGGACAACCACCTGGGACGTCCACAAGTAGATGGAAATAGTTTACAACTCGGACTCGAGTTCAACTCGGAGTCCAGGAGCAGTCCACCTTAAAACAGACGCCCAGGAGGCATACGGACTCCGTTTTCGATGTTCTACATATGCACGGAAAGAGGAGAAGATAAACTTTCCAATGGTTCTGGTCCCACCTCAAAATTACTCCGGAGTCATTGGGAATCGTCGAAACAAGTCGAGTCCATATTTCTGTCCGGTGCTGCGCCACCGAATCGGGCCTTTGGGACTTGTATCCTGTAAGAGTCCATTAGGGACGCGTCTAATCGTGTTTTGGTCGAACCCTAGCCTATAAATACTGCAGCCGCCAGTCATATTCGGTGGGTTTTGCTTAGATCAATAAAATCGCCGTTCTACGGTTTGTGAGACCCCAATTTCGCGATTTCCGATCGTGTCTTCTACGTTCTTGCTCGTGTTCTCGATTGCACTTGCAGGGATTAGCCTTCTTGGCGAGGTCAAGCGTGTGCAGCACGGTTGATAACCAACGGAGCCGTGGTGTAGTGATTGCAGGGGTACTCGAACCGCTCGAGTGCCGCGGATCATCAACGTCGAGTTCTCCACTCCAATCGACATACCTTTCGGAAGATCGGGCCTAACCCTACTCATCAATTGGTATCAGATTTCCAGGTTGCCCGTGAGGTATCTTTGTTTTCCTTCCTTCCATTAGATCGATTTTGTTTCGTACCTAGAGTCCACAAAAAAGCCACAAAAAAAAATTAGATCGTTTTTACCGCTTCCCAGACTATAGTGCCTGCAGTTTCGTTTTTCAGTTTGCATTGTTGAGTTTGCATTCGTGTGGTTGAGTCTTGTTGCTGGTTTAGCTTTGTGTTTTTTGATCCTAGTTATCGTGTTTCGTCCTTGTTTTCTTGCTATTCGACACCTATTCCACCATCCCTAAATAACAAACTGATCCACCACGTTCATCGGTTTGCCCTAGCTAGCCGCCTTGCGTGAACTCCCGCATCGCCAGCCCTAGATTAGGTGACAAATCTTTGTGCCATTCATCCTTGAATCATCACACACCACCCCATTAGTTGCTGTGCAAATTCCCGATCGTTTTCGTATCCGTTTGCGAGTTCTGTTCTCAAACCGAGTTGAAATCAACATACAAAAAAACGTAACTCGGACAGCCTACCTTAAAACGGCCATAACTTTCGCATACGAACTCGAAATCGGGCGATTTTTTTTTTTTTCAAATTCATCTACGCGAAATTTTGCATCCGATTTTCCGCAGCATAGCCGCGTTCGGCGAAATTAGATTGCCCAAATTCCCCTCGGAAGATAGGCTATCCGGCCACCGAAGTTTCAGCACGAATTTTAAAGAACCTTCTTGATTTTCTATAGGCCGCATATTACATCCAATTGAGCTGCAAATTTGTGTGCTTCCTATATTTGTGCTACTGAGTAAAGAAAAAATATCAAAAAAATATTACAAAAAAGAAAAAAAATAGTGAAGAGCACGCATATTAAAGCAATTGGCCTATACCACTTGGTGCTGTTTGTTTGGTTATATCATTCTGTCTTTCTTTTGCCTTGATACTTCCTTGTGTTGTGCTAGGCTCTAGGGCACTCAGTTGACCAGCAACAGTTTTCTACATTGAATACTTATTCAACTTTGTTTAGCTGTTAACGATTTTCTGCTTATTAGCCACCATATTGTGCCATCCAAGCTCCACCTTTCTCTTGAGCATAACAGGTACCTTTGCAATCACCACACGCTTCATTGGTTCGTCTCACCGTCCACACCACCTGCTGTGTCGGTAAGAACACTTGTAAGAGCGTGGTAAGACGCTTGAGCGAGAGAGATTGTTTTCTTCCACCTTCCACATTGTCACTGTAGTTGATAGGGATAACATTTTTTTTGTTGTCTTTTGTTTCCTACTAACAATGGCAGGAGAAGAAAATAATGACGAATGTGTTAAACATGTTGAGTTACGTGATATGTTCGCCAAATACAACGCATCAACGGAGGAGTCATTGGCGAACTTGACTCGCAAACTGGATGACCTTGCTCTTCGGATGAATACTTTTGAGGCTCGGTTGCCTCTCGCTGGAAGACAAGAAGACAATGCTTATGATGAACTGGAAGATCACAGTAATCAGCCAAGACTGCCACTTTATCGTCGAGGTATTGGAGGTAATAATCATAACAATTATAACCGCCCTCCTGATGATCCTTTTGCTAAAGTGAAATTTACTATACCCTCTTTTTCTGGTGCTTATGATGCTGAAGCTTATCTTGATTGGGAGATGACAGTAGAGCAAAAATTTAATTCCCACCTTGTTCCTGAACAACATAGAGTTCGTCAAGCCACTAGTGAGTTTAAGGACTTTGCTATCATATGGTGGAATGAACTTGTTAAAACTAGAACTGATCCTCCAACATGGGATAGATTAAAGGAAGCTATGTGTGTTCGATTTGTTCCTCCATCTTTTCAACGGGACCTTCGCAAAAAATTGCAGCGTTTAGACCAAGGTAACATGTCCGTAGAGGAGTATTATCAAGAGTTACAAAAGGGTATGCTGCGTTGTGGGGTAGTAGAGGACATGGATGATAAAATAGCTCGTTTTTATGGGGGGTTGAGGCGTGAAATTCAGGACATTGTTGATTACAAAGAATATGATACTGTTAACAGATTGTTTCAGCTTGCTATGTTGGCAGAAAAAGAATTGCAGGGCCGACAACAACAACAACAACGCACGAGGAGCAACTTCACGCCGCGTGCAGCAACTACACCATCCGAAACAGCACCATCTTCGGCCCCCCGTGCAGCGACTACACCACCCAATGGCGGCCAACGAACTATACCTGCTGCTCCACCTTCTCGCGTGCCGGAAGGCAGCAAGGCGACATCATTCAAGCCTTCGTCGTCCACTCCTTCTACAGGTCGTACTTCCGACATTAAGTGTCACCGCTGCCAGGGACTTGGTCATATGATGAGAGATTGCCCGAGCAAACGAGCATACATAGCACGCGACGATGGCGGGTATGATAGTACTTCGGATGTTGAAGATGAATATTCTCTTGCTACTGACTTTACAGATCCAAATGACGAACACACCGAAGAAGAGGTACTTGGTACAGCGGCAACAGAGAACTATAGGAGCATCATTGTGCAGCGTGCCTTGAGCTCCAAAGTGGAGACCGACGACAAGCTACAACGACACAACCTCTTCCACATGTTTCTCGTAGTCAAGGACTGCCGTGTACACACTATAATTGATGGAGGTAGCTGCAATAACTTGGTAAACACGGACGTCGTCAAGAAACTCGGTTTGACAACAAGAGCACACTCTCATCCGTACCACATTCAATGGTTCAACAACAGCGGTAAGGTTCGGGTAACACAAACAGCGAGAATCCATTTTTCAATTGGTTCATACCATGATTTTGCTGATTTTGATGTTGTTCCTATGGATGCTTGTTCTCTTTTATTGGGTCGTCCTTGGGAATTTGATACAGATGCTATTCATCATGGTAGAACCAATAAATATACTCTCATGCATAAGGGAAAGAAAATCACTTTGCTCCCCATGACTCCTGCTGAAATTGTGCATTTTGAGAAGAGTAAAATTCGTGAGGGCAAAGCAACTAAATTAGAATCTGAAAAACAGCAAGTTATTAAGTTAAAATCACCATCATTGCTCGCAACTAAATCTGAACTTGCTGATTTATTCGATGCTAAGGGGATGTGCTATGCTTTAGTTTGCAAAGAAGCCAAGTTTTCACTTCATGAATTGTCTATTGCATTGCCCCCTGCTGTTGCTAACCTTTTGCACGAGTTTGAGGATGTGTTTCCCTCCGAGATACCCCCTGGTTTACCACCGATGAGAGGCATTGAACACAAGATCGATTTGATTCCAGGAGCAAGTTTGCCAAATCGTGCAGCATACAGGGCGAATCCACAAGAAACTAAGGAAATTCAGCGACAAGTCCAAGATCTTTTGGACCGCGGGTACATTCGTGAAAGCCTTAGCCCTTGTTCCGTTCCTGTTCTTTTGGTTCCTAAGAAAGATGGTAGTTGGCGCATGTGTGTTGATTGTCGAGCGATTAATAACATCACCATTCGATATCGTTATCCTATTCCTCGATTAGATGACATGCTTGATGAATTGAGTGGTGCTATCATCTTCACAAAAATTGACTTGCGTAGTGGTTACCACCAAATTAGAATGGCACTAGGAGATGAATGGAAAACTGCATTTAAAACCAAGTTTGGACTTTATGAGTGGTTAGTCATGCTTTTTGGTTTAACTAATGCACCCAGCACCTTTATGCGATTAATGAACGAGGTTTTACGTGCTTTCATTGGACAATTTGTGGTGGTTTACTTCGATGATATCCTCATTTACAGCAAGTCATATGATGAACATCTTGATCATTTACGTGCTGTTTTTACTGTTTTGAGAGATGCACGTTTGTTTGGTAACCTCGAAAAGTGCGTTTTTTGCACCAATCGAGTCTCGTTTCTTGGCTATGTCGTTTCCTCGCAGGGAATTGAGATGGATGAGGCAAAAATTGAAGCAATCACCAGCTGGCCAGCCCCAACTACCGTCACACAGGTTCGTAGTTTTCTTGGTCTTGCAGGATTTTATCGGCGCTTTGTGCGGGATTTCAGCACCATTGCAGCACCTCTACATGAGCTAACGAAGAAGGGAGTTCCATTTCGATGGGGCGAACAGCAGCAACAAGCTTTTGATGCTCTCAAATCGAAGCTTACACAAGCACCATTACTACAACTTCCTGATTTTGACAAGACCTTTGAGCTAGAATGCGATGCAAGCGGCATTGGTATTGGAGGCGTTCTCATACAAGGAGGTAAACCCGTTGCTTTCTTTAGTGAAAAACTTCATGGTCCTTCTCTGAATTACTCCACTTATGATAAGGAATTGTATGCTTTAGTCCGTATATTACAAACTTGGCAACATTATCTTTGGTCTAAGGAGTTTGTCATACATTCCGATCATGAATCATTGAAGTATCTTAAGTGTCAAACCAATCTGAATAAACGACATGCTAAATGGATTGAGTTCATAGAGTCGTTTCCATACATCATCAAGCATAAGAAAGGGAAGGAAAATATCATTGCCGATGCATTATCTAGGCGTTATACCATGCTGTCCCAACTTGATCATAAAATCTTTGGTTTGGAAACAATTAAAGCATTATATCCTACTGATTTGGACTTCAAAGTTGCTTTTGAAAATTGTAGAGAAGGAAGAACTTGGAATAAATATGTGCTGCGAGAGGGTCTCCTCTATCGTGCTAACAAGCTATGCGTTCCAGCTAGCTCCGTTCGTCTATTGCTTTTGCAGGAAGCACATGGAGGAGGTTTGATGGGACATTTTGGAGTGAAGAAAACTGAAGACGTGCTGTCCACACACTTCTTTTGGCCAAAGATGAGGCCTTATGTCGAGCGCTACGTGTCACGATGCACTACTTGCAACAAAGCTAAGTCTCGTCTTAACCCACATGGTCTTTATATGCCTCTTCCTGTTCCTAGTGTACCTTGGGAGGATATTTCTATGGACTTTGTTTTGGGATTGCCTAGGACTAAGAGGGGGAGGGATAGTATTTTTGTAGTTGTTGATCGTTTTTCCAAAATGGCACACTTTATACCTTGTCATAGGAATGATAATGCCTCACACATTGCTGATTTATTTATGACGGAAATTGTTCGTTTACATGGTGTGCCAAATACCATTGTTTCTGATCGTGATGCAAAATTTTTAAGTCATTTTTGGAGAACTTTGTGGTATAAATTGGGAACCAAGTTGCTGTTTTCAACTACATGTCACCCACAAACGGATGGACAGACCGAGGTAGTTAATCGTACTTTATCTACTATGTTACAGGCTTTCTTGAAAACAAATTTGAAGTTGTGGGAGGAGTGTTTACCACATATAGAATTTGCTTACAACAGATCCGTTCACTCCACGACAAAGGTAAGTCCATTCCAGGTAGTGTATGGTTTCAATCCCCGTGCTCCTATTGATTTACTACCTTTGCCTCCTTCTGAAACTATAAATTTGGATGCTACACAACGATCTGACATTCTTAAGATGCATGAAACTACAAAGAAAAATATTGAAATGATGAATGAGAAGTATAGGATTGCAGGTAGTAAAGGTAGAAAAGAAGTAAAACTTGAACCGGGCGATTTGGTGTGGTTACATTTGAGAAAAGAGCGATTTCCCGACTTGAGAAAATCTAAACTTATGCCACGAGCTGCTGGTCCTTTTAAGATCGTTGAAAAGATTAATGATAATGCATATAAGCTTGAATTGCCTCCCGATTTTGGGGTTAGTCCTACATTTAACATTTCAGATTTGCGACCGTACTTGGGAGAAGAAGATGAACTTGAGTCGAGGACGACTCCAATTCAAGAGGGGGAGGATGATGAGGACATCACAACAGCAGAGACGCGCATTGAACTGCAAGGACCAATCACAAGAGCACGGGCACGGTTATTAAATCAGCAGGTGAATTCGTTCTTAACTTCTTTTGCATGTGAGTTTGAGAATAGATTGCTATGTGATGATTTAATTGTTATTAGGAATAATGGAGAAGATCAACAAGTGAAGGAAGGAGGTCTTGGGAGCGTGGACAACCACCTGGGACGTCCACAAGTAGATGGAAATAGTTTACAACTCGGACTCGAGTTCAACTCGGAGTCCAGGAGCAGTCCACCTTAAAACAGACGCCCAGGAGGCATACGGACTCCGTTTTCGATGTTCTACATATGCACGGAAAGAGGAGAAGATAAACTTTCCAATGGTTCTGGTCCCACCTCAAAATTCCTCCGGAGTCATTGGGAATCGTCGAAACAAGTCGAGTCCATATTTCTGTCCGGTGCTGCGCCACCGAATCGGGCCTTTGGGCCTTGTATCCCGTAAGAGTCCATTAGGGACGCGTCTAATCGTGTTTTGGTCGAACCCTAGCCTATAAATACTGCATCCGCCAGTCATATTCGGTGGGTTTTGCTTAGATTAATAAAATCGCCGTTCTACGGTTTGTGAGACCCCAATTTCGCGATTTCCGATCGTGTCTTCTACGTTCTTGCTCGTGTTCTCGATTGCACTTGCAGGGATTAGCCTTCTTGGCGAGGTCAAGCGTGTGCAGCACGGTTGATAACCAACGGAGCCGTGGTGTAGTGATTGCAGGGGTACTCGAACCGCTCGAGTGCCGCGGATCATCAACGTCGAGTTCTCCACCCCAATCGACATACGTTTCGGAAGATCGGGCCTAACCCTACTCATCATCATTGATGCATAATTAATTGTATAGTGTTGTTTGCTATCCCAATTAATTAAGCAAAGCAAAAAGGTAAAAACCCTTCCCGACTCTCTACTATATATTCCAGGTGACAAGGGTGGTTAAACAAAACTAGTAAACTTCCTACCATAGGATTCCCATCAATTTGACACAAGCATGCAAGTTCGCAAACAAAACATTTAATAAAACAGGATCAATATGCTTCAAGGACACTTGCCTTGCTCCGGCGGATGGGGTTGCTCAAGCGCTTCAAAGTCTTGATTTTGGAAATCCTCGTATGCGGCCTCTTGAGCACGCTCCTCTACGCGTGATCATACATACAAGAGAACATATACAATCAACATGGTGCACACAAAATAATCAACATGCAATGACATGTATGCATGCACAATTCAATAATTAATTTACTACGGTCGTTTATTAATTAGATGCGAGTAGTTCATACGTGTTCATATGAGTTTACGGGGCTTTTAGAGTGGATTAATGCTGCTGAAAATAAAATTATGGTGCAACTAAAATCAATTTACGCCTATTAGATTCAATATGATCGCTAAAATTCGCATCAGAAACATGGCCTACCGTAGATGCGATGGCTTCAATGATCGCGGGATGGGGACAATGCTTAGACGAAGTAGATGCGTTCTCCGGCGGCGCGATGTCGACGACGATCCCCAGCGGACGGTGGGGCCCTCCTCTTTTTCTTCCTCTTCTCCCCCTTCTTTTCCTCCTTTTTCTTCCCTGGGCGCAGCTCTCTGGACTCCTGGTGTTTTTCCCGACGGCTAGGGTCTTTTCCCTGGGGCGTTGGCGTCGGGAACGTGAGCCTTCGGTCCCTTTTTATAGGGGCGGCAGAAGGCGACGCGGGGGAATCGGGATCGAACGCGGGATGCGGGCGGGGTCGGGACTCGGTGCGGGAGGCCGGGGATCGGCGGGGCCGGGCGCGTGGAGTCGACGCGGGGCGGGACTTGATACGGCGGCGGGGCGTTGGGGCCAGCGGGGCCCAGGCGGGGCCGGCGCGTGGCTCGCACGCGGGCGGGACTCGATACGGCGGCGGGGCGCTCGGTCGGCTGGGCCGCTTGGCCTGGCCGCCGGGTTGGCTCTTTTTTTTTCTTTTTCTTTTTTTTTACTGTCCTTTTCTTTTATTTTTTCTTTTATTCTTTTATATTATTATTATTATTATATATTTTATTATTTATATTTTTTTATTTTACTTTTTTTGATACTTTCTTTTATTATATAATTTATTATATATATATTTATATATATATATTATTATTCATATTATATATTTATTATTTATTATTATTATAATGTATATTATTAATATTAATATTTTATTTATTTTCATATATTGTTATATATATTATTTATATACATTTATATATATTTTATTATTATTATTTTTATGCTTATTCTCTATTACAGGTTTTAGGCTATAATTATTATTTTCTTTTTCTTCTTTTGCTACCCATATTTGTATATACATGTTTTATTATTTTTCTTTTATTCTACTAGTGTTTAATGCATGATCATGTATGCAATGCATGATGCGAAAATTTAGGGTGTTACATCCCAACGCGGGTGGCGCGCGGGGCTCCTGCGGCGGCACGCTCCGGCGAGCCTCGTCAGATCTGTGTTCCCGGCCACCGCAGCATCTAAATTTTGGCGCCCAACCTTAATTTCACGTGCTGAGCATGATGGTAGGGTCGGGGAGGCTTGCCGACGATTGGAAACAGTGGTGCATGGGCGGTGGCGGCAGCTAGGGTTCCGGCCATGTCGGAACCTTCGCTATGTGGCTAAACTCTTCTACAAATGCTGGGGAAAGACTCGTGGAACCACTAGGAAGGCGTTGGGAAGGTGAGATGGTCGTGCAACGGTCGGCAAAACCATCATCGACGGTGACTGAAGCAACTTATTAACGGCGGAGGGGAGAACTGATAATTCTCGAGCTACGGTTGATTATTTTTGGTGATTCCAGTTCGAGAGGGTGCGCAGAGAAGTGTAGAAGCTATTTTATAGCAATTGTGGAGAGTGATCAAGTGTGGAACTCGAATTGAAAGAATAACCAAGCAAGTTCATAAGCTTCGACCGAAAGTAAAACTTAGCTAACTTGCTCGATACTCACGTAAACAAGGAGCGGCTTTCACCGACGTGTAGAGCGTGTCTCGGCGCACTAGTTTGCTATATGAGTCGAAGCATGAAACTGCGTGTAATGGCCTGGCACCGTGGAGCAGAGATGACGCGCGGTGAACACGACGGCGAGCTTCGGTGTAGTTTCAAAATATCGGCCAAAACCTCAAGGAAAGGTCGACAGGAGTGAACCAGAGGATAGACGAGAGAGTGGGGAACAACCTTGCCATTGAGAGCTTGGCGCAAGAGGTCTTCGGCCGGCCGGCAACGGGCGCACGGCAACGGCGGTCAAAAACTCGCGCGCGGGGCAAAAATGGTGTAGCTCGTCGGCTCAGCGTGAGGGAAGGCGATAAGGACGACCGTGGAGTGATAAGAAGGAGCTAGTGCACTATTTATAGACCTCAAATGGCGGTGGCTTGCTGCTATCGTGCTGGGCATGCACGCCGTCGCGGTGTCGCCCGGGAAAGGAAAACAGAGGCGGTGAATCGGTTTCACCGTCTGACCTGTGGGCCCCACCTCTCTCCCTTATCCCCTCCTCTAATTTCCAGCTAAAACATTGTCCAAAAATTCCCAAAATTTACAGGTAGGCTAAGAAAAATATGGGGAATCCAATTCTGCAATCAGATTTCAATTTGGACATAGTTTGCATCAAATGCAAATTCAAATTTGAATTCAAATATGGGTATAAACCTTATTGAATTAAATAGTATCTGAGGTCCAAAAATCTCCAAACTTTGAAACCAAGTTCCCTGAACCATAAAAGGTCTTAGGAAAAATTAGGGGTTGATTTGGGCAAAGTTTAGTGTAAAGCTACATTTGATGTTGACGCGAAATGAATCCTTTGTACGTGTCCAAATAAATGGAAGATGTACTTCAAAAATATTGAAAATTTTCTGAGAAGCTATTTAGATATTTAAGAGTCCAAGGAAAAATTTGGAGCCTTGGATTTGATTTTTTTTGGCAGGGCCTAATATGCATAGCAGGATAATCAAATTACATTTGTTTTGATTTTTATATTGCTGTCATATAATTTGCCCTAGCCATTGCAATCAATAACTTCCCAACTTTGTAGAAAGGTTTATTTAAAATGTCCTAGGGTTAGGGTGAAGTCCAGTCCTCATGTTGATAAGATTAAAACATGTGTAGAAAGAAAACTTTTTAGTGAGGTCAAGTTTATGTGCACAATTATGTTGACCCCCATTATGTTTGATAAATCACTTGTAGTTGAACTTCACATAAAAGGAAAAAGTGGGATTTTACATTCCTTCCCCTTAAAAGAATCTCGTCCCGAGATTACAAAGGAAGGACAAAAGATAAAGATCTACTGAACATGTGTTGCTAACATGTCCGGATAGTTCGTTTTATGATATTCCTTGCTTTCCCACGTGGCTTCTTCAGCACTGTGGTTGCTCCACAAGACTTTGTAGAAACGCAAAGTGCGCCTTCTTGTGGTGCGAGTTTTCTCATCAACGATCTGGATTGGATATTCGGAATACGTAAGATCTGGTTGGAGAGTTTCCACATCCTCAATACGTATATTCGCTGGGGCTTTGAGACATTTCCGCAACTGGGAAATATGAAACACATTGTGGACCCCTGCCAGCGACGGCGGTAACTCCAATTGATATGCCACAAGTCCGCATCTGTTGATTATTGCGAACGGCCCAATAAAACGTGGAGCTAGCTTCACTCTTACTCCGAATCGATGAATTCCTTTCATCGGGGATACCCGGAGATAAACTTGATCCCCAACCTCGAAGTGAAGAGGTCAACGTCGTTTGTCCGCATAGCTCTTCTGACGAGACTGAGCGGATTTGAGATTGGCTTGAATAAGATGTACTTGCTCTTCGGCTTCATTTATCAAGTCGATGCCATATACCACTCGTTCACCAGATTCGCACCAGTTCAAGGATGTGCAACACTTCCGGCCATAAAGAGCTTCATATGCCGCCATCTGAATGCTAACTTGGTAACCGTTGTTGTACGAGAATTCTGCCAATGGTAGATGATCATCCCAATTTTTACCATGGTGGATGGCACAGGCACGAAGCATATCCTCAAGCACTTGGTTCATCCGTTCGGTTTGTCCATCAGTCTGAGGATGATAAGTCGAGCTTCGAATCAGTTTGGTACCCAATGCATCGTGGAGATGCTCTAAAAAGCGAGCAACGAAAATAGATCCACGATCTAAAATGATAGTACGGGGTACTCCATGTAGACACAATATTCTGGAGATATAAAGTTCTGCATACCGCTTTACATCATACTTGACACTGACCGGTATGAAATGATCTGATTTGGTCAACCGGTCAATGACCACCCAAATTGAGTGGTGCTTATGGAAAGTGGGAGGCAACCCAACAATGAAATCTATGCTGATATCCTCCCATTTCCAAGCCAGTATGCTTAAAGGTTGAAGCTACCCAGCTGCCTTCATATGGTCGGCCTTAACTCGTCGACACGTATCACATTCAGATACGTATTTTGCTACTTCTCTCTTCATCCAGTCCACCAGAACTTCTTTCTCAAGTCTTGGTACATTTTGTTACTCCCCGAATAAACGGAATACTTGGATAAATGAGCTTCATCTAGTATCTTCTTCCAAAGTTCCATGTTTTGGGGTACCACTATGCGGTTTTTAAACCAGAGGGTACCTTCATCGTCATATAGAAAACATTTCATCTCCCCCTTCTCCATTCTTTGTCGAATGTGCGACATCCCTTTGTCCTCCTTCTGAGCTTCCATAATATCCTACCTGATAGTGGGAATGAGAGCTAGGTTGTAGAGTGCCCCATATGGAACCAAGTAGAGACTCGTTTCTTCTTCTCCCATGGATGTAATGGAAAGATTGTTGACATGGGACTTGCGGCTCAGAGCATCTGCGACTACATTCGCCTTGCCGGGATGGTAGTGGATCTCAATCTCATAATCCTTGATTAATCCCAACCATCTACGCTGTCGCATATTTAGGTCCTTTTGGGTGAAGATGTACTTCAAACTCTTGTGATCGGTGTAAAGATGTACTAGATTACATGGTAGATAATGTCTCCAAATCTTCAAGGCTAGTACCACAGCAGCGAGTTCTAGATCATGAGTCGGATAGTGCTGCTCATGATTCCGAAGCTGTTGTGATCCATAAGCGATCACTCGTCTGTCTTGCATCAACACACAACCCAAACCAATTCCTGATGCATCACAATATACGTCGAAAGATTTGGTTGTGTCCAGTTGAGCTAATACTGGTGCCGTTGTGAGGTGTTTTACCAATGCCTGAAAACCTTCCTCACATGCCTCAGTCCATACATACTTCGTCCCCTTCTTCAGAAGTTCTGTCATTGGTTTAGCTATCTTGGAGAAACTGGGAATGAACCTCCGGTAATACCCGGCCAAACCTAGGAAACTTCGAACTTCATGTACAGACTTTGGAGACTCCCATTTGAGTACTTGCTTTATCTTGCTTGGATCAACTGCAATCCCTTCTGCTGATATAATGTGCCCTAAAAATGGCACTTGCCTTATCCAGAATTGACACTTGCTGAACTTAGCATATAGCTGGTGGTCCCATAATCGTTGAAGTACGATACGCAAGTGTTGAGCATGTTCTTCTTCGGATTTTGAATACACAAGTATGTCGTCAATGAAGACCATGACAAACTTGTCCAATTCTGGCATGAACACCGAGTTCATGAGATACATGAAATGAGCCGATGCATTGGTCAGTCCGAAGGACATAACAAGGTATTCATACAATCCATACCTCATCGAGAATGCTGTCTTTGGTATGTCTTCTAGTCGGATTCTAATCTGATGATAACCAGAACGAAGATCCATCTTCGAAAATACTTTAGCACCCACTAGTTGATCGAAAAGAATATCAATGCGTGGTAGTGGATACTTGTTCTTGATAGTGACAGCATTGAGTGGACGATAGTCCACACACAGTCTCAAGGTCTTATCTTTCTTCTCTACGAACAATGCAGAACAACTCCATGGTGATAAACTTGGATGAATGAAACCCTTGTTCTCAAGTTCTGTTAACTGCTCCTTAAGTTCTGCAAGTTCCTTCGGTGCCATCTTGTAGGGTTGTCTTGAGATTGGCACTGTTCCCGGTACAAGTTCAATCTTGAGCTCTATATCTCTTTCTGGGGGCATACCAGGAAGATCTTCGGGAAACACGTCCGGGTATTCACATACTACCGAAATATCCTTAAGTTCCATAACCTCGGTATTGTGAGTAGATGAATTCACTAGAATGGCTCTCTCAAGATTGAGGACATGAGAGGGATGATGTGGAGAATTTAGATATATTTTTCGAGGAACGAGATCTAGAATAGCACCATGGTATTGTAACCATGCCATTCCCAAGATGACATCTAGCTTCTGATTCTCTAATATCAGAAGTGAAGTAAGATATATGGTTCCATCTAGGTTAAGTGGTATCCCAGGAACCACTCATTTGTTATTGTCTTCCCTGCCGAAGTGCTAATGACATACGGAGTTTTTGTGGAGATTATAGGCAATTGATTTTTAATGACAAAAGACTTGCTAATGACATTGTGTGAAGCTCCGTAGTCAAAGAGTATGACTACGGGGTGATCAACGATAGAGAACGTACCCGTGAGTACGGGTGCGCCTTCCGGAACGTCCACAATGGCGAGGTGGTGGACGTTGCCAAGTTTGGGAACTGGCTTCTTGGTCTGGTTGTGGGGTTGGTTGGCGCCCTGGTATGATGACTGTCCTCCGCTCTGCCTACTCTGCAGGCAGTCCTTGGTGAAATGCCCCGTGCACCCACACGTGAAAAACGTGTACGGGGTTTGACCGGTACGACCGGGAGGACAAAATTCTGCACGTGGTGGAGGTGGAAGTGCACGTGGGATCATCCCCTGCTGTTGTTGCGGTCGGAAACCAAAGTTGTTGAACTGGCGACCACTGAACATTGGTGGTCGTGATGGCGGTTGCCACCTCTGGCCGGATGGTGATCGATACACCATTCGGTACTTTTGAGAAGCACCACCTCCGCTACCCTGCGGAGCACTCCTCTTTTTCTTGTCTGAGGATAGCTCTCAAGTAGCATCCTCTTGCATGATCGCGGTGTTGACAATGTCGTTGAAGTTGCCGAGATTGAACAAGACAAGCTTGTCCTTCATCTTGGGGTTCAACCCCCGGTAGAAGCACTCTCGCTTCCTGTCTTCCGTGTTCACTTGGTCCTGTGAACACTGGGCCAAGTGGTTGAAGGTCTTGGAGTACTTGTAAGCGCTCCTTCCTCCCTGCTTCAGCTCCAAGAACTCTTGAAGCTTCCTCCTCATAATCCCGGAAGGGATATGGTAGGTGCGGAACGCCTCCCGGAATTTTGCCCAGCTCACGACATAGCCCGAGGGGCGTGCGGCGAGGTTGTTTGCCCACCACGCACCAGCAGAACCCTGTAGTTGTTGAGCTGCAAATAGAGTCTTCTGTTGTTCGGTTATCTCGAGTAAACCAAACTTCCCTTCAATGGTGCGGAGCCAGTTGTCTGCCTCCAAAGGATCGTCGGCCTCTCTGAAGACCGGCGGATGTGTCGATGCAAAATCCGAGTAGGAACTCGGATATGAATGACGTGGCCCCTCAGCATGTCGCCCCCCTTGACGGGACGAGTGCTGTACAAGGGTCCGCAACAACTCGGTTTGCTTGTCGCGCGAGCCTAGTACTGCTGCGAGAACCTCCGCAAGACTTCTGGGAAGTGTAGGTGGAGGTGGTGGAGGTGGCTGCGTCTGGGGCGTATTCTGCCCCGGGGGTGGTGTGTCATCCCCCTGCCCTCCACTTGAGCCTCCCACTTCCGAGGTTGTACGTGTACGCACCATGCTGCAATACAATGATTTACACCATAAGTCTCATTGCCTCAAGTTCATCCTTCCATATAAATAGTAATGCGGTAGACCACGATAGATAATATACAACATCAACATATATTGATAAAGTATAAGCTTTATACAAGATATATTATCTCTGACCAAGTTTACAGTAGTAAACTCCAAAATGATGGACTCCCACTATGGAAATACATCTCTACTGTACTTGGTCCCCCTGAGATGTCGTACATATCTTGTAATTGTAGACATAAACACCACTACTCTTAATATGACACAAACATGGTCACAAAAGAAAAACACGAGCAACTATTAAACTACATGTTGCCCCGTGTCGGCAGATGTGCTGCCACATCCCACTTCTATGTGTCCTACTCGACGTATTCAAGTTCCTCGGGATCCTCTTCTTCTTCGTCGTCCTCCGAAGGCAATTGTTCACCCATAATTAGTGGTATGTTATGTCATGAGTAAGTTTAGGCCCGATCTTCCGAAAGGTATGTCGATTGGGGTGGAGAACTCGACGTTGATGATCCGCGACACTCGAGCGGTTCGAGTACCCCTGCAATCACTACACCACGGCTCCGTTGGTTATCAACCGTGCTGCACACGCTTGACCTCGCCAAGAAGGCTAATCCCTGCAAGTGCAATCGAGAACACGAGCAAGAACGTAGAAGACACGATCAGAAATCGCGAAATTGGGGTCTCACAAACCGTAGAACGGCGATTTTATTGATCTAAGCAAAACCCACCAAATATGACCGGCGGCTGAAGTATTTATAGGCTAGGGTTCGACCAAAACACGATTAGACGCGTCCCTAATGGACTCTTACGGGATACAAGGCCCAAAGGCCCGATTCGGTGGCGCAGCACCGGACAGAAATCTGGACTCGATTTGTTTCGACGATTCCCAATGACTCCGGAGGAATTTTGAGGTGGGACCAGAACCATTGGAAAGTTTATCTTCTCCTCTTTCCGTGCATATATAGAACGTCAATAACGGAGTCCGTATGCCTCCTGGGCGTCTGTTTTAAGGTGGACTGCTCCTGGACTCCGAGTTGAACTCGAGTCCGAGTTGTAAACTGTTTCCATCTACTTGTGGACGTCCCAGGTGGTTCTCCATGCTCCCAAGGCCTCCTTCCTTCACTTGTTGATCTTCTCCATTATTCCTAATAACAATTAAATCATCACATAGCAATCTATTCTCAAACTCACATGCAAAAGAAGTTAAGAACGAATTCACCTGCTGATTTAATAACCGTGCCCGTGCTCTTGTGATTGGTCCATGCAGTTCAATGCGCGGCTTCGCTGTTGTGATGTCCTCATCATCCTCCCCCTCTTGAATTGGAGTCGTCCTCGACTCAAGTTCATCTTCTTCTCCCAAGTATGGTCGCAAATCTGAAATGTTAAATGTAGGACTAACCCCAAAATCGGGAGGCAATTCAAGCTTATATGCATTATCATTAATCTTGTCAACGATCTTAAAAGGACCAGCAGATCATGGCATAAGTTTAGATTTTCTCAAGTCGGGAAATCGCTCTTTTCTCAAATGTAACCACACCAAATCGCCCGGTTCAAGTTTTACTTCTTTTCTACCTTTACTACCTGCAATCCTATACTTCTCATTCATCATTTCAATATTTTCCTTTGTAGTTTCATGCATCTTAAGAATGAATTCAGATCGTTGTGTAGCATCCAAATTTATAGTTTCAGAAGGAGGCAAAGGTAGTAAATCAATAGGAGCACGGGGATTGAAACCATACACTACCTGGAATGGACTTACCTTTGTCGTGGAGTGAACGGATCTGTTGTAAGCAAATTCTATATGTGGTAAACACTCCTCCCACAACTTCAAATTTGTTTTCAAGACAGCCCGTAACATAGTGGATAAAGTACGATTAACTACCTCAGTCTGTCCATCCGTTTGTGGGTGACATGTAGTTGAAAACAGCAACTTGGTTCCCAATTTATACCACAAAGTTCTCCAAAAATGACTTAAAAATTTTGCATCGCGATCATAAACAATGGTATTTGGCACACCATGTAAACGAACAATTTCCGTCATAAATAACTCAGCAATGTGTGAGGCATTATCATTCTTATGACAAGGTATAAAGTGTGCCATTTTGGAAAAACGATCAACAACTACAAAAATACTATCCCTCCCCCTCTTAGTCCTAGGCAATCCCAAAACAAAGTCCATAGAAATATCCTCCCAAGGTACACTAGGAACAGGAAGAGGCATATAAAGACCATGTGGGTTAAGGCGAGATTTAGCTTTGTTGCAAGTAGTGCATCGTGACACGTAGCGCTCGACATCACGACTCATCTTTGGCCAAAAGAAGTGTGTGGACAGCACGTCTTCAGTTTTCTTCACCCCAAAATGTCCCATCAAACCTCCTCCATGTGCTTTCTGCAAAAGCAATAGACGAACGGAGCTAGCTGGAACGCATAGCTTGTTAGCACGATAGAGGAGACCCTCTCGCAGCACATATTTATTCCAAGTTCTTCCTTCTCTACAATTTTCAAAAGCAACTTTGAAGTCCAAATCAGTAGGATATAATGCTTTAATTGTTTCCAAACCAAAGATTTTATGATCAAGTTGGGACAGCATGGTATAACGCCTAGATAATGCATCGGCAATGATATTTTCCTTCCCTTTCTTATGCTTGATGATGTATGGAAACGACTCTATGAACTCAATCCATTTAGCATGTCGTTTATTCAGATTGGTTTGACACTTAAGATACTTCAATGATTCATGATCGGAATGTATGACAAACTCCTTAGACCAAAGATAATGTTGCCAAGTTTGTAATATACGGACTAAAGCATACAATTCCTTATCATAAGTGGAGTAATTCAGAGAAGGACCATG
Organism: Tuctoria greenei; assembly: GCA_036927565.1. Lineage (NCBI taxonomy): Eukaryota > Viridiplantae > Streptophyta > Magnoliopsida > Poales > Poaceae > Tuctoria > Tuctoria greenei. The sequence goes on along the minus strand of JAYESD010000012.1, from coordinate 11,340,471 downwards.
AAGTTTTTCACTAAAGAAAGCAACGGGTTTACCTCCTTGTATGAGAACGCCTCCAATACCAATGCCGCTTGCATCGCATTCTAGCTCAAAGGTCTTGTCAAAATCAGGAAGTTGTAGTAATGGTGCTTGTGTAAGCTTCGATTTGAGAGCATCAAAAGCTTGTTGCTGCTGTTCGCCCCATCGAAATGGAACTCCCTTCTTCGTTAGATCATGTAGAGGTGCTGCAATGGTGCTGAAATCCCGCACAAAGCGCCGATAAAATCCTGCAAGACCAAGAAAACTACGAACCTGTGTGACGGTAGTTGGGGCTGGCCAGCTGGTGATTGCTTCAATTTTTGCCTCATCCATCTCAATTCCCTGCGAGGAAACGACATAGCCAAGAAACGAGACTCGATTGGTGCAAAAAACGCACTTTTCGAGGTTACCAAACAAACGTGCATCTCTCAAAACAGTAAAAACAGCACGTAAATGATCAAGATGTTCATCATATGACTTGCTGTAAATGAGGATATCATCGAAGTAAACCACCACAAATTGTCCAATGAAAGCACGTAAAACCTCGTTCATTAATCGCATAAAGGTGCTGGGTGCATTAGTTAAACCAAAAGGCATGACTAACCACTCATAAAGTCCAAACTTGGTTTTAAATGCAGTTTTCCATTCATCTCCTAGTGCCATTCTAATTTGGTGGTAACCACTACGCAAGTCAATTTTTGTGAAGATGATAGCACCACTCAATTCATCAAGCATGTCATCTAATCGAGGAATAGGATAACGATATCGAATGGTGATGTTATTAATCGCTCGACAATCAACACACATGCGCCAACTACCATCTTTCTTAGGAACCAAAAGAACAGGAACGGAACAAGGGCTAAGGCTTTCACGAATGTACCCGCGGTCCAAAAGATCTTGGACTTGTCGCTGAATTTCCTTAGTTTCTTGTGGATTCGCCCTGTATGCTGCACGATTTGGCAAACTTGCTCCTGGAATCAAATCGATCTTGTGTTCAATGCCTCTCATCGGTGGTAAACCAGGGGGTATCTCGGAGGGAAACACATCCTCAAACTCCTGCAAAAGGTTAGCAACAGCAGGGGGCAATGCAATAGACAATTCATGAAGTGAAAACATGGCTTCTTTGCAAACTAAAGCATAGCACATCCCCTTAGCATCGAATAAATCAGCAAGTTCAGATTTAGTTGCGAGCAATGATGGTGATTTTAACTTAATAACTTGCTGTTTTTCAGATTCTAATTTAGTTGCTTTGCCCTCACGAATTTTACTCTTCTCAAAATGCACAATTTCAGCAGGAGTCATGGGGAGCAAAGTGATTTTCTTTCCCTTATGCATGAGAGTATATTTATTGGTTCTACCATGATGAATAGCATCTGTATCAAATTCCCAAGGACGACCCAATAAAAGAGAACAAGCATCCATAGGAACAACATCAAAATCAGCAAAATCATGGTATGAACCAATTGAAAAATGGATTCTCGCTGTTTGTGTTACCCGAACCTTACTGCTGTTGTTGAACCATTGAATGTTGTACGGATGAGGGTGTGCTCTTGTTGTCAAACCGAGTTTCTTGACGACGTCCGTGTTTACTAAGTTATTGCAGCTTCCTCCATCAATTATAGTGTGTACACGGCAGTCCTTGACGACGAGAAACATGTGGAAGAGGTTATGTCATTGTAGCTTGTCGTCGGTCTCCACTTTGGAGCTCAAGGCACGCTGCACAATGATGCTCCTATAGTTCTCCGTCGCCGCTGTACCAAGTACCTCTTCTTCGGTGTGTTCGTCATTTGGATCTATAAAGTCAGTAGCAAGAGAATATTCATCTTCAACATCCGAAGTACTATCATACCCGCCATCGTCGCGTGCTATGTATGCTCGTTTGCTCGGGCAATCTCTCATCATATGACCAAGTCCCTGACAGCGGTGACACTTAATGTCGGAAGTACAACCCGTAGAAGGAGTGGACGACGAAGGCTTGAATGATGTCGCCTTGTTGCCTTCCGGCACGCGAGAAGGTGGAGCAGCAGGTATAGTTCGTTGGCCGCCATTGGGTGGTGTAGTCGCTGCACGGGGGGCCGAAGATGGTGTAGTTGCTGCACGCGGCGTGAAGTTGCTCCTCGTGTGTTGTTGCTGTTGTTGCTGGCCCTGCAATTCTTTTTCTGCCAACATAGCAAGCTGAAACAATCTGTTAACAGTATCATATTCTTTGTAATCAACAATGTCCTGAATTTCACGCCTCAACCCCCCATAAAAACGAGCTATTTTATCATCCATGTCCTCTACTACCCCACAACGCAGCATACCCTTTTGTAACTCTTGATAATACTCCTCTACGGACATGTTACCTTGGTCTAAACGCTGCAATTTTTTGCGAAGGTCCCGCTAAAAAGATGGAGGAACAAATCGAACATGCATAGATTCCTTTAATCTATCCCATGTTGGAGGATCAGTTCTAGTTTTAACAAGTTCATTCCACCATATGATAGCAAAGTCCTTAAACTCACTAGTGGCTTGACTAACTCTTTGTTGTTCAGGAACAAGATGGGAATTAAATTTTTGCTCTACTGTCATCTCCCAATCAAGATAAGCCTCAACATCATAAGCACCAGAAAAAAGAGGGTATAGTAAATTTCACTTTAGCAAAAGGATCATCAGGAGGGCGGTTATAATTGTTATGATTATTACCTCCCATACCTCGACGATAAAGTGGCAGTCTTGGCTGATTACTGTGATCTTCCAGTTCATCATAAGCATTGTCTTCTTGTCTTCCAGCGAGAGGCAACCGAGCCTCAAAAGTATTCATTCGAAGAGCAAGGCCATCCAATTGGCGAGTCAAGTTTGCCAATGACTCCTCCGTTGCTGCATTGTATTTGGCAAACATATCACGTAACTCAACATGTTGAACACATTCGTCATTATTTTCTTCACCTGCCATTGTTAGTAGGAAACAAAAGACAACAAAAAAAATGTTAGCCCTATCAACTACAGTGACAATGTGGAAGGTGGAAGAAAACAATCTCTCTCGCTCAAGCGTCTGACCATGCTCTTACAAGTGTTCTTACCGACACAGCAGGTGGTGTGGACGGTGAGATGAACCAATGAAGCGTGGGGTGATTGCAAAGGTACCTGTTATGATCAAGAGAAAGGTGGAGCTTAGATGACACAATATGGTGGCTAATAAGCCGAAAATCGTTAACAGCTAAACAAAGTTGAATAAGTATTCAATGTAGGAAACTGTTGCTGGTCAACTGAGTGCCCTAGAGCCTAGCACAACACAAGGAAGTATCAAGGCAAAAGAAAGACAGAATGATATAACCAAACAAACAGCACCAAGTGGTATAGGCCAATTGCTTTAATATGCGTGCTCTTCACTATTTTTTTCTTTTTGTAATATTTTTTTGATATTTTTTCTTTACTCAGTAGCAAAAATATAGGAAGCACACAAATTTGCAGCTCAATTGGATGTAATATGCGGCATATAGAAAATCAAGAAGATTCTTTAAAATTCGTGCTGAAACTTCGGAGGCCGGATAGCCTATCTTCCGAGGGGAATTTGGGCAATCTAATTTCTCCGAACGCGGCTACGATGCAGAAAATCAGATGCGAAATTTCGCGTAGATGAATTTGAAAAAAAAATCCGCCCGATTTCGAGTTCGTATGCGAAAGTTATGGCCGTTTTAAGGTAGGCTATCCGAGTTACGATTTTTTTAGATGTTCATTCCAACTCGGTTTGAGAATAGAACTCGCAATCGGATACGAAAACGATCGGGAATTTGCACAGCAACTAATGGGGTGGTGTGTGATGATTCAAGGATGAATGTCACAAAGATTTGTCACCTAATCTAGGGCTGGCGATGCGGGAGTTCACGCAAGGCGGCTAGCTAGGGCAAACCGATGAACGTGGCGGATCGGTTGTTATTTAGGGATTGTGGAATAGGTGTCGAATAGCAAGAAAACAAGGACGAAACACGATAACTAGGACCCAAAAACACAAAGCTAAACCAGCAACAAGACTCAACCACACGAATGCAAACTCAACAATGCAAACTGAAAAACAAAACTGCAGGCACTATAGTCTGGGAAGCGGTAAAAAAGATCTAATTTTTTTTGTGGCTTTTCTGTGGACTCTAGGTACGAAACAAAATCGATCTAATGGAAGGAAGTAAAACAAAGATACCTCACGGGCAACCTGGAAATCTGATACCAATTGATGAGTAGGTTTAGGCCCGATCTTTCGAAAGGTATGTCGATTGGGGTGGAGAACTCGACGTTGATGATCCGCGGCACTCGAGCGGTACGAGTACCCCTGCAATCACTACACCACGGCTCCGTTGGTTATCAACCGTGCTGCACACGCTTGACCTCGCCAAGAAGGCTAATCCCTGCAAGTGCAACCGAGAACACGAGCAAGAACGTAGAAGACACGATCGGAAATCGAGAAATTGGGGTCTCACAAACCGTAGAACGGCGATTTTATTGATCTAAGCAAAACCCACCGAATATGACCGGCGGCTGCTGTATTTATAGGCTAGGGTTCGACCAAAACACGATTAGACGCGTCCCTAATGGACTCTTACGGGATACAAGACCCAAAGGCCCGATTCGGTGGCGCAGCACCGGACAGAAATCTGGACTCGACTTGTTTCGACGATTCCCAATTACTCCGGAGGAATTTTGAGGTGGGACCAGAACCATTGGAAAGTTTATCTTCTCCTCTTTCCGTGCATATGTAGAACGTCGAAAACGGAGTCAGTATGCCTCCTGGGCGTCTGTTTTAAGGTGGACTGCTCCTGGACTCTGAGTTGAACTCGAGTCCGAGTTGTAAACTGTTTCCATCTACTTGTGGACGTCCCAGGTGGTTCTCCACGCTCCCAAGGCCTCCTTCCTTCACTTGTTGATCTTCTCCATTATTCCTAATAACAATTAAATCATCACATAGCAATCTATTCTCAAACTCACATGCAAAAGAAGTTAAGAACGAATTCACCTGCTGATTTAATAACCGTGCCCGTGCTCTTGTGATTGGTCCTTGCAGTTCAATGCGCGTCTCCGCTGTTGTGATGTACTCATCATTATGGGCCGGTGGGTATACCACTGGTTGTAATTGTGCCTCAGCCTCAATTATATTCCTGCAATTCCCCTGCCTCATACTCCCAATTTTGAGCTGTCTCAATGGCGGTGTCCCGCTCTTGTTGTTGCACCTCCAACTGACTTGCTTGCAGCTCACCACAAGCTTGCTGCAGTTCAGTGCGAGTCTGTCATTGTGTGGCACGAGCTTTCGGTAGCCTAATGCGAGCATAATGCAGTTGACTCTCACACTTATCCAGTGGCAAGTTCATCTGGAAAAATTGCATTTGCATGGAAAGATTGTTTTATACAGAATTTAACTCTGAGTTTCACAGCACGTAATTGATACTGATAGAAACAATAGCTCAAGGGATTTCAAACAAAATTTGTTTGAATATTTTTGGAGCATTCTACAGAAAGTTATGTATTTTCTAAGTTGGAGCCAAATCTGGAATTAATTTCTAATTTGAATTAAACCGTGGGCTCCACCGTTTTAAAATGGACGAATGGCATTTAAACCACACGGGGACCACAGAGATACAGCGCGTAGCCAAAACAGATCCCGGGGCCACACCTGATCCGACGGGTTACAAGACGCTGACACGCGGGTCCCGCCGCATCGTCTTCCTCCTCCCGAAGCGGGTGGCGCGCGCGGCTCCCGCGGCGGCGCGCTCTGGCGAGCCTCGCCGGATCTGTGTTCCCGGCCACCACAGCATCAAAATTTTGGCTCCCAACCTTAATTTCACGCGCTGAGCATGATGGTAGGGTCGGGGAGGCTTGCCGACGATCGGAAATAGTGGAGCATGGGCGGCGGCGGCAGCTAGGGTTCCGACCATGTCGGAACCTTCGCTCTGTGGCTAAACTCTTCTAAAAATGCTGGGGAAAGACTCGTGGAACCATTAGGAAGGTGTTGGGAAGGTGAGATGGTCGTGCAACGGTCGGCAAAACCATCATCGACGGTGACCGAAGCAACTTCTTAACGACAGAGGGGAGAACTCGTGATTCTCGAGCTACGGTTGATTATTTTTGGTGATTTGAGTTCGAGAGGGTGCACAAAGAAGTGTAGAAGCTATTTTCTAGCAATTGTGGAGAGTGATCAAGTGTGGAACTCGAATTGAAAGAATAACCGTGCGAGTTCATAAGCTTCGGCCGAAAGTAAAACTTAGCTAACTTGCTCGATACTCACGTAAAAAGGAGCAGCTTTCACCGACGTGTAGAGCATGTCTCGGCGCACCAGTTTGCTATAGGAGTCGAAGTGCGAAACTGCGTGTAGTGCCCTGGCACCATGGAGCAGAGACGGCGCGCGGTGAACACGATGGCAAGCTTCGGTGTAGTTTCAAAATATCGGCCAAAACCTCATTGAAAGGTCGATAGGAGTGAACGAGAGGGTAGACGAGAGAGTGGGGAACAACCTTGCCGTTGAGAGCTTGGCGCAAGAGGTCTTCGGCTGGCCGGCAACGGGCGTGCGGCGACGGCGGTCGAAAACTTGCGCGCGGGGCGAAAATGGTGTAGCTCGTCGGCTCAGCGTGAGGGAAGGCGATAAGAACGACCGTGGAGTGATAAGGAGGAGCCAGGGCGCTATTTATAGAGCTCAAACGGCGGTGGCTTGCTGCTGTCACGCTGGGCATGCACGCCATCACGGTGTCGCCCGGGGAAGGAAAACAGAGGCGGTGAATCGGTTTCACCGTCTGACCTATGGGCCCCACCTCTCTCCCCTATCCCCTCCTCTACTTTCCAGTTAAAACATTGTCCAAAAATTCCCAAAATTTACAGGTAGGCTAAGAAAAATATGGGGAATCCAATTCTGCAATCAGATTTCAATTTGGACATAGTTTGCATCAAATGCAAATTCAAATTTGAATTCAAATATGGGTATAAACCTCATTGAATTACATAGTATCTGAGGTCCAAAAATCTCCAAACTTTGAAACCAAGTTCCCTGAACCATAAAGGTCTTACGAAAAATTAGGGGTTGATTTGGGCAAAGTTTAGTGTAAAGCTACATTTGATGTTGACACAAAATGAATCCTTTGTACGTGTCCAAACAAATGGAAGATGTACTTCAAAAATCTTGAAAATTTTCTGAGAAGCTATTTAGATATTTAAGAGTCCAAGGAAAAATTTGGAGCCTTGGATTTGAATCTTTTTGGCAGGGCCTAATATGCACCGCAACATAATCAAATTACATTTGTTTTGATTTTTATATTGCTGCCATATAATTTGCCCTAGCCATTGCAATCAATAACTTCCCAACTTTGTAGAAAGGTTTATTTAAAATGTCCTAGGGTTAGGGTGAAGTCCAGTCCTCATGTTGATAAGATTAAAACATGAGTAGAAAGAAAACTTTTTAGTGAGGTCAAGTTTATGTGCACAATTATGTTGACCCCCATTATGTTTGATAAATCACTTGTAGTTGAACTTCACATAAAAGGAAAAAGTGGGATTTTACATACCACCAAGAACACACTCAAAAGATTACAATTAAATCGCAGGATTGTGTTAGAGAATCAAACCAAGAGCTCAATGTGGTGTTGAACGTGTCTCTCCAATGAACTAGAGTGAATCCTCAAAGGATTGATCTTTGTTACTCTGAAGTTCGTGGAGAGATGTGGTTTTTGAGGCTCTTGGGAGGTGTGATGGCGCTAGGGTTCGAGAGAGTATGAAATATGGCCATGCAACTCTATTTATATGGGTTTGTAAAAGTGACCGTTAGGGTTCGGAAAGATCGGACTAGTCTGTGGTGGTCACCGTACTAGTCCGGTGTGCTGTGTGTAGCAAATCCTAAGTGTCCTGAAATATCGGACTAGTCCGACTAGGAACGGACTTGTCCGATTTCGCTACTGGAAATCTTCGGACTAGTCCGATAGTCATCAGACTTGTCCGGACATGTCAAACCCTAAGTGTATTGGATGACAAGTCCGCACTTGGAGGACTTGTCCAATTTAGTTCAGAGGGTTTTTTCGGACTACTCCGTGAAATATCGGACTTGTCCGATATGGACCAGAGAGAACATCGGACTAGTCCAGTTGTGATCGGACTTGTCTGATTTTGTGTGACTTCTGAAGTGTTTTGAGGACTAGTCCGCACCAGAGAGGACTAGTCCGATTCTAGTCAAAGAGATATCGGACTAGTCCGATGGATATAGGACTTGTCCGATTTTGTGGAGAGAGGATATCAGACTAGTCCGGTGTTAGTCGGACTAGTCCGGTCCTGTGTAACTTTGTGCAATGTGTGTATTTAATTGTGATTGAGCTCTTGGGATGTGTTTTCTTCACACACTCCATACACAATGATCTACTATTCTTCTTCCTTGAGCTCATTTCTACTTTGCTCCTCATTCTTCCTTCTTTTTGGCACTTTGCTCATTTTTCTATTAAAAACCTGCACTCATCTCGACAAAGAGGTTAGGATCCCAATTGCTTGTCATAAATCATCCAAAACCCGCAAGGGTGTCCTAGATGCACATTCAATCTCCCCCTTTTTGGTGATTGATGACAACCAATTGAGATTTCACAAAATATGATAAAAATTGAGATTTTCATAAAGTATGCACATATGAGTACAAAATACATCATGTAGTGAAAGCATAGTCCATATGTGCATTCTTTATGGTGGGATGCATAACTAAGTGCACTGAAACATTGGGAATGACATAATTGACATTAATCACCCAATAGCAAGCATATATGTCATTCTAGAGCAAAATCACAGTTTTCATAAATACTACTCAAAGGAGCAAATCATTGCATCACATAACCATAATTAACTTAAGATCATTGTTAAAACTTTACAAGCCACCAAAGAGTTAAAAAAAACATAGCATAGGGCCCTCTCCTCGCAAACTACAGCTAGGACTAGGACTCCCCCTCAATCTCTCCCCCTTTGGCATCAAGACACCAAAAAGAAGGAGAGGAGGGTCCTAAGGTCTTCACTCTTTGCTGTCGGTCCTCTCATCGTCGTCTTCATCATCTTCATCTTCAGCTTGATGAGGAGGAGGAGGAGGAGGAGGAGGAGGAGGAGGAGGAGGAGGAGGAGGAGGAGGAGGTGCGGTGCTACTGGAGCCCCCAACGCCAAAGTAGGCAAGCTCGGAGGGGGTCAAGGGCCCGAGCTCAGCAAAGTCAGGATCTGAGTCTTCTGGGATTATTGGAGACCCAATTGGCTCAATCTACAGTTTTTGTTAAATTTTCTTCACATTTGCCTTGATATACTTCATGTCCTCCTTTCTTTTCTTGTTGAGCTTATGGGCCTTCACCTCGGCCTTTTTGCAGGAGGCAAAGATTGCAGTCAGATACTTGAGGATTCCGCTGGCTGAACCTTTTTGAGGGGCTGCACTAGAAGCAGGGGCAGCCCTGACATATGCTCTTCTTCTTGCCGGTGCCTCGGGACTGGAGGCCAGCGAGGGAGCAGCCTGCACACTCAGCTTGTGAGGCATTTGAGGCCTCAAGGGGAGATGCTCCACATCTTTCACAAACTCAATCCCGGAGACTTTCTCAATCACAAACATTAGGTAAGTAGCATATCCACAAGACATGTTTGGAGTGCAAGATATGTTCACCACGTCATTCCAAATGTATTCCGCCACATCAAACTGCGGTCCTTGCTTATGACCCTCATCAGAGTCCGAAGGTATCCTTGCACACTCCCAGCATCTCCATCCTTGGGAGCAATCATCTTCCTCAAAACTTTGTTCAGCACCACAAAAAATGGCTTCATATTTTTGGTGGAGGGAGGGTTGAACTTTGAATTTGGCTCATATAGGAACTTCATCCTATCCTTCTCAATGGCACCTATGTTGTGTATGATCAGGCAGTCAGATCTTGTGGTGTCAAGGTGAAGCAGGTTAGCAAAATCTTCTTGAGTAATACTGTACTTGGATCCATGGGTCATCCAAGTGACACTCTCCTCATCTTCACTAGAGAAGTGACAGGTTGCAAAGAACTGTGCAATCACTTCATCATTCCAGTTGTTCCTGAAGGCGAAAAGATACCTCAGGCCATGCTTCTCAATGGCTCTCACTACTTCAGTGAACGGTGAGCAGCCCTTCCTCTCAAAATGTGCCCAGTCAATCCACTGATTGCGCACAACTGGTGTCTTCATTGGGAGATACACCGATTTGTAGAAATCAGCATGAAAGTTGCACCAGAATTTTCCATCAACAGCTTGCTTCTGTCGGTCATACCAATCTATGCTTCTGAATTTGGCCGCAGTGTCACTACCCTTCCCGTTGAACTTCTCTTCAGTGGGGTACCAGACCCTTCCCTTGGAGCATGGAGTTTCAACGGGCCAACCGGACCCGTAGAAATCCCTTTGCGCTTGCCCTTTGCTTGGCGAGGGCCACTCAATGATGCAGCTGCCTTGGAGACTGGCTTCTTTGCCAACACCTTCCTCCGAACCTGAGGAGGGGTTGGAGCTGGCTCGGAGGGTCTTTCTTGGCGCTTCTTGCCAAGGCCCGTCGAGGTCCGAGGTGCCACCTCGTGGTCCATCTCGGCCTCAAAGTCGGAGACATCATTGCCCGAGCTCGACATCACCTGAGAATGAGTGGCATGAATGATAATGAATGATACAAGGCATAGGTGTGAAAGGATAGCAAGGAATTGCATTGAGGAATTGAAGAATTAGGTTTTGAGTTCAGAAACATCGGACTTGTCTGGTGCACAGGCACGGACTAGTCCGGGGGACTGGACTTGTCCGTGCATGGATCGGACCAGTCCGGTGTTCATCCTCAAAAACCTAAGAGACTGGACAAATGTTGATTCCCAATGCACAACAAGTGTATCATACACGTAATACATCAAGGAGGCATGTATATAGTGGAATGTGCTAGGCTATTTGATCAACAATGAAGAAATTTGGAATTTCTAGGGTTTGAGTGAAAATTACCGGAAAAATTGCTTGAAACTTGGAGATGAGGGTGTTGAAGGCTGAACAAGTCCTCTAGCTTCAATCCTCAAGTGGACAAGCTTGATTTCTGCCCAAATGCGAAGCTTTTTGGTGGAGGGAGCAAGAAATCGCCTTGGGAGCTCGAGCACAAAGAGAGAGAACGCATGAGGCAAGAGTGGAGGTAAAAAAATTAGGGTTTGGCGGCGGCTAGGGTTATCGACACGAAAAATTGGACAAGTCCGGAGATGAACGGACTAGTCCAAACTTTTCCAGAGGCTATATCGGACTAGTCCATTGTCTACTGGACTAGTCCGACCTAACCGACACTGTACGGACTAGTCTGCATGGGCGGACTAGTCCGGGCAACCACGGACTAGTCCATGGTCACCAGGCAAGATTTTTTTAGCCCATTCATATATATTTGAGGGTTCATATTTAGAAAATAGAGAGGCAAATCAACTCAAATAATCTTGATGAATATGGTCAGTAAGCATACAACAATCAAGCAATGATCCTAATTCACCAAGATCTAGTAATTGACATAGTTTTTCGGAGAAAATTGAGAGAGATGATTTTCACAATCCAATCAACATACTTTGAAGAATTCATACAGGTATGCAACATTTCAAGCCACACTCCAGGCATCAAGGATATTTAGTTCATTTCGGAGTTCACAAAAGTGTTTTTCATCAAGTGGCTTGGTGAATATGTCGGCCAATTATTTTTGGGTATTGACATGGGAAATGGCTATGTCTCCTTTCATGGCATGATCTCCCAAAAAGTGATGTCTTATATCTATGTGTTTAGTTCTGGAGTGCTCAACTGGGTTGTGGGCAATTTTGATGGAACTTTCATTGTCACAAAGGAGTGGAATATGGTTCATATTGTAACCATAGTCCCTTAGAGTTTGTCGCATCCAAAGGAGTTGTGCACAACAACTCCCGGCTGCAACATACTCCGCTTCGACTGTGGATAAGGCAATGGAATTTTGTTTCTTGGAGGACCAAGGAACTAAGGATCTCCCTAGGAATTGGCATGTACCAAAAGTGCTTTTTCTATCTACTTTGCACCCGGCATAATCTGCATCGGAGTAACCAATGAGATTGAATTTTGAGCCTTTTGGGTACCAAAGACCAAGGTTGGGTGTATGAACCAAATATCTCAAGATCCTTTTTACGGCTGTCAAGTGACATTCCTTAGGATTGGCTTGAAATCTTGCACACAAACATACACTCAACATAATATATGGCCTAGATGCACATAAATAGAGTAGAGATCCAATAATGGAGCAATATACATTTTGGTCGACGCTGGGTCCATCTTCATTGAGATCCAAGTGGTCATTCGTTGCCATGGAGGTTTTTATGGGCTTCGCCTTGTCCATGCCAAACTTCTTAAGTATGTCCTGCGTGTACTTGGTTTGTCTTAGGAACGTCCCTTCCTTCTGTTGCCGCGCATGGAATCCCAAGAAGTACTTTAATTCTCCCATCATTGACATTTCAAACCTGTCTGTCATGATTTTACTAAATTCCTCACAAAAGGATTGGTTAGTTGACCCAAATATTATATCGTCAACATAAATTTGACAAATAAAAAGATCATCATCAAAATTCTTTGTAAATAGTGTATAATCTACTTTGTCAATATTAAAGCCATTTTCAATTAAGAAATCTCTAAGACACTCATACCAAGCTCTAGGAGCTTGTTTGAGGCCGTAGAGAGCCTTACGCAATTTAAATACGTGGTCGGGGAACTCTTCGTCTTCAAACTCGGGTTGTTGCTCCACTTACACATGTTCCTTGATTGGTCCGTTGAGGAAGGCACTTTTCACATCCATTTGATACAGCTTGAAATCATGGTGAGTAGCATATGCAAGTAATATTATAATAGATTCAAGTCTAGCGACTGGAGCAAAGGTCTCATCGAAATCCAAACCTTCGACTTGTGAATATCCTTTGGCCACATGTCGTGCCTTGTTCCATGTCACCACCCCGTGTTCATCTTGTTTGTTGTGGAAGACCAACTTGGTGCCGACGATGTTTGCATTGGGTCTTGCCAAAAGTTCCCACACCTTGTTCCGCTTGAAGTTGTTCAATTCTTCTTGCATTGCCACCACCCAGTCCGGATCTTTCAATGCATCTTCAACCCTGCGTGGTTCCAAAAAGGATACAAACGAATAGTGCTCACAAAAGTTAGCTATGCGAGATCTAGTGGTTACTCCCTTTTCGATGTCACCGATGATATTGTCGATTGGGTGATCCCTTTGGACGCATTGGTGTACTCTTGAGTGTGGCACTTGAGGAGTTGTATCTTCATGATCATCTGCTTCTCCCCCTAAGTGATTGCCTTCGTTGACTTGTTGATTATCTTTGTATTCTTGTGGTTCATCATGTGTTGAAGCTCCCCCTTGATCGTTGGTCTCCTCTTGTGGTTCATCTTCCTCATGTACGTGTGGATGTGGCTCTTGTAGTCGTACCTCACCTAGAGCCATTCTTTTCAATGCTTGACAAGGAGCTTCTTCTTTACCTAGTTCACATGGATCAACTTGCTCCTTTTGGGAGCCATTCTCTCATCGAACACTACGTCACGTGCTACTTCAACAAGTCCGGAGATCTTGTTGAAAACACGATAGGCGTAAGTGTTTGAATCATAACCAAGCAAGAAACCTTCATCAGACATCGAAGCGAACTTTGAAGTCCTAGGCTTCTTGTTCAAGATATAGCATGGAGAACCGAAAACTCAAAAATATGAAATATTTGTTTTGTTACCGGTGAGTAGCTCATAGGATGTCTTCTTGAGTAGTCGATGGAGATAAAGTCGATTTACGGCGTGGCAAGCGGTGTTAATCGCTTTCGCCCAAAATCAATCCGATGTCTTGTACTCATCGAGCATTGTTCTTGCCATCTCTATGAGTGTTCAATTCTTTCTTTCGGCAACTCCGTTTTGTTGTGGGGAGTACGGTGCTAAAAATTCGTGCTTTATGCCTTCTTCATCAAGGTACTCCTCCACTTGCGTTTTTTTTAACTCCATGTCGTTGTCGCTTCGAATATTCTTGATTGTCAATGAAAATTCATTTTGAGCTTGCTTGAAGAACTTCTTGAGTATTCCTTGTGTCTCTGACTTATCATGCAAAAATAAAGCCCAAGTGAAGCGAGAAAAATCATCAACGACAACTAAACCATATTTGTTACGGCTGATGCTTATGTAAGCTATTGGACAAAATAAGTCCATGTGTAGTAGCTCGAGTGGTCTTGTTGTAGTCATGACGTTTATGGCGGGGTGAGGTGCTCCAACTTGCTTCCCAGCTTGGCACGCGCTACAGGGCCTGTCTTTATCGAATAAAACATCCTTTAAACCTCGAATGTGATCGCCTTTGAGGAGTTTTTGAAGGTTCCTCATACCAACATGCGCTAGCCGTCTATGCCACAGCCAACCCATGTTGGTCTTTCCAATCAAGCATGTGTCAAGTTCAGCTTTATCCTTGCTGAAGTCAACAAGATAGAGCTTTCCCTTTAACATACCCTTGAATGCAACGGAACCATCACTCCTCCTAGAAACGGTCACACCCTCGTTAGTGAACAAGCAATTATAACCTTTGTCGCATAATTGAGATATGGACAGCAGGTTATAATCTAGGGATTCAACATATAAACATGAGAAAGTGTGTGTTTAGAGGATATTGCAATTTTACCGATACCGAGCACCCTTCCTTGACTATTATCTCCAAAGTATATGCCCTCGTTTGGGTCCTTATTCTCTTCATATTCCACGAACATTCTTCTTTCCCCGGTCATATGGTTGGTGCAACCACTGTCTAGCACCCATTTAGATGCACCGGAGGAATAGACCTGCAAAAATAAATCATGCTTTGGTTTTAGGAACCCAAGCTTGCTTGGGTCCTTGGAGGTTAGTTACAATGCATTTGGGCACCCACACATGAGACTTGGTGTTCCCATGGTGTGGCCCAACATAATGAACATAAACCTTGGCAAAATTATTTCTCGTTAACACATAGGAGGCATCAAAAGTTTTAAACAATAGCTGTTGTTGTTTATGTACAGGACTAGTCTGGGGGGCCGGACTTGTCCGGACACCGACCGGACTAGTCTGGTGTTCATGTGTAGTTACTGCCTTAATCTATGACTTTCCAATTTGAGAGGGCCTTCCTTTTACAAAGGTAATCCTCTCCTTGTTATTCTTATGGCTTCTAGCATGTTGCTTTTCACCATAAGAATAACCAATACTATATTTGACATTTGGAGGTCTTTTGAGCAAGTGTGCACTACGTGCATATTTGATCTTCTCCTTGTCAAATATGCCACTTTGGGTAGGATGTTTATCCTTTGTAGAGGTTGGCTTATTCTTCAAACTGGTGTCACCTTTCTTACATGTGCAAGCATGAGCAAAATCAGTTTTAGTGGGTTGAGAAGGTGAACTTGAGGAGGAGGAAGGTTCACTCAGCTTGAGTGACTCAACCTGCACTTCAAGGATCTTATTAACCTTGATCAGGTCAGCAAGTTGGTCCTTGATTGTGGCCTTTGAGTCAGTTAACTCCAGGCAAGTTTCCTTGCTCGAAGCTAACTCAGGCTCTAGTGATTTGCTTTGTTCCTTTTCAAGTTCTAGAAGTTTGTCAAGTTCGACATATTCCTCCTTTTGGGAGATGATCATGTCCTCTTGACGATGTATTAACCTCTCCTTCTCAACAAGTTGATCAAGCAAAAATTTCATTTTAGTAGCTGTTTTCCTATCTAGTCCAATAAGCATGTCCTCATTATCACTATTGAGTTCATCATCACTAGAATAGGAATGCGCGGAGGGGGGTTTAACGGTTACCTTGCGTTTACCTTCCTTTGCCATAAGGCAAGTGCCATCTCCCTTCCATGCGCCAAGTGTAGGGAAAAGGGTAGACTTCTTGGATGTCTTCTCGATGGCTATGCTAGCCATCTCTTCTTCTTCTGACTATGAGGACTCATCATTTGAGTCCCACTCTCTCCCAATGTGCGCCTGTTTGGATGGTTTCTTCTTCTTGAATAATTTCTTGGGTTGAGGCTTGGCTTCTTTGGTCTTCTTCTTGTTCTCCTCATATGGGCAATCAACTATAAAGTGGTTATACTCACCACAATTATAGCATGCCTGCCTCAACTTTGGCTTCGTTCTTTCCTTGTATTTTCCTTCACTTGACTTTGTACCTTGTATCCCTTTCATTATTCTCTTGAATTTCTTCATGAACAATATCATGTCTTCTTCATCCAATTCACTGCTCTCGTCGTCACTATCTTCCTCTAGTTGTGCTTCTCTAGCTTCTTTGGATAGGGGCTTGAGAGTGGACTTCAATGCAACCCCCTTATTCTTTGTCGAGGTGAGGTCGGCAATCTCCTTGACATGTTTTGCTTCTTTTTCCATCATCTCGAAGTTGATGATCTTTCCAAGCAGTTCATCCGGAGTCAACCTTTTGTATCCGGGGCTTTCTCTGATCATGGAGCATAGTGTGACGTTGCGAGGCATAAAAGCTCTAAGGATGAGCTTTACCACCTCGTGGTCATTCCACTTCTCGTATGATCTGACCTTGTTGACGAGTGTCTTTAATCGATTGACATGTCTTGGGGTGACTCGTCTTCTTCAATTGCAAATCTTCCTAACTCGCCTTCAATCATTTCGATTTTTGCTTCACGCACATGTCGGTAACCTTCATGTGCAGTTTGTAGTGTGTCCCATATATCCTTTGCAATTTTGAGTCCATCCACCTTGGTGAACTATTCCCGACTGAGTGAAGAGGTAATTACGGCCGCGGCTTGAGCATTTCGGTGAATTGCCTGCTCTTGGCTGGGGGTGAGCTCTTCGTCGTCATCCGGGATATCTATCCCTGTGCACACAATATGCCACAAACTTGGATTGAGGGAAATTAGATGCATTTTCATATTTTGCCTCCACATTGAGTAGTCACTTCCATCGAAGTCTGGGGCTTTTCCAAGTGAAATAGATAAATAATGATTGTTATTGGAATTGAGACGATCATAGTTAAAAGGATATCGGGAGTAGTCGGTGTGACTACTCCCCTTCTTCTTCTCTTCAACTTTTACTTTCCCTTTGGAAAGTGTCTTCTTTCTTAGGAGCGCCTTTAGCTCCAGCGTCTCCTCATCGTCGTCCTCGAAGTCTTGAATGGCTTCGAGGAGCTTCTCCACCTTGAGGTTCTTTTTATCATCAACCTTCTCTTGGTTGTTGCCCTTGTGGGTGTCCTTCATGTCCGACATGATCTCCTTCGAGCGATTAGTCTCTTTCTTGAAGAACCCGCTCTGATACCAATTGAATGTGGCCTAGAGGGGGGGTGAATAGGCCTTTTTGAAAATTGTCGGAACCTGCAACACTTAACAACCAGTTCAAAACCAGAGATATCGGACTAGTCCGGTAAAGTGCGGACTAGTCTGGTGTATACGGACTAGATTGATTAGGTTTGATCGATTAACATTATTCTTCTATATATGCAGCAGAAATATACGATTAAACAAAGTGTTACAAGGTTATGAATCAGGTTATATCACAATTCAATCTTATACTTGATATTTCAACGTAAAGTACTCAAGATAAATTGTAACCCTACATTGATATAATGTAAAGGACAATGAACACAAAAGAGGAACACAAGAGATTTATCCCGTGGTTCGGTTCCCACAGAGGCAACCTACATCCACATTGAGGAGTCCACAAAAGGACCGGGTCTTCTCCAACCCTACCCTCGTTGGATCACCACGATGGCCAATCCTCTTCCACTTATCTCAAAGGTGTGAATAACCGAATTGAAGGGGCCTTCTCACACGTTGAGAGCTCCCTTGGATTGCAACACGAAATACCACCAAGAACACACTCAAAAGATTACAATTAAATCGCAGGAGTGTGTTAGAGAATCAAACCAAGAGCTCAATGTGGTGTTGAACGTGTCTCTCCAATGAACTAGAGTGAATCCTCAAAGGATTGATCTTTGTTGCACTTAATTTCGTGGAGAGATGTGGTTTTTGAGGCTCTTGGGAGGTGTGACAGCGCTAGGGTTCGAGAGAGTATGAAATATGGCCGTGCAACTCTATTTATATGGGTTTGTAAAAGTGACCGTTAGGGTTTAGAAAGATTGGACTAGTCTGTGGTGGTCACCAGACTAGTCCGGTGTGCTGTGTGTAGCAAATCCTAAGTGTCCCGAAATATTGGACTAGTCCGGCTAGGAACGGACTTGTTCGATTTCGCTACTGGAAATCTTCGGACTAGTCCGATAGTCATCGGACTTGTCCGGACATGTGAAACCCTAAGTGTATTGGATGACAAGTCCGCACTTGGAGGACTTGTCCGATTTAGTTCAGAGGGTTCTTTCGGACCAGTTCGTGCAAATATCGGACTTGTCCGATATGGACCAGAGAGAACATCGGACTAGTATGGTTGTGATCGGACTTGTCCGATTTTGTGAGACTTGTGAAGTGGTTTGAGGACTAGTCCGCACTGGGGAGGACTAGTCTGATTCTAGTCAAAGAGATATCAGACTAGTCCGATGGATATTGGACTAGTCCGATGGATATTGGACTTGTCCAATATTGTGCAGAGAGGATATCGGACTAGTCCGATGTTAGTCGGACTAGTCCGGTCCTGTGTAACTTTGTGCAATGTGTGTGTTTAATTTTGATTGAGCTCTTGGGATGTGTTTTCTTAACACACTCCATACACAATGATCTACTATTCTTCTTCCTTGAGCTCATTTCCACTCTGCTCCTCATTCTTCCTTCTTTTTGTCACTTTGCTCATTTTTCTATTAAAAACCTGCACTCATCTCAACAAAGAGGTTAGGATCCCAATTGCTTGTCATAAATCATCCAAAACCCACAAGGGAGTCCTAGATGCACTTTCACAAAGCGAGGGCGCACATTACTTCCTTGTTGTTGTCCTTGATATGGTGCCTTCCTCTTGTTGTCTTGCTCCACCTCACCGACCTTGTTCTCCACAACAATTGTTTTGTTCACAAGCTTCTGGAAGTTGACATAGTCACGATTGAGCGATTGCACTTGGATTTCATTGTTAAGGACCCTCATTAACATGTATTGCTTCCGGCTATCCCGGCTCACATCCTCTGGCGCATACCTTGAAAGTTGAGTGAATTTACTGAGATATTCACCCACGCTCGATCTTTCTTGCCTCAAGTTTTCAAACTCTTTCCTCTTCAAGATCATGACACCTTCCGACAGTTAATGAGAATGGAAGCTCTCCTTGAATTCCACCCAAGAAATCCTAACTTGGTTCTCATGAGCATTGCAATAAGCATCCCACCAATCCGCAGCTGCTCCAACTAGTTGATGACAAGCAAATAGAACCTTCTCCCGGTCGCTGCATTGGACAATAGCTAGCTTCTTCTCCACGGACTTGAGCCATACATCCATAGGTTGAACGGCGTGAGCAAAGGTTGGAGGCCTAGTCCTCATGAACTCTCCCAACCGGTTATGGGGAGGTGGGGGTGGCGGTGGAGGCATGTGGGGCTGATTGTTGTTGTTGCCAGCCTGCAGCTGTCCCATAGTTTGTATCATGGTCTGCATGAGCTGGTTTTGCATAGCCAAAAGTTGCTCAATGTTGATAGCTCCATGAGCAGGTCCATGTCCATTGTTGTTCTAAGGCGCTCCATGTTCTCCTCCTCATCGTTGCCATCCCTCTGGTTACAAGTCCTCACCATCTGAGGAAAAGCAAGAGACAAGAATTTAGAAGACGTCCCCAACTATATGCATCAAGGGATATGAAATTAAACAGCTAGCTACACTAGCCTATGTGGACATTGTAATGCTAAATCATCCCAAAATCATCTATTAAGCACAAAGGCAAACAATATATATCAAACATCACGCCAAGCAAAAATACATCGCTTGTTGAGTGCTCCTATGCGCTCTAAAGAGTCCATTCTACCTAGGTTGCGTCCTACAGTCAACCTGTGGCTCTGATACCAATTTGTGACACTCGGTTTCGAAAATGAACCAAGTAAATGCATATGTGTGCCCAGGACGTTCAACACACATACACGAGTGCATTCACAAAATGATTTACAGAAAATTACCACAGAACAAGATTATTTAAGTACTTTTATTACACAATTCAAAATATTCTCGAATACAAGCTCTAATAAAAATTAATGATAAGTTTCAACTAATGCAGCGGAAATAAACTAATCTGATCAAACTAAGCAAACCAAGCAGCATAAGCTAATAGGGTATAACGCAGCTCCAACACTCCATAGGCAAAGCTGACGGTAGACACGGTCTAGAACTTCACATTATCATTGTTATACTCCCAATCCTGACCTGCAACTGTTGGTGGGGGAATTGCAAGGGTGAGTACATGTCGTACTCAGCAAGTGTGGAAAGTATGACATGTAGCTGATTCAAATGACGACAATAGTAGTGGCTAAGTGCGGAAAAGTACATTAAAACATGTAAAAAGCATTATACTATGTCTATGAGATAATACCATCATAACCCATGTAATTATCATAATTCCAGTCCATATTTCATTACCATCATCCAAATTCCAGATTTCTCATTACCAATAACCATAATCAACATCAGAAGTTAATTCATAACCAACCATAACCATATCATTAACCATAACCAACCAGTCATCCCAATTCCAAATTTCTCTAATCATGTAGGTCATCCAGGTGCTCTTAACCAGGAGCACGACTATCATGATAGTTTTATTACTATGCAGAGTTTGTACCACTTTACCCACGTGTTTGTGATTTCATCACCCGTTGGCGACTAAAGAACCTTCCTCATGCCAATTACACTTCCTTTGGTGTATGACCAAGAGATCACAAAATAGCCTTTACAAAGGGATTACTAACCTATTTAGACCCCACTGAGGTTTCACCGGTGGCGATGCCTCCAACTGAGCACATCTTCAACCAAGGGCCCCCTCTTGAGCAATTCGGATCCCAGGGTAGTCCCACCAATCATCAACAAACCCAATCCTACCACCCCTTCCCCGAGCATCCTTAATGGTAGAAATAGCACTGCCGAAGCCCTAATTAATCATCTACGCCGCACCCATACATGGCCTTGTGGTGGCACTGTAGTCCTGGCTTATTCTCGCATGAACGAGTCCTTAGATCTAAAGCAAGCAAACCACCATAACATCCAACCCATCCACATACCAGGCTTGCTTAGATCATCCATTACCACATCATATTAACCAGTTCATGTTAATCATAATCTCATAAATGCATAGTTAAGTTAAGTGGTATAGTTGTTTTTCCATCCCAATTAATTAAGCGAAGAAAAAATGTAAAAATCCCATCTCGACTATCTACCATGTATTCTAGTTGACAAGGGTGGTCAACAAATCTAGTAGACTTCCTATCATAGGGTTCCCATCAAAATTGACACAAGCATGCAGATTTGCAAACAAAACATTTATTTCAAAACAGGATCAATATGTTCAAGGACACTTGCCTTGCTCTTGGGATTGGTTCGGGTCAAAGCCTTCAAACTCTTGGTGCTGAAGATCCTCCGCGGCACTCTCTAGATCAAATCTGTATAATCAGCACAATGAACATACAAACAAGAATTACAATCAATAGATGCACAAATATTACTCAATATGACATGACATGCATGATTAATGCAAATGCAAGGTGGAACTTGTTAATGAGTTGCTTTAATGATCACTAACTAGTTTTAATAGATTTAAACAAGTTTATTCAGGTTTGAATTTTATTTGAGTCAATCTAGAATTAATTCAACCGAAATTAACCAGGAAAATCGGACTAGTCTGCTGGGGACCGGACAAGTCCGTACTTCACAGAACTGGCGAACTAGGGTTTTCTTGATCAACGAGAATTTGGAGATTTGGCGTTGAATTCATGTAAGTAAAAGGAAGTATAAGCTATACCAGGTGTTTAGAACTCCAATGAATCAAGGATCTTGGAGTCAACAATTGGATCCTGACAATCTAGGGTTGATGAAGAACTTGATGGTGAATTGTTGATGAAAAACGTGAAGTTTATGGAGATCTTGATCCTCTTTCGTTTCTTCCTCTTCTACTTCTTGTTCTAGATCTCTTTCTCCCTCCTTGATGGCGGCTATTCACGAGCTAGGGTTTGGGTGTTGTGGAAAAGTGGCAAATAGATGTCAAGCCAAGGGGTGGGGTTGTTTATATAGAGGTGGAGGCTAGGGTTAGATGGATTTTGAGTTTGAGATGAGTAGGGGTCACTTTAGAGTCCCACACGTGCTCTAAAAGAGTTAGGTACGATGTCCCTAGGCCCACTTAATGTAAAACCCAAGAAACAAGTTATGAAAAAAAGATCAACTCAGTGTCGCGATTTATCGGACAAGTCCGAGAAGGGCCAGACTAGTCCGAAGATGGACAGAGAGATATCGGACAAGTCCGGACTGGACATCAGACAAGTCCTAACTTATCCAGAGGGGAAAAAACAGACAAGTCTGGCCAAAATTGGACAAGTCCGAAAGTGTCTAGATGGAAAAACAGACTAGTTCGCAGCAAAATGGACAAGTCTGTTTGAAGTCGGAGAGAAATCAGACTAGTCCGCACCAAAATCGGACTAGTCCGCACTTCCCAGAATTCTTAAGTGCAGTTTTGTTTCTAATTTGTTTTAAACTTTTTCCTTTTTATGTGGACTAATGTTAAACATATTTAATGATGGATGTAGGGCATGATGCATGAAAATGAGGGTGTTACACACTTGCACAACACCGGACAAGTCTGATATCCATCGGACTAATCTGAAAACTCTTTGACTAAAATCGATCAAGTCCCTCTAAGTGCGGACTTGTCCTAAGTTCTACTCGGTGTGCACTACACTGGACTAGTCTGATTTCAACCGGACTAGTCCGAAAAGTTTCTGACTAAAAACAGACCAGTCCGGTATATCTCAACACTTAGGGTTTTCCACACGCCGCACACCGGACTAGTTCGGAGTCCACCACAGACTAGTCCGGATATCGCAAAACCTAACGGTAACTTTTGGAAACCCTAGTATAAATATATGTGTACGGCCATACATCAAACACTCTCGACCCCCTGCACCGTCACACCTCCCAAGAGCCCAAAATACACATCTCTCCACACATTCTAACCCAAAAAGGATCAAATCTTTGAGCATTAGCAATTAATCAAAGGAGAGACTTGTTCTACACATGTTGAGCTCTTGGGTTTGATCCATCGCACACTCTTATTTTTTATTGTATATCTTTCAAGTGTGTTTGGTGGTGTTATTAATTGTAGTTATTGGGGAGCCCTCAACATGTGAGAGGGCCCGTTGAACGAGTTATTTGCCCCCTTGTGATTAGTAGAAGAGAATCGGCCTCTGTGGCGATTTGACGAGGGTACGGTTGGTAAAGACCCAGTCCTCCATGGGCTCCTCAACATGGATGTAGGTTTCCTCTGTGAGAATTGAACCACGGGATAAATTCTTGTCTCGCACACTTTTGTTTCATCGTTCATCATATTCTAGGGTTTGCATAATATTGTGTAACTCACGTTGAAACATTGAAACTAAAGTTGGTTTTGCAATACATTGTTTCATTGTGGTAATACATCTAAGTTGCCAATCAGTTTCCGCTGCATAGGGTACTAGAAGTGAAATTATCAATCAATCTTGATCTTTCTAGTCCACACATACCGAACTAGTCCGCACTGTACCGGACTAGTCCGATCTCCCTGTATTTGATCAATCTGTTAAGTGTTTCACGGACCGACAAAGAATCAAATAGCCTATTCACACCCCCTCTATGCTACATTCAATTGGTATCAGAGCCAAACTCTTCAAAAGAGACTCACCGCTCAAAGAGACGATGTCGAACATCAAGGATGTACACAAGAACTTCAACAACGAGAAGGGTGATGATGAAAAGACACAAAAGCTGGAGAAGCTCCTCGATGCAATTCAGGACTGTGAGGACGATGATAAGGAAATGCTTCAACTCAAGGCTCTTCTACGGAAGAAGGCTCTCTCCCCAAAAGGGAAGAATAATATCAACGATGAAAAGAAGAAGGGGTTGTCACACCGACTACTCCCAATATCCTTTTGACTATGAATGTTTGAATTCTAACAATAGTCATTTTTATCAATTCCTTTATGGAAAGCGCCTTATTTTGATGGCAATGATTATTCAATATGGAGACAAAACATGAAAATGCACATTATATCGCTTAAACCAATTTTGTGGCATATAGTGTGTACGGGGATAGATATCTCAAATGATGATGAAGAGTTGACTCCAAGACAAGAACGAGCCATTCATCGAAACGCCCAAGCCATAGTTGTGATCACTTCTTCATTGAGCTGAGACGAGTTCAGCAAGGTGGATGGACTGGAAATTGCCAAGGAGATATGGGACACTCTACAAACCGCACAAGAAGGTGATCGTCATGTACGTGAATCCAAGATTGAAATGATTGAAGGTGAATCGGGAAGTTTCACCATAGAAGAAGATGAATCACCACAAGATATGTACAGTCGTTTGAAGTCTCTAGTCAACAAAGTTCAAGCATATGGCAGCATGAAGTGAATGATCATGAAGTCGTGAAGTTGTGTGACACCCGGTTCCAAAAATGAACCAAGTGATCGCATATGTGTACCCACGATGTTCAACACACATACACGAGTGCATCACAAAAGAGTATACAGAAAATTACCATAGAACAAGATTAATTAACCAAATTTTATTACACAAAACATATTATCCTAAAATATAACCTCTAATTAATATTTATGACAAGTTCAACTAATGCAGTGGAAATAAACTAATTAAGCGACTAAGCAAACTAAGCATAAGGGATAGCGCAGCTCCAATAACACCACAGACAAAGCTGACGGTAGACACGGCCTAGAACTCCACATTCTCACCATTAAACTCCCAATCCTGACCTGCAACTGTTGGGGGGGATTGCAAGAGTGAGTACATGTCGTACTCAGCATGTGTGGAAAGTATGACATGTGGCTGATTCAAATGACGACAATAATAATGGCTAAGTGTTGAAAAGTACAGTAAAACCATTTGGAAAAGCAATGTATCATATTTATATGTGAAGTAAACCCATCATATCCCACAATGAATATATAAGTCTATAATCCATATCCATCATCATTAAACCAGGTTTCACCATTACCATTAACCACATCCAAAACCATAATTAATCCATAACCAGCCATAACCAATACCCAACCATAACCATCCCAAATCCCAATTTCCCTCTAATCATGGAAGTTGTCCAGTTGCTCAAAACCGGGAGCACGGCTATCATGATAGTTTTATTAGACTCTGCAGAGTTTGTACCACTTTACCCACGTGTTTGTGATTTCATCACCCGTCGGCGACTAAAGAACCTCCCTTTCGCCAATTACACTTCCTTTGGTGTATGGCCAAGAGATCACAAAATAGCCTTTACAAAGGGATTACTAGCCTATTTAGACCCCACTGTGGTTTCACCGGTGGTGATGTCTCCCGCAGAGCACATCTTCAACCAAGGGACCCCTCTTGAGCCATTCAGATCCCAGGGCAGTCCCACCAATCATCAACAAACCCAATCCAACTACCCCTTCCCCGAGCATCCATAATGGTCCAAATAGCACTGGCAAAGCCCTAATTAATCAGCTACGCCGCACCCATACATGGCCTCGTGATGGCACTGTAGTCCTGGCTTATTCTCGCATGAACTGGTCCTTATATCTAAAGCAAGCAAAACCACTATAACATCCAACCCATCCACATATCAGGCTTGCTTAGATCACCCATTACCATATCATATTTAACCAGTTCATGTCAACCATAATCCCATCCATGCATAATTAAATTGGGTGGTATATTTGTTTTCCCATCCCAGTTGATTAAGCGAAACAAAAAGGTAAAAATCCCATCCCGACTCTCTACCATATATCCCAGGTGACAAGGGTGGTTAAACAAAGCTAGTAAACTTCCTATCGTAGGATTCCCATCAAATTGACACAAGCATGCAGTTTGCAAAAAAAAACATTTATTTTAAAATAGGATCAATATGCTTCAAGGACACTTGCCTTGCTCTTGCGGTGGATTAGGGTCAAAGCCTTCAAACTCTTGGTGCTGGAGATCCTCCGCGGCACTCTCTAGCACAAATCCATCTAATCCACACAATAAACTTACAAGACAAGAAACACAATCAAAGGGTGCACAGATATTACTCAATATGACATGACATGCATGATTTATGCAAATGCAAGGTAGAACTTGTTAATAGATTTCTTTTAATGATCACTAACTAGTTCTAATAGCTTTTTACAAGTTTATACAGGTTTGGATGTGATTAGATCTCATTTTAGAATTAATTCAACACAATTTAACCAGGAAGATCGGACTAGTATGCTAGGGACCGGACAAGTCCGCACTTTGCGAGATCATCGGATTAGGGTTTTCTAGATCGACGTGAATTCGTAGGTTAGGGGTCAAATTCATGTAAGAAAAAGATAATAGAAGGTATACCGGGTGTTTAGGACTCCAATGAATCAATAAACTTGGAGGTAGCACTTGGATCTTGGTGATCTAGGGTTGGTGATGAACTTGGAGATGAATTGGTGATGAAGAACGAAACTTGTTGGAGATCTTGATCCTCTTTTGTTTCCTCCTCTTCTCCCTCTTGCTTGGGATCTCCTCCTCCCTCCTTGATGGTGGCTCTCCACGAACTAGGGTTTGGGTGGGGTGGAAAAGTGGCAAATAGATATCAAGCCAAGGGGTGGGGTTGTTTATATAGAGGTGGAGGCTAGGGTTAGATGGATTTCGAGTTTGGGATGAGTAAAGGCCAGTTTAGAGTTCCTCATCGGCTCTAAAAGAGTTAGGCACGACGTCCCTAGGCCCACTTAACGTGAAACCCAAGATTCAAGTCGTAAAACAAAAGATCAACTCAGAGTCGCGAAATATCGGACAAGTGCGGAAAGGACCGGACTAGTCTGAAGTTGTCCAGAGAGAAAATCGGACAAGTCTGGCCTAAAATCGGACAAGTCCGACTTTAGTCAGAGAGGAAAATGGAAAAGTCCGCTGGAACACTGGACTAGTCCGAAAAAGTACAGGGACTTAGCAAATTTTCAAGGATTCTTGGAATATCGGACTAGTCCGCACAAAATCGGACAAGTCCGAAAGTTTCCAGAGGCAAAATCAGACTAGTCCGCAGCAAAAATGAACAAGTCCGTTTTTAGTCAGAGAGAAATCGGACTAGTTCTCAGTAAAACCAGACTAGTCCGCACTTTCCTGCATTTTAAGTGCGGTTTTGCTCCAAATCAATTTTAAATGCTCCAAATCAATTTTAAACTCGTTCCTCTTTACGTGGGTTAATGTTAAACATGTATATGAGTGCATGCAAGGCATGATGCATGAAAATGAGGGTGTTACAAGTTGATACTTAGAGCATTCATGCCTCGCAATGTGACCCTTTGCTCTATGATTAGAGAAAGCCTCGGGTATCGGAAAATGACCTCGGGCGAACTTCTTGGCAAGATTATCAACTTTGAAATGATGGAGAAGCAAGACAAGCATGTCAAGGAAATTGACAATCTTACATCGGCAAATAAGAAAGGAGTTGCCTTGAAGTCAACTTGTAAACCCATATCAAAAGAAGCTCGAGAAGCCCATTGAGAAGATGAAAGGAATGATGAAAGCAGTGATATCGATGAAGAAGACATGATCTTATTCATGAGGAAGTTCAAGAAAATAATGAGAAGAAGAAAGGGTGGTAACTCAAATGGAATAAGACAAAGGGAAAAACAAACACCCAAGATGAGACGGGTGTGCTACAATTACGGAGAATATGATCACTTCATAGTAGATTGTCTGCATGAAGAAAATAAGAGGAAGATTAAGGACAACAAGCCTCAACCAAAGAAGATGTTCAAGAAGAAGAAGAAATATGGCCAAGCGCGTCTAGGGAAGGAGTGGGACTCCAATGATGAATTCTCACCCGAAGAAGAAGAGGAGATGACCACCATTACCATCAAGAAGACTACCAAGAAATCCACTCTCTTCCCAACCATGGGCGCATGGAAGGACAACGACAACACATGTCTAATGGCCAAGGAAGGTAAAATAAATGTAAGAACTAAATCTTCCTCCTCGCATTCTTTTACTAGTGATAGTGATAATTCTAGTGAGGATGATAGCAGTGATGAAAGTGAATATATGCTTAGTAGTTTAGATAGGAAAACTGCTGCTAAGATGAAATTTCTAATGGATAAGCTTGTAGATAAGGATGAGCTAGTTGATATTCAAGAAGATATGATCATCCTCCAAAAGGAAGAATACCTTAAGATCAAAAAGCTCCTTAAGCTAGAAAAGGAGTGAAGTAAATCACTGAAACTTGAGTTAGCTTCAAGCAAGGAAGCTTGTTTGAAGCTAAAAGACTCAAATGAGGCTATCAATGATGAACTTGTCAACTTAACCAAAGTTAACAAGACCCTTGAGGTACAAGATGAGTCACTCAAGAAATAGTGGTTTTTCATCCTCTTCAAGCTCACCTTCCCAACAAGTCTAATCTGAAACTGTTATTACTTGTACATGTGCTAAAAGTGACACCAACATGAAGAAAAAGCCAAACTTGACAAAGGACAAGCAACATCCCCAAAGTGGCATATTTGACAAGGAGAAGGTCAAGTATGCACGCAGTGCATACTCGGTCACAAGACCTCCTAATGTCAAATATGGCATTGGGTATTCTTATGGTGAAAAGAAAAACGCTAGAAGCCACAAGAATATCAAGGATTACATTGCCTTTGTCAAGGGAAACTCTTCTCAAGTCAGAAACCTAATAATGTTGATAAATTTAACATTGTGGACACATATGAACAACAACTACTATTTAGAACTTTTGATGCTTCCTATGTACTTATGAAAGGTAATCTTGGAAGAGTTTATGATAAATATGATGGGCCACGCCATGGGAACATCAAGTCTCATGTGTGGGTGCCCAAATCACTAGTGACTAACCTCAAAGGACCCAAGCAAGCTTGGGTACCTAAGACCAAGGCATAATTTGTTTTTTGCAGCCTTATTCATCTGGTGGAGCAAAATGGGTGCTAGATAGTGGATGCACCAATCACATGACAGGAGAAATAAGAATGTTCGTGGAATCTGATGAAAATGGAGATCCAAGCGAAGGCATTTACTTCGGTGATAACAGTCAAGGAAGGGTGCTTGGTACCGGTAAAATTGCAATTTCATCACAACATACTCTTTCTCATATATTACATGTTGATTCCTTGGGTTATAATCTTTTGCACATTTCTGAATTATGTGACAAGGGTTATAATTGTTTATTCACTAATGAGGGTGTGACAGTCTCTAGAAGGAATGATAACTCGGATGCATTCAAGGGTGTGTTAAAGGGAAAACTTTATCTAGTTGACTTCAACAAAGATAAAGCCAAACTTGACACATGATTGATTGCAAAGACCAACATGGGTTGGCTGTGGCATAGACCGTTAGAACATGTTGGTATGAGGAATCTTCAAAAACTTCTAAAAGGCGATCACTTCTGTGGTTTAAAGGATGTTGTTTTTGAGAAAGACAGGCCTTGTAGAGCATTCCAGGCCGGGAAGCAAGTAGGAACACCCCATCCCGCGAAGATTGTCATGACTACAACAATACCGCTTGAGCTCCTCCATATTGATCTATTCGGTCCAATTGCTTACATAAGCATCGGCGGTGATAAATACGGTTTAGTCACTGTTGATGATTTTCACGCTTCACGTGGGCTTTCTTTTTCCATGATAAGACAGAAACTCAAGAAACCCTCAAGAAGTTCATCAAGCGTGCCCAAAATGAATTCTCATTGAAGATCAAGAACATACGAAGTGACAATGGGACATAATTCAAGAATACCCAAGTTGAGGAATATCTGGAGGAAGAAGGGATAAAGCACGAATTTTCAACACCATATTCTCCTCAACAAAACGGAGTAGCCGTAAGGAAGAACCGAACCCTCATTGAAATGGTGAGGACAATGCTCGATGAATACAAGACTTTGGATTGTTTTTGGGCTGAAGCGGTTAACACCGTCTGTCACACCATAAAGCGACTCTATCTTCATCGTCTACTCAAGAAAACCTCGTATGAACTACTCACCGGTAAAAACCAAACATTTCTTACTTTTGAGTTTTTGGTTCAAAATGCTATATTATCAACAAGAATCTTATGGCTTCAAAGTTCGCTTTGAAGTCCGATGAAGGTTTCTTACTTGGCTATGATTCGAACTCCTACGCTTATCGTGTCTTCAACAAGACCTCTGGACTTGTTGAAGTAGTATGTGACGTAGTGTTCGATGAAACTAATGGCTCTCAAGTAGAGCAAGTTGATCAGAGTGTTCTAGATCAAGAAGAAGATCCATGTCAAGCATTGAGAAGAATGGCGTTGGGCGATGTTTGACCACAAGTGCCACCTCCAAATGCGAATGAAGAAGATGAACCACAAGTGGGGGAAAATGATCAAGGGGGAGCTTCCATACAAGATCAACATCAAGAAGATCAAGGTGATCAAAACATCAATGAGGGCAACTATCCAGGGGGAGAAGAAGACGATAATGATGATTCAAGACCACAAGTGCCACATCCAAGAGTACACAAAAGCATCCAAAGAGATCACCCCATCGACAATATAATCGGTGACATCCAAAAGGAAGTAATAACTCGATTTTGAATAGCTAATTTTTGTGAACACTTATTCTTTTGTATCTTCTTTGGAACCATATAGGGTTGAAGATGCATTAAAAGATCAAGATAGGGTGATGGCAACGCAAGAAGAATTGAACAACTTCAAAAGGAACGAAGTGTGGGAGCTTGTCGAAAGACCCAAGTCCAACGTCGTCGGCACTAAATGGGCCTTCCACAGCAAGCGAGACAAAATGGAGTGGTAACAAGGAACAAGGCACAACTTGTGGCCAAAGGGTACTCACAAGTGGAAGGTTTGGATTTCGACGAGACTTTTGCTCCCGTAGTTAGGCTTGAATCAATTCGTATATTAATTGCATATGCTACTCACCATGATTTCAAGCTTTATCAAATGGACATGAAAAGCGCCTTCCTCAACGAACCAATCAAGGAGGAGGCGTACATGGAGCAACCACCAGGTTTTGAAGATTGAGGGTACGCCGACCATGTGTACAAGCTATGTAAGGCTCTCCATGATCTCAAACAAGCTCCTAGAGCTTGGTATGAGTGCCTTAGAGATTTTTTGATTGAAAATGGCTTCAAGATCGGTAAAGCTGATTACACTTTTTTTACTAAACACTTTGATGATGAGATCTTCGTTTGTCAAATCTATGTTGACGATATATATTTGGTTCAACTAACAAATCCTTTTGTCAAAAATTTAGTAAGATTATGACAGATAGATTCGAGATGTCCATGATGGGAGAGTTGAGATACTTCTTGGGATTCCAAGTGAAGCAACACAAGGACAGGATGTTCATAAGCCAAACAAAGTACACTCAAGACATTCCTAAGAAGTTTGGAATGGACAAAGCAAAGCCCATAAAGACTCCCATGGCGACAAATGGACACTTGGATCTTCATGAAGATGGACCAAACATGGATCAAAAGGTATATCGCTCCATTATTGGATCCTTACTCTATTTATATGCATCTAGGCCTGATATAATGTTGAGTGTATGTT
Organism: Tuctoria greenei; assembly: GCA_036927565.1. Taxonomy (NCBI): domain Eukaryota; kingdom Viridiplantae; phylum Streptophyta; class Magnoliopsida; order Poales; family Poaceae; genus Tuctoria; species Tuctoria greenei. Next base: position 11,308,846 of record JAYESD010000012.1, on the reverse strand, counting down.
TGTGTGCAAGATTTCAAACCAATCCCAAGGAATGTCATTTGACAGCCGTAAAAAGGATCTTGCGATATTTAGTTCATACACCGAACCTAGGCCTTTGGTATCCCAAAGGTTCAAAATTCAATCTCATTGAATACTCTGATGCCGATTATGCCGGATGCAAGGTAGATAGAAAAAGTACCTTTGGTACTTGCAAATTCCTAGGTAGATCCCTTGTTTCTTGGTCCTCCAAGAAACAAAATTTCATTGCCTTATCCACGACCGAAGCGGAGTATGTTGCAGCCGGGAGTTGTTGTGCACAACTCCTTTGGATGCGACAAACTCTAATGGATTACAGTTACAATATGAGCCATATTCCACTCCTTTGTGATAATGAGAGTGCAATTAAAATTGCCCATAACCCCATTGAACACTCTAGAACAAAACACATAGACATCCCACATCACTTTTTGAGGGATCACTCAATGAAAGGAGACATAGCCATTTCCCATGTCAACACTGAAAAACAACTAGTCGATATCTTTACCAAGCCACTTGATGAAAAACGCTTCTGTGAGCTCGGAAATGAACCAAATACTCTTGATGCTCAGAACGTGGCTTGAAATCTTGCATACCTGTATGCCATCTTCAGAATAATGTTGATTGTGTTGAAAAATCATATCTCTCTATTTTCTCCAAAAAAACTTTGTTAATTACTTGATCTTGGTGAATTATGGTCATAGCTTGATTGTTGTATGTTTACCGATCATATTCATTAAGATTATTTGTATGTTTTTGCCCCCTATTTTTCTTTTTAAGCACTGTCGGTACCCTCCGTACCGGATACCCCTTGGGATTGCAAAGGTCACAAGAAAACTCCATCTACCAGATTTGAAGACCTCCGAAGGCCCCACTTGTCAGGCGTAACCGGACCTGCTTCCCTGACATGGTTAGTCCCAGGGCCGCCACGTGTATCATAAGACCAGAGCTATCACCCACACATGGGAAGCTCCAGTCTGAATACCAGTATGGCACCCCCGGATCTAACCCCAGACAGAGGGAAGCTCCGGTACTGACACGTGTCCAGTAGCACCGGACCTACTCGTCCACGACGGTAAGCTCTGGTGCTGCCACGTGGCGACCGTCGGACCTTCAACTTCAACAATCAGGCTGGTGGACCCCCTAACAGCTCAGACCTTCAAGGAGCAATCAAAACTTCAAGACCCGACTAAGTGTCATTAATACCATATCAATGACACACGAACGGATGGCCCTTAATACTGGTAAAAGCACAGTTAAGGCCCGTTACCAGGCTATTAAGGGTAATTAACCTCATTTATTGTGTATCAAGCATGTGTAACCGCCAGGGCCCCATGTCGGGCCAGGCTAATGGTGTAACGACCAGTCCTTGTACTATAAAAGGACTGGTCGACGATACACAGGGGACGGTTCCAGTCCACGACTGAACTCCCTGAGCTAGACGAGCTTCTACTTCTGGAGCGTCTTCTAGACTCACATGCTTAATACATCACCAACACACCCCGTGGAGTAGGGTATTACGCTCAGGCGGCCAGAACAACGTAAATCTCTGTGTACATGTGTCTTTCACCTTCTTGAATCTCTGCGCGCCCTTCACCGAACTACAACTCCTCGATCTACCAAAGGTAGTGTCGGGAGATCTGCCGGATCCAAACGCCGACAAGCACCTTTGAATATATACGAAAGGCTTATATTTTTCTGTCCAGGTGACCACAGACTAGTCCGTGGTTACCCCGTACTAGTACGCACAATGCAGGCTAGTCCGCTGAGTTTTCCGGTAGTCCAGACTGGTCCGGTCCGACCACGGACTAGTACGATTTTTCGACTACATAACCATAGGGTCGGAGAAACGCTAATCTTCTTGCGCCTCACAACTCCTCTCACGTTCTCTCTCCTCACTCAAGTGCTCCCAAGGCGATTTTGTGAGTTCTCCATCAAATCCGCTGAAATCTCCATGGGAATCAATCTAAACTGCAAGGGGATCGAAGACCACGGACTAGTATGCATCAAAAACTCCTTCAATGCTTAAAATTGAAGGATTTGGTAAATTCATCTCCAAACCCTAGAATCTTCAATTTTCTTTGTTCTTGCTCAAAAAGCTTAGCACTTCTGGCCAATACATGCTCTACTGATGTATTGCATTTACCCTAGAACACTTTTGAATTGAGTAATCTAAAATTTCATGAAGTTAGATTTTGAACAGCCGCATAACGGACTAGACTATTCTCAGGGCGGACAAGTCCGGTACTCCGGACTAGTCCAGCCCTGAATAACTGACAAGTCCGATATGCCTTGATCAAACCCTAACTTATATCAATTCAATGCAATTCCTAGTCATCCTTGCTTATCCATATCCATTATATCTTCCTTGTCAGAATCATGTCGAACTCAAACGAAGATATCTCCGACTTCAAGGCCGATATTGATCAAGAAGTGTATCCTCGTGTCTTGGAGTCTCGCTCCAACAAAAGACAAGAGCGTGCTGTTGAGCCTTTGCCTACTCCACCTAGGGTGCATCGAAAGGTTCCGTCCAAGAAACCAGCTTCTAGAGGAAAAGATACGGCTGGTCCTAGCTTGGCGGCTCCACGCCAAACCAAGGGCAAAGGAAATAGACCTTCTTTCGGCCCGATTAGTCCCTTGGAGATGACTGCTCCAAGACAACGGGATAGAAACCCCTCAGAAGAGAAGTTCAATGGCAAGGGGAGTGATGTACCATGAAATCTCAGGAAGATTGATGCCTATAGCAGTGGCAAGAAGGCAGCTGACCCAAGATTTTTGAGTCACTTTCATGCGGACTACTACAATACCGTGTACCTTCAGATGAAGACTCCAGTAGTCTACAGCTAATGGATTGACTGGAGTCATTTTGAAAGAAAAAGTTGTGGTGCTTTCGATGAAGTGGTAGAGGCTACAGAGAGGCATGGTTTAAAGGACTTGTTTGCTTTCAAATACAACTGGAATGATGAAGTCATTGCTCAGTTCGTAACTTGCTATTTTGCCAGCGAGGAAGAAGAGAGAGTGACTTGGATGACACATGGATCCAAGTACACCATTACTTATGCTGAGTTTGCAAGGTTGCTGCACCTTGAGGATACCGGCAGTAATGAAATTGTGATTCACAATCTTAGTGTTTTGGAGAAGGATAAGATGGACTTTCTCTATGATACTCGCCTCAAATACAATCCTCCCTCAACCAAGAACATGAAGCCCTTCTTCATGGTTCTTAATAGAGTGCTCCGGAAGACAATTGCTCCAAAGGATGGAGATGTTGGGAGTGTCCAAGGTTACTTGAGAACCCTGATGAAAGTGATTAGCAACAAGAGGAAGTTTGATATCTTCGACTACATCTAGAATAACATGGTGAACATCTCCTGCACACCAAACCGCTCCTGTGGCTATGCACAATACCTGATGTTCATGATTGAAAAAGTCACAGGAATTGAGTTTATGAAGGATGTAGAACATACTCCTCTAAGGCCTTAGAAGCCTCCTCAAGCCTCACTCCCAGCTGCTCCCTCAACTGTCTCGAGTTAGGAACACCCGGAGAAAGCTCAAGAAGATGCAAGGCCTTCCACTGGTGCTAGGGCCCCTCCATCTAGGAAAGTGTCCACTAGTGGAATCATGAAGTACTTTGCAGCTATCTTTGGCTCTTGCCGCAAAACTGAGGTGAATGTTCATAAGATGAAAAAGGCAAGAAAAGATCAAATGCGATACATGAAGGACAATGTCAAAGCCATTTGTCAAAAAATGGAGATTGAGCCTATTGGGCCTCCAGTCATCTTAGAGGACTCCGCATCTGACTTCTCAGAACTTCCACCTCTTTCGCCTTTTGAGCTTGCTTACTTTGGCATTCAGGACACGACGAGTGGTTCCTCTCCTCCTCCTCCTCCTCCTCCTCAGCCTAATGACGAAGATGACGAAAGGACCGACAGCGAGGAATGAGCCGGCGGCGACAAGTAGATCCCTCCTCTCCTTCTTTTTGGTGCCTTGATGCCAAAGGGGGAGAGATTGAGGGGGAGTATTAGGTTGTAGCTTTAGTTTGAGAGACACAGAGAGAGAGAGAGAGAGAGAGAGAGAGAGAGAGAGAGAGCTCTATTTGTGTTTTTGTTGTGACTCTGTCGTGCTTTTGGTATTGTAAAACTTTAATTATGCTCTCTCAGGCTTTTAGACATGCATTGTGATATGATGACTATGTTATTCTTATGATCAATGGTTTATGTTTAAAACTGCTATGTATGCTTGAGATTCTTGATGATACTATGATTATGCCCATTATGATAATCACATCAAAATCATTGATCACACACATAGTTTTGCATCCGGCCATAAAGAATACACATATGTCTTATGTCTACATTGCCTATTTTGCTTAAAGATCATATGTGCACACTTTATGAAAATCTGAATTTTATCATATTTGTGTAAATCTCGATTGGTTGTCATCAATCACCAAAAAGGGGGAGATTGAAAGTGCATCTAGGAATTCCTTGTGGGTTTTGGTTGATCTATGACCAATAAATTAGATCCTAACAAAATTGTTGAGATGAGTGCAGGTTTTAAAGAAATTAAGAAGAAAGCGCAAAAAGAAAACAGAATGAGGATCTAAAGCAAAAAGAGCTCAAGAGTAGAAAAGATTAGATTATTTTGTATGGAGTGTGTTAGATAAACACAGCACAAGAGCTCATGTGAACAAATAATTCAACTCACTACACAATTCACAGGAAAACCGGACAAGTCCGGTATACACCAGACTAGTCTGATATCTCTCTGACTAAGATCGGATTAGTCCCCCCTAGTGCGGACTAGTCCTTGGAACTTCAAACTTGCACAACATTGGACAAGTCCGATATCCACCGGACTAGTCCAAAAACTCTCTGACTAAGATCGGACAAGTCCCTCCAAGTGCGGACTTGTCCTAAGTTCTACTCGGTGTTCACTACATCGGACTAGTCCGATGTTAGCTAGGCTAGTCCGAAAAGTTTCTTACTAAAAATGGACTAGTACGCACCAGTAACGGACTCGTACGGTATATCTCAACACTCAGGGTTTTCCACACGCCGCACACCGGACTAGTCCGGAGTCCACCACGGACTAGTCCGGACATTGCAAACCCTAACGGTAAATTTTTCAAACCCTAGTATAAATAGAGGTGGACGGCCATACATCAAACACTCTCGACCCCCTTTGCCGTCACACCTCCCAAGAGCCCAAAATACACATCTCTCCACACATTCAAACCCAAAATGGATCAAATCTTTGAGGATTAGCAATTGATCAAAGGAGAGACTTGTTCTACATATATTGAGCTCTTGGGATTGATCTCTCGCACACTCCTATTGTTTATTATATATCTTTCGAGTGTGTTTGGTGGTGTTCTTCATTGTAATTCTTGGGGAGCCCTCAACTTGTGAGAAGGCTCCTTGAACGAGTTATTTGCCCCTTTGTGATCAGTGGAAGAGAATCGACCTCTGTGGCAATTCAACGAGGGTAGGGTTGGTGAAGACCCGGTCCTCTGTGTACTCCTCAACGTGTATGTAGGTTTCCTCCTTGTGAATTGAACCACAGGATAAATTCTTGTCTCGCGCACTTTTGTTTCATCGTTTATCGTATTCTAGGGTTTGCATAATCTTGTGTAACTCATGTTGACACATTGAAACTAAAGTTGATCTTTTCTATACATTATTTCATTGTGGTAATACATCTAAGTTGCCAATCAATTTCCGCTGCATAGGGTACTAGAAGTGAAATTATCAATCTGTCTTGATCTTTCTAGTCCACGCATACCGGCTCCCTGTATTTGATCAATCTGTTAAGTGTTTCAGGGACCGACAAAGAATTAAATAGCCTATTCACTGCCCCTCTAGGCTACATTCAGTGATACACTGTTGGATGGCCTCGGATACTTCTGTTTGTGGGTCATTTGATCCATGTGATGCTACATGTCGGTGCTTGATTGGCCGAGATGATATTTTATAGGATTGCCCCCCCCCCCCCTCTTTTACCTCATTTCTGTATAAAATATATGCATGCACTACTTTCTTCAAGTACATGTGACACTCGGTTCCAAAAATGAACCAAGAGTAATGCATATGTGTGCCCAGGATGTTTAACACACATACTTAAGTGATTCACAAATGATAAACAAACAAAACAATGTCTCGAATAATAACACTAGTAATAGTACCTTATTACAAACAAAACAGTCTTGAATACAAGTGCTAAACAACTGCAGCTGAAAACACTAAACACTAAGACTCCAACTCCACAGGAAAGCATGATGGTAACACGCACGCCTAGAACTCCTCAAAGACCTCCTGGTACTCCACATCGATGCCTGCATCTGAATTTGTTGGGGGGATAGCAAGGGTGAGCACATGTCGTACTCAGCAAGTGTGGGAAAGTATGACATGTAGCTTAAACAAAGTATTATAAATTGTAGGATCGAAGAGCACGTGAAAAGCTACCATAGGGGTGTGAATGGTAGATTTAAAAATCTTACGCAGCGGAAACAATTTAAACCCCAACCCCTTTGACAGAAAAATGTTATGTTAAAGAAATCGTGTGTGAGACTAATCTAAATGTGTATTGCCGTGACAAAAGTGATAGATATCATAGAGAATCAAGTCACGAAAACAACAAAAGAAGAATCACTCAAATCCGTCAAGAGAAACTCAAGTTATGATCGAAAGATCAAAAAAGGTCAATCTGTCCTACCCGAGAAAAACAGTTCTGGAATGCAGCAAAGAAACTCGTGTAGATCAGAAACCACAAATCCAATGACCGTGAAATTTTGACAGATGACAGATAATCAAGTTTTGAAGACAACCCAAAAAGAATCACGTCAATTGGATCTGTAAAACTCGAGTTATGATAAAAACCACCGACGAAAGGAAGTGCTGTTCAGAAACTCGACGAGTAAAACTTGTCTGGAACAAGTCTGACGAACAAGGCACAAAAGTTCCTTGAAACTACAAATTTTATTCAATAGAACACAAGAGGAACAGCCCCAAAGTCGTGCCCCACGAGCTCTGGGCTCCCTTGCTTATATAACCAGCTCGAAAGCCAACTCAACTCAGATCAGGAACCTAATCCTACTCTCTTCACAAATCGTAACTTTCCATAACTGCTTAGGATTCTTCTATACACAGATAGAAGCAATCTTAAGACTTCCAAACACCTTAGGAACGTATCTCACATTCCTAAACAACTAAAATTCATGACACACACGAAATCCTATCATAACCAACTCAAATCTTTCCATATTTGAGTCAAACCCGACTCAGCCGCAGCCTGAGTCCATAACCTAGTCAGTTGGACCTTTCCGACCAATTCTTTACGTCCACATCTCTTCATCACGCCTCGGAACCATGTAGCCACGTCCATGCACTCCTTGCACACGTGCAAACATCTTCCAATGACGTCCACGATACCTTCACATGCATTGTTCTTGATTCAATCATGCTGCGCAACCTCCTGATCAACTCAACCACAATTCCTCCGGCACATGGTTGTTGAACCTCATCTTCTCCCTAAGACTAGTTCAATGGATCCCGTCACCAGTCATGTCTTGAACTCAAGCAACACCTGCACATGAATAAACAACCAATCCATACGAGCCCAAGTCCTCGACTTGACTCAAGTTAGTTCCGAACACAACACCTTACGTGAGAACCTCACACAAGCATGTTGCAAAACCAGTAACACAATATCATCCATATCAACCAAAACGCACCAAAGACTTAGCAAATGAATACTAAGCAATCTTTCCAGAGATGTAAAGCAAGTACGAAACATTGCAAATGAAAAACAGAAGCATTGCGGTCGAGTTTCAGACCTTGCCAGAGCAACCCGGACCTTGAGCTGGAGCTAACAAAAGCTAGTAGAACCTAGCGCCGGAACTTACCAGAACTAGTATAACCAAGCTCCCGCCGGAGCTTACAAAACTAGCAGGACCTAGCGCCGGAGCTAACCAGAACTAGTTAGAACTAGTAAACCCAAAAGCCGGAGCTAGAAAAATCAACTCGGAGCTTAGCAAAAACATGCCGGAGCTATCAAAGACATGTCGGAGCTAAAGACAAAACTCATCGGAGCTAACCAAAACTAGTCGGACCTTGATAAAAAGGTGTTTTGGTAAAATTCAAAACTTTTATCGTCAAAGCAAGTGTATTCACTACAAGCCAATGTATTTAGCACACATAGGTCTTACAATCTCCCCCTTGATGAATGCATTGGCAACACCATTAAAAATCCGAACATTGGCTTATTCACATAAAAGTTTTGAAGGCAATTTCTCCACCTTTGTAAATCAAAAGTAAAATGAGAAGAAAATCCAAAAATTATCTCCTATTATCTCTCCCCCTTTATTATCTCTCCTTATGCACATATTCTCTTTCTCTTCATGCTTATCTCTCCCCCTTTGACAATGTATTCAGCAAGTCATGAGCATATAAACAAATTATCTCTCCCCCTTTAGTTTTTATGAGCATAAACAAAGCTCATCCAAGTCATACTATCAAGTACCTTACATTATCACATCAATGAAATACATAAAGTAGTGTAAGCCATGCTAGAGATCAAATGTAATTTTCAATTTAAGTAAGTCATGATCTCACAAACTTAACTATTTCAAAATTTGAAAGCATGACACTAGTTGTTGCATTTTATTATTTTTCAAAGCATAAATTTAGATCATATGATATTTGCAAGAGATTATACGCGCATGTGCCTTATTCTAACCAACCAAGCCAAGCCTATGTCATTTGACAATCAGAAGCTTAAGGACATGGTTTTAGTCATACACAACTTCTTCCAAGTTCATATCTAAGTGCAATGACAAGCCATCTCAAAAGAAGAAGTGCAATGCATGCATATTCTCTTGATCTTTTCTCAATTTATATTTGTTCATAAAAACTCAACATGTGAGTTGATTACTTGATGGATTCTTAATGATTAAAAGCACTTGTGAACACGTAACAAGTTCAAAACAGCAAGAAAGTTCGATCATGACCAGTTTTAGTGTAAGTAATTATTCCAATTACTAGACATGGCAAAAACTACAAAATATATAACACGAGTAATGTAGTAAGAACTTTCAGCATGTAAAAGGAATCACAAAGTCATATATGTATGAAATACTATGCTTATATTATTTTAATTTCAGATTCACACATAGACTTCCCAAGTTTCAAAACTCCCCTCAATTTAAGCCATGAGGATGCATAACCCCTATTTCACTACGAATGTAACAAAAACGAGTGAAATCCAAAGGTTTTGTAAAAATGTCAGCTAATTGTTGTTCGGTATCTACATGGTGAAGCACAATGTTTCCTTTTTCAACATTATCTCGGAGAAAGTGATACCTAATGTCAATGTGCTTAGTTCTAGAATGTTGCACGGGGTTTTTAGCAATGCAAATGGCACTAGTGTTATCACAGAACAGTGGAACACTATCTAGATCAACCCCATAGTCCTGAAGTGTTTGAACAACCAAAAGAATTTGTGAGCAAGCACTATCAGCAGCTACATATTCAGATTCGGCTGTGGATTGTGCAACTGAATTTTGTTTTCTAGAGGACCAAGCAACAAGAGAATTACCAAGAAAATGACAAGCACCGGAAGTACTTTTCCTATCAATCCTAAAACCCCCAAAATTAGCATCCGAAAAAGCTTTCAAAGTAATGGTTGAGGAAGAAGGAAGAAAAATGCCAAATTCTTGAGTTCCATGTAAGTACCTGAGAATCCTTTTGACGGATTGACGTTGTGAAGCATGTGGGGAGGCTTGAAATCATGCACAAAGACATACGCTGAATTGTATGTCCGGTATTGATGCCGTGAGGTACAAAAGTGATCCAATCATGCTTCTATATTCTTTTTGATCCACGGGTTCACCATCTTCATCAAGTTCAAGTGTTGTTGCTGTTCCCATTAGTGTCCGAAGAGGCTTGCTTTTGTCCATGTTGAAGCTCCTTAGGAGGTCTTTGGTATACTTCGTTTGATGCACAAAGGTACCCTCCTTGGTTTGCTTGATTTGCAGCCCCAAAAAGTATGTGAGTTCACCCATCATACTCATTTCAAATTCGGAACTCATCATTGCTGAAAACGTGGACACAAGATCATGAGAAGCACAACCAAAGATGATATCATCCACATACACTTGAACGAATAATGAGTCATTGCCATGTTTAAGCACAAAAAGAGTTTTATCAACCTTGCCCCTTTTCAAGTAAGAATGTTTTTAACCTATCATACCACGCTCTAGGGGCTTGTTTGAGACCGTATAAGGCTTTGGACAGTTTGTAAACATGATTAGGAAAATCTGGATTTTCAAAACCCAGTGGTTGTTTGACATAAACCTCCTCATCTATGTATTCATTAAGAAAAGCACTTTTAACATCCATTTGAAATAGCTTAAAACCTTTAGATGCTGCAAAAGCTAACAAAATTCTTATGGCTTCTAATCTAGCGACAGGAGCAAAATTTTCATCAAAATCTAGACCTTCAACTTGAGTGAAACCTTGAGCAACCAACCTAGCCTTATTCCTAACCACAACCCCATCCTCACTTTGTTTATTTTTAAATACCCATTTAGTTCCAATTAAAGTGTGACCTTGAGGTGGAGGTACAAGTTTCCAAACATTATTTCTTTCAAAATTTTCTGACTCTTCTTGCATGGCAATAATCCAAGATTAATTAGTGAGTGCGTGTGATATATCTTTGGGTTCAAAAGAAGCAACAAAAGCAGAATGAGCATGAGAGTTTGGATTGCAAAACCTGGATCGTGTGACTCGTTCGTGCAAGCTTCCAATCATCTGTTGTGGGGGATGATCTTTGTAAAACCGTAGAGGAACAGATGTCTCACAAGCTTCTTCTTCTTCATGTTCATCACAAATCGATGAGCTTGTGGCTTGAGGATGATTTGAATCAGTATTGATGGTTGTCGGTGCTGATTTTGAATTAACATCCGGAGCTAAACCAAAGTCTTTAGCTGCTGAATTTTCTGGAAGCAACTCCAATTCTTCCTCATATTCAACGAAAATGCTCTCCCCCTGCGGATATGGATCTGGACCTGCAATGTTTGAGCTAGTACCTGGGCTAGATTCATCAAAAGACACTTCACAAGTCTCCACAATTTTGTTAGTGTCAAGTAAAAGCACACGGTAGCCTCTAGTATGAGATGGATAACCAAGAAACATGCTATCAATGGATCTAGGTTCAAATTTATCAAGATTACCATATTTCTTAACAAAGCATTTGCAACCAAAGACCCGAAAGTGTGTAACACTAGGCCTATGTCCAAACCGAAGCTCATATGGTGTTTTACATAGCTTAGCACGCAAGAAAACAAGATTTGAGACATAACAAGCGGTTGCTAACGCATCAGCCCAAAATTTCCTTGGAGTTTGATATTCATCAAGCATAGTCCTAGACATCTCAACTAAGGTTCTGTTCTTTCTTTCTACAACACCATTTTGTTGAGGTACATATGGGGAAGAAAATTGATGATCTATTCCATTTTCAGCACAAAAGTGATCAAAAGATTGATTTTTAAATTCAGTTCCGTTATCACTTCTAATTGCCTTTAAAGATCATGGGCGATCAATTGATAATCTAAGAAATAAAGTCCTAAAGTGACTAAAAGCTTCATTCTTAGATGCCATAAAGTAAACCCAAGAGTATCTAGAATAATCATCAACAATAACAAGAACATACCATTTACCTCCGAAGGATTGAACATGTGAAGGTCCTACGGTGTCAAGATGCAAAAGTTGACATGCTTCAGTTGTCATGATCATTGTGAGAGGAGTATGTGAACCTGCAACCATCTTAGCATGTCTACAAGAAGATCACACAATTTCTTTGTCCCCTTTAAGCTTCGGCAGCCCACGTATGCGATCAAGAGCACTAACACGCGTTAGGTGATCAAAGCCTACGTGACCAAGTCTACGATGCCAAAAATATAAGTCCTTTGAATCATTAGCAACTAGACACCTATGCTTAGAGGAAGACATATCAAAATCAGCTTTAAAAACTCTTCCAAACCGAGACATGTTAAAAATAAGCTCACTATTTGAACCTACAACTTTGTAGCAGTTTTTATTGAAAATAATTTCTAGATTTTCATCTAGCAATTGTGAAACAGAAAGCAAGTTGTATTTCAAATTTTTGACAAGTGCCACATCCTTCAAAGTGTAGTGATCATTTACTCTAACCGAACCCTTAGCAATTATAGGAGTTGAAGAATTATCAGCAAAAGTAACATTCTCTACACATGACACAAAAGAGAGGGAAGAGAACCAATCTTTATTACCGGTCATGTGGCGTGAGCAACCTGAATCCACAATCCAAATGTTCTCCTTCGTCAAACGTGTAACCTACATAAAAGCACAATACGTTGATGACTCAATACTGGGGTTAGTCAAAAGGCATTTAGGAATCCAGTACTGAGTCACGCGACGTGCAGCAGGAAAAACACGCGAAAGCTGAGACAAAACAGCAGGTTTATGAGTCAAAGTTTGAGATTTTTTATTCTCTACTACTGACCTATAAGGTGTTACTTGTGTAGCACAAAAATCAGTAGCTCCAGAGGCAAACTTTGAATGTTTTTGACTCAAAATAGCAAGTTGTACATTCGGTTCAATATGTGCAGCAAATTTTGCATGAAAGTTATGAGATCTAGCAACCATTCTTTCCCTTTTCTGTTGATTAGCTAGTCTATAACAAAAATCTGTGACATGACCATATCTACCACAGAAGGTACAATGAAATTTTACTTTGTGTTCATGTCTAGATGAGCAAGTAATATTTTTATTTGAAACTGAATGAGACAACACTCCTGCAGATTTGAAAACCACTCCTTTTTGTTTAGGAACTGTTTGAATCAAACCACTTCCTAATGACTTTACAATTTTAGGTGGATGTGCCTTAGCATGAGCATGAGAATCAAAACCTAAACCAGTTTTATCATTGCTAGACTTGGAAGAATTCAGCAGTAAGTTTAGGTTCCTATTCTCATTACAAAACCGATCTAATGTCCTATGCATGTCATCAAGTTTATTGGACAGATCAAGACAATTTTCACATGAAGTTTTTCCTTTTATTTTTCAATTGGAACAAAATTTAACTTCATGAGAACGTAAAGAATTGTTCAATATAGAAATTTCATTCATAGCATCCTGTAGTTTCTTATCAAGATCATCACAAGTAGAACAATGTAAATCAATTGTAGAACAGCTAGCATCTTTCAAGTTTTTATCATTAAGTGCAGCAAACTCTTTGTTCTTTTCAATTTCTAACTCAAGTTTATCAAGTGTGGAGGTGTGCGCACTTCTTAATGAGGACAATTGTTCATATATTAAATCACATGAGGAACATGCATCATCACTAGGAATCAAAGTTTTTAAACTGTTGATTTCAGATTCTAGTGATTCAATTTTAGCAGCACTATCCCTAAGCTTTTTGTCCTTTTTCTTAACAATAATAGTGGCACGAGAAATGGCATCACACATTTCTTCGCAAGTAGGACATACCTCTTCATTGTCACTGTTGTGTTCTGCCTCCTCCATACTTGATCTTGACTTGCCCGCCATAAAGCACAAGTTTGCCAAATCATCTTCATCACTTCCAATGTCCACGTCGCTTGAACTAAACTCTTGAAGCGCGGTGATAAAACTGTTGATCATCTTGCGTCCTATGGTACCTTTCTTCTTCTTGTTGGAATTTCCAGATGAGGTCCGAACCTTGCTTTGTTTTTCTTCCCGGGTGGTCGGACCTGAAAGGTTAGGGAATTCTGTATGAAAGTGTCCTGTTTTACCACATTCAAAACAGCGTTGTGGTCCGGAGCTTCCTCTCCTTCTAGTTCTCACATTTTGCAATGCTTTTGAGAATCTAGTAGAGATGAGTGTCAACTCCTCTTCTGGAAATTCTTCGATCTGCTCCAGGGTTAGTGAGGACAACAAAGCAAGAGTATTGCAGGATGATGATTGGCCGGAGCTAGACATATCACGTTGTGAAACAAATGCAATAGACTTATTGGGGTTCTTACGTGAGATTATGTCAATTTCATGAGTTTTTAACTTGGAATATAGCACATCTAAAGTAAATGAACTCATGACAGTAGATTCACGAATAGATGTGACTTTCATCTCCCAAATTGACATATCTAATGCACTTAGCAATTGCCTAGCATTTTCAGCATCTGAAAAATTAACATTGACACTACGCAAGTTGCTGAGAATCTTATTAAAGCGAGCAAAAAGGTCATCAATAGACTCACCGGGTTGCATCTCAAAGCGCATGTATTCTTTCTTGAACATGTCTTGCCTTACCTCTTTGATCGTGTTGGATCCTTCGTGGTAGTAACAAAGTGCTTTCCACACATCGTATGCAGATCGGAGGTGTGCAACACGGTCGAAGTCGCTTTGTGTTAATCCTTGTATGATCAAGTTCTGAGCCTTGTTGTTGTTGTCGACATCTCTCAGATTTGTAGCTATAACTTGATCGCTTGATGGCACTTCGTAAGGCTTGTATACCTTCTCCCATATTGCAAAGCCTTGTGCCTAGATGAAAGCCTCCATGCGTGCCTTCCAAACCTGAAAATCAATACCAGCAAACACACAAGGTTTGGCGGAGTACTTCTCCATGATGATTAGTCAAAAACACGCGCAAATCACAAAGATTACAACACCGTGGCTCTGATACCAATTGTAGGATCGAAGAGCATGTGAAAAGCTACCAGAGGGGGGTGAATGGTAGATTTAAAAGTCTTACGCAGCGGAAACAATTTAAGCCCCAACCCCTTTGGTACAAAAACGATCTGTTAAAGAAATCGTGTGTGAGACTAATCTAAACGTGTATTACCGTCACAAAAGTGATAGATATCAGAGAGAATCAAGTCACGAAGACAACACAAGAATAATCACTCAAATCCGTCGAGAGAAACTCAAGTTATGATCGAAAGATCAAACAAAGGTCAATATGTCCTACCCGAGAAAAACAGTTCTGGAATGCAGCAAAGAAACTCGTGTAGATTAGAAACCACAAATCCAATGACCGTGAAATTTTGACAGATGACAGATAATAAAGTTGTAAAGACAACCTAAAAAGAATCACGTCAATTGGATTTGTAAAACACGAGTTATGATAAAACCACTAACGAAAGGTAGTGCTGTTCAGAAACTCGACGAGTAAAACTTGTCTGGAACAAGTCTGACGAACAAGGCACAAAAGTTCCTTGAAACTACAAATTTTAGTCAATAGAACACGAGAGTAACAGCCCCAAAGTCGTGCCCCACGAGCTCTGGGCTCCCTTGCTTATATAACCAGCTCGAAAGCCAACTCAACTCAGATCAGGAACCTAATCCTACTCTGTTCACGAATCGTAACTTTCCATAACTGCTTAGGATTCTTCTATACGCAGATAGAAGCAACCTTAAGACTTCCAAACACCTTAGGCATGTATCCCACATTCCTAAACAACTCAAATTCATGACACACAGGAAATCATATCATAACCAACTCAAATCTTTCCATATTTGAGTCAAACCCGACTCAGCCGCAGCCTGAGTCCATAACCTAGTCGGTTGGACCTTTCCGACCAATTCTTTACGTCCACATCTCTTCATCACGCCTCGGAATCATGTAGCCACGTCCATGCACTCCTTTCACACGTGCAAACATCTTCCAATGACGTCCACGATACCTTCACATGCATTGTTCTTGATTCAATCATGCTGCACAACCTCCTGATCAACTCAACCACAATTCCTCACGAACTCAGTTGTTGAACCTCATCTTCTCCCTAAGACTAGTTCAATGGATCCTGTCACCAGCCATGTCTTGAACTCAAGCAACACCTGCACATGAATAAACAACCAATCCATACGAGCCCAAGTCCTCGACTTGACTCAAGTTAGTTCCGAACACAACACCTTACGTGAGAACCTCACACAAGCATGTTGCAAAACCAGTAACACGATATCATCCATATCAACCAAAACGCACCAAAGACTTAGCAATGAATACTAAGCAATCTTTCCAGAGATGTAAAGCAAGTACGAAACATTTTAAATGAAAAACAGAAGCATTGCGGTCAAGTTTCGGACCTTGCCAGAGCAACCCGGACCTGGAGCCGGAGCTAACAAAAGCTAGTAGAACCTAGCGCCGGAACTTACCAGAACTAGTATAACCAATCTCCCACCGGATCTTACAAAACTAGCAGGACCTAGCGCCGGAGCTAACCAGAACTAGTCGGAACTAGTAAACCCAAAAGTCGGAGCTAGAAAAAACAACTCGGAGCTTAGCAAAAACATGCTGGAGCTATCAAAGACATATCGGAGCTAAAGACAAAACTCATCGGAGCTAACCAAAACTAGTCGGACCTTGATAAAAAGGTGTTTTGGTGAAATTCAAAACTTTTATCGTCAAAGCAAGTGTATTCATTACAAGCAAGTGTATTCAGCACACATAGGTCTTACATAAATAAATGACTAATTGCATAAAAGTACATTCAAAACAATTGAAAATGCAATTATATGATCATTAAGTGTGGTCCTTCCCAAAATAATCTAAATAGCATTAATTTCAACTTAAGGAACCAATACCAACAATTATAATCCATAATCAACTCATAACTGCTCATATGTCTCAATTTCATCAATTCTATATACAAAAACCATTTACTGAACCAATACCAATTCCCAATTTAAAATCAGCCATTAATCAAAGTTCAAGGTCCATAACTCTAATCATGTGAGGGTCCAGGTTGCTCATAACTGGGAGCACGACAATCATGATAGTTTTTGACACATTTTGCAGATGTTGTACCACTTTAACCACAAGTATGTGATTTCATCACCTTTCGCTGACTAAGAAATCTCAATTATGCCGTCTCACACTTCCTTAGGAGTGTGGCCAAGAGATCACAAAGAAGCCTTTACAAAGTGATTACTAGCATATTTAGACCCCATTGAGGTTTCACTGGTGGTGATGTCTGATGAGTAGGTTTAGGTCCGATATTCCGAAAGGTAATGGATAAGTCGATTGATGTTGATAAGAAAAGATGAGTCCCAATCTTTCGAAAGGTACTGGATAAGTCGATTGATGGAGATCTCGACGTTGATGATCCGAGCGAGGCTCTCGAGTAGAACACGAAAAACCCCTGCAATCACTACACTAGCGCTCCGTTGGTTATCAACTGTGCTGCACACGATTAACCTCGTCAAGAAAGCTAATCCCTGCAAGTTCAACCGAGAACACGAGCAAGAACGTCGAAGACACGATCTGAAATCGCGAAGTTGGAGTCTCACAAACCGTAGAACGGCGATATTATTGATCTAAGCAAAACCCAATTGTTTATGGCGGCTACTATGGACTATATATAGGTGGGAGGACGTCTAAGAGGGTTTTGGGGTCGTGACCTAACCCTAAGACACGAAAATATTGGATTTAGACTTGATACAAGGCCCAATGGCCCAATACGGTGGCACAACACCGTGACAGATTCTGAAGTCGATTTTGTTTCGACGATTGCCGTCGAATCCGAAAGAATTTCGACATGGGACCAGATCCATTGGAAATATTATCCTCTCCCCTTTCCGTGCATATGTAGAACGTGCAAAACGGAGTTTGTATGCATCATGAGCGTCCGTTTTAGTGTGTACTGCTCCTGGACTCTGAGTTGGACACAATTTTGGGTTGGGGTCGGTTTCCATCCTCTTTGAACGAATTCTCTAGTCTTCCACGTCCCTAATACTTCCTCCAAGTACTCCTTGAACCTCTCCATGGATCCTAATCACAATTAAATCATTAGGTAGCAATCTATGCTCAAAAACATATAAGGAAATATATAAGAACGAGCTCACCTCTAAAATTAATTGTTGTGTATGAACTCTATTGATTGCATCTTGTATGTTCAATGGAGTGTTGTTTGTATCTATAGAAGTGATGTCCTCATCATCCTCCCCTTCTTGAATTAGATTCGTCCTCGACTCAAGTTCATCTCCTCTCATGTGTTGGTCCAAATGTACAACGCCATCAAATCTTCCTGTATGCATGAATGGAGGAGGCCAAGGTGGTGGATGACATAGTGCGCCATCTTGATCTTGTCCATCAAATAATAGTGCACATTCACTTGAGCCAGGATCCAAAAAAACATTGTGTCATGTTTGTAGGTGCAATAATAATGTGCATGATCTCATCATTCTCCCCTTATTTTTGACAAGCCGTCCTCGGCTTGCTCGTATGTCCAGCAAAGAGGCTTGATTTGTGGGTAGAATGAGCGTTGTCCATATTGCAGAACCGTAGTGAACAATGCTCCTCTATTAAATGTTGTCCGTGCTGCAAGAAAAAAATACTAGAAAACTTGAGAAAGAAATATTAGTGTTAGTGCATCCATTCATTGCACCATGTTGTTGCAACACAAAAGGAGTTTTTGCATTTGAATATATGTAAACTTTATGCACCATAAACATACCACTATGTTCATATTTGCCTATAGCACGAAAAATATTTCTATTTAACAAATGCAATTCATATTGGGAAAATATTACCTTCTCTATGATATCTAGATCACAAAGCGTGTCAAATTCAATATAACCCAAAGTATTTAGGGAAGACAACAATTTCAAATCATCCCTTTCACATGTAATTGAGATCAAATGCTTAATTTGAGCACAAGGGAGTGATAAAGTATCAAATTCATTTGATTGTTCTAGCATAGGTACAATATAATTATGACACAACTCTTTCTTAGCGCAACGATCAGCAGGAAAATCAACATGTGAAAATGGTGTATAAATAAACGATTCTAATAGTTGCTCCTCGAAAATAGCATGATTGGTGGAAAAATTCAGAACATCCAAAAATTTCTCACCTTCTTTATTTGTAGAATGTTTTGCCTTACCATTTTCAGCAGTGATTTCGAGTGCATCATGAGTTGATCCATCTAACATTTCACAAGTGTTGTTAAAAGCCTCGTTCTCTTTTGCATCATCTATATTATTTTCTATATTGTCCTGCAAAATGTTAGCCACAAAAGGAGGTACAACAAGAAATTTCTCCACAAATTGATGCACTTCATCTTTGCAATTAGATACATTCATAAAAGTTTCTCGCATACAAATTTTCACATCCTTCAATGTTTGAGGTTTCTAAATCATTTAAATTGTTCCACCAAGTTAATGCACAACCTACTAATGCACTTGCAACATTTCTAGTTTTCTCCTCTCACACATATGACATTGTTCAAAAAATTTATCCAACTCTATTGCCCAAGCAATATATTCATCGTAACCAAAACCATCATAAGAAGGAAGAGATGGAAGAATGTAATTACTTATTGTTGAAGGAGTTGTAAAGGTGGTCTGAATGTCATGTGAATCCTTGATTGATGTTTGATTTTTTGTGAGCAACTCCATCGTCGTCTTCATCATGTCAATCATCTCAGCATATAATGCATGATCCTTGCTTTTACCTGACATTGTTAGTCGCAAACATAAAAAAACAAAAAAATATGTTATCCCTATCAACTACAAAGGATAATGGCAATGTGGAAGAGGAATCACACACTCTCAAGCATCTTACCACGCTCTTACAAGTGTTCTTACCGACACTGCACGTGGCAAACGGTGACCGGTATGATGAAACCAATGAAGCGTGGAATGATTGCAAAGGTGTATCAATTCTGCTCAAGAGTAATGTGTAGCTTGGAAGGCACTTTATATGTAGAAAGGATTAGCAACAATCAAATCAGATAGTAAAGTTGAATAAGTGTCCAAAGTACTTGTCAAAGTTGCTGGCCTAAATGTGTTCCTAGTAGTTCAAGCAAGCAAGACATGAGACAAAACTAGATGACACAAAGGACGCAAGCACTTCTTTTTTTTTCCTCCTATTTTTTGTGCGGATTTTGAATCTTGTTTTGCACTTTCCTTTTTCTTTTGTCTTTCTTTTATCAGAATGTGCTGCAAAAAAAGAACACAATAAACACCAATCAAAGATATCTCGTGTGTCTGTCGCAGATTTTCTGTTCAATCTTCCAAGGACAAATAGGCACACTTAGAGGCTCTAAATAGAAAAACTTACAACAGCAAGATAGTAGATATATCTCTCCTCCTTAATTTCAATATATGGAAGACCTATTTGGACAAGAAAAATTGGAGATATTGTCCCCGAAATACAGACTGTTCCGAAATTCTAGGTCGAGAACAGATTTAGATCTAATGCATTGTTGACCATGATAGCTCTGTTTACTGAGAAACCTATGAATGTGAAAGTTGTAGAGAACTTCTTAAGCTTTCCATAAAGTACAAGAAATCCAAAATCCAAATTCGTATGAGTGAGATATGATAAAAATACCAAACTGGACAGAGATTAATTTAATATGGACGTGATGACGTGATTCAAGAGGATGAATCAACACAATGCAAAACTCAAGCTAAGACCAAAAACACTTTCTAAACCAGCAATATGACTCAACAACGGACACAAACTCAACAAAACCAAACTGAAAATGAAAGTTGCAAAGGCTGGTTTGGACAAAGTAATGAACAAATCTACTAAACTGTATGTTTTTTGTGGCTTTTTTGTGGACTCTAGGTATGAAAAACAAAACTAATATAATGGATAGATGAATTACCTAACAGGAAACCTAGAAATCTGATACCAATTGATGAAAAGTTTACGCCCGATCTTCTGAAAGGTAATGGATAAGTCGATTGATGGAGATCTCGACGTTGATGATCCGAGGCTCTCGAGTAGAAAACGAAAAACCCCTGCAATCACTACACCACCGCTCCCTTGGTTATCAACTTTGCTGCACACGATTAACCTCACCAAGAAGACTAATCCCTGCAACTGCAACCGAGAACACGAGCAAGAACATCGAAGACACAATTTGAAATCGCGAAGTTGGGGTCTCACAAATCGTAGAACGGCGATATTATTGATCTAAGCAAAACCCAATTGTTTATGGTGGCTACTATGGACTATATATAGGTGAGAGGACGTCTAAGGGGGTGTTAGGGTCGTGACCTAACCCTAAGACACGAAAATATTGGATTTAGACTTGATACAAGGCCCAATGGCCCAATACGGTGGCACAGCACACTGACAGATTCTGAACTCGATTTTGTTTTGAAAATTCCCGTCGACTCCGAAGGAGTTTTGACATGGGACCAGAGCCATTGGAAAGCTTATCCTCTCCCCTTTCCGTGCATATGTAGAACGTTGCGTCCTGGGCGTCTGTTTTAGTGCGTACTGCTCCTGGACTCTGAGTTGGACACGATTTTAAGTTGGGGTCGGTTTCCATCCTCTTTGAATGAATTCTCTGGTCTTCCACGTCCTTAATACTTCCTCCAAGTACTCCTTGAACCTCTCCATGGATCCTAATCACAATTAAATCATTAGGTAGCAATCTATGCTCAAAAACATATAAGGAACTATATAAGAACGAGCTCACCTCTGAAATTAATTGTTGCCTATGAACTCTATTGATTGCATCTTGTATGTTCAATGGAGTGTTGTTTGTATCCATAGAAGTGATGTCCTCATCAGATGTGGAGATCTCGACATAGATGATCTGAGGCTCTCGAGTGGAACACGAACATCCCCTGCAATCACTACACCACTGCTCTGTTGGTTATCAACCGTGCTTCACATGATTTACCCTGCCAATAAGGCTAATCCATGCAAGTGCAACTGAGAACAAAAGCAAGAATGTAGAAAACACAATCTGAAATCGAGAAGTTGGGGTCTCACAAATTATAGAACGGCGAAATTGTTAATCTAAGCAAAACCCAATTGTTTATGGCGGCTACTATGGAGTATATAGAGGTGGGAGGACGTCCAAGGCAGTGTTTGTGTCGTGACCTAACCCTAAGACACGAAAATAAGAGATGTAGACTTGATACAAGGCCCAATGGCCCAATACGATGGTGCAGCACCGTGATAGATTCTGAACTCGATTTTTTTCGACGATTCTCGTCGACTTTGAAGGAATTTTGACATGGGACCAGCGCCATTGGAAAGTTTATCCTCCCCCTTTCCGTGCATATGTAGAACGTCCAAAACGGAGTTCTTATGTGTCCTAGGCGTCCGTTTTAGTGCGAACTGCTCCTGGACTCCAAGTTTGACATGAATTTGAGTTGGGCTCGGTTTCCATCTTCATTGAATGTATTATCTGGTCCTCCACGTCCCTAAGACTTCCTCCAAGTACTCCTTGAACCTCTCCATGGATACTAATTACAATTAAGTCATTAGGTAGCAATCTATTTTCAAAAATATATATGGAAACATATAAGAATGAGCTCACCTCTGAAATTAATTGGTGTGTGTGAATTCTATTAGTTGCATCTTGTATGTTGAATGGGGTGTTGTGTATATCCCTAGGAGTGATGTCCTCATCATCCTCCCCTTCTTGAATTGGAGTCGTCCTCGACTCAAGTTCATCTTCTCTCATGTGTGGGTCCATATGTGCAACGTCATCAAATCCTCTTGTGTCCATCAAAGGAGGAGACCAAGGTGGTGGACGATATCGTGCACCATCTCCATGTTCTCCATCAAATAAGCATGACCACTCACTTGAGCCAGGATCCCAAACAAATAAACATTGTTCCATATTTATTTGTGCAATTATAATGTGCATGATCTCATCATTCTCCCCTTCTTTATGACAAGCCGTCCTCGGCTTGCTCGTATGTCCAGCAAAGAGGCTTGCTCTAGGGGTAGAATGAGCGTCCTCCATATTGCACGACCGCAGCGAACAATGCTCCTCTATTAAATGTTGTTTGTGCTGCAAGAAAAAAATACTAGAAAAATTGACAAAGAATTATTAGTGTTAGTGCATCCTTTCATTTCACCATGTTGTTGCAACACAAAATGGGATTTCTCATTTGAGCATATGTAAACTTTATGCACCATAAATTCACCACTATCTTCATAATTACCTATAGCATGAAAAATATTTCTACTTAAGAAAGGCAATTCAGATTGGGAAAATATTCTCCTCTCTACAATATCTAGGTCACAAAGAGTGTCAAATTCAATATATCCCAAGATATTTAGAGAAGACAACAATTTAAGTTCATCATTTTCACAAGTAATTGGAATCAACTAGGTATAAAGTATCGAATTCATTCACTTGTTCTAGCATCGGTACAATATAATTATCAGCATACAACTCATTTTTACCGTAAGAATTAGTAGGAAAATCAACTAGGTATAATGGTGTTTTCAGAAAAGGCTCCTCGAGTTGTTGTTGTCCAATAGAATGGTTGAGAGAAAAATTTGAGACACTCAAAAACTTTTCAACATCGATAAGTGTAGTATCAGGTGCATTACCTTCATTCTAATTTTTAGCAGTAATTGTTGGTGAAATATGAATGGATAAATCTGAAAGTTCATAAAAATTGTGTATCACCTCATTTTCTTTTGCACCAGATGCATTCCTTTCTACATTGTCCTGCAAAAGATTAGCCACAGGAGGACGTACAACAAGGACCTGCTCATCAAATTGCTGAATTTCTTCTTTGCACATAGATACATTAGCAAAAGTTTCTCGCATAAGAATTTTCGTTTCTTTCCATGTTCGAGGTTTTTCTAATTCATTTAAATTGTTCCACCAAGTTAATGTACAATCTACTAATGCACTTGCAACATTTCTAATCTTTCTCCTCTCACACATATGACATGTCCAAAAACTTTATCCAACTCTATTTCCCAAGCAATATATTCATCGTAACCAAAACCATCATAAGAAGGAAGAGATGGGAGAATGTAATTACTTTGTGTGGAAGGAGTTGTAAAGATGGTCTGAATGTCATGTGAAACATTGGTTGATGTTTGATTCTTAGCGAGCGACTCCATCGCCCTCTTCATCACGTCAATCATCTCAACATATAATGCATGATTATTGCTTTTACCTGACATTGTTAGTAGCAAACAGAAGACAACAAAAAAAGATATGTTATCCCTATCAACTACAAAGGATAATGGCAATATGGAAGTGGAATCACACACTCTCAAGCGTCTTACCACGCTCTTACAAGAGTTCTTACCGACACTAGAGGTGGCAAATGGTGGACGGTATGATGAAACCAACGAAGCATGGGATGATTGCAAAGGTGTATCGATTCTGCTCAAGAGTAAGGTGTAGCGTGGATGGCAGTTTATATGTAGCAAGGATTAGCAACAATGCAATCAGATAGTAAAGTTGAATAAGTGCCCAAAGTACTTGTCAAAGTTGCTGATCTAAATATGTTCCTAGTAGTTCAAGCTAGCAAGACATGAGACAAAACAAGATGACACAAGGAATGCAAGCACTTCTATTTTTGTTGTTTTTTCTCGTTTTTTGTGCGGCTTTTGTATCTTATTTTGCACTTGACTTTTTCTTTTTTCTTACTTTTTTTCAGAATGTGCTGCAAAAGAATAACATAATGAAAAGCAATCAAAAATATCTCGTGGGTCTGTCACAAGTTTTCTGCTCAATCGTCCAAGCACAAATAGGCATACTTAGAGGCTCCAAATAGAAAAACATACAACAGCAAGATTGTAGATATATATCTCCTCTCTAGTTTCAATATACGGAAGAAATATTTTGGACAAGAACAATAGGAGGTATTGCCCCTGAAACACAGACTGTTCAGAGATTCTAGATCGAGAACAGATTCAGATCTAATGCACTTCTGACAACGATAACTATGATTTATGGAAATCCTATGAGTACGAAAGTTGTAGATAACTTCTTAAGCTTTTCAGGAAGTATAATATGTCCAAAATCGGAGTTTGTATGAGTGAGATATGATGAAAATACCGAACTGAAAAGAGATGAATCTAATCTGGACGTGATGACGTGATTCGAAAGGATGAATCAACACAATACAAAACTCAAACTCAAACTAAAACCAAAAACACTTTATAAACCAGCAATATGACTCAATCACGGACACAAACTCAACAAAACCAAACTGAAAATAAATGTCGCAAAGGCTCAATGTGGTTTGGACAAAGTAATGAATAGATCTACTAAACTGCAAGTTTTTTTGGCTTTTTTTGTGGACTCTAGGTATGAAAAACAAAACTAATGTAATGGATAGATGAATTACCTAACAGGCAACCTGGAAATCTGATACCAATTGATAAGGAAGATGAGTCCCGTTCTTCCGAAAGGTAATGGATAAGTCGATTGATGTGGAGATCTCGACGTTGATGATCTGAGGCTCTCGAGTAGAACACGAACAGCCCCTGCAATCACTACACTACTTCTATGTTGGTTATTAACCGTGCTTCACATGATTTACCTCGCCAAGAAGGCTAATCCCTTCAAGTGCAACCGAGAACACAAGCAAGAACATAGAAGACACGATCTGAAATCGAGAAGTTGGGGTCTCACAAACCGTAGAATGGCAAAATTGTTAATCTAAGCAAAACCCAATTATTTCAGGCAGCTACTACGGAGTATATAGAGGTGGGAGGATGTCCAAGGCAGTGTTGGGGTCGTGACCTAACCCTAAGACACGAAAATAAGATATGTAGACTTGATACAAGGCCCAATGGCCCAATACGATGGCGCAGCACCCTGATAGATTCTGAACTCAATTTTGTTTCGACGATTCCCGTCGACTCGGAAGGTATTTTGACGTGGGACCAGTGCCATTGGAAAGTTTATCCTCCCTCCTTTCCGTGCATATGTAGAACGTCCAAAACGGATTCTGTATGCGTCCTAGGCATCCGTTTTAGTGCGAACTGCTCCTGGACTCCGAGTTGGACACGAATTTGAGTTGGGCTCAGTTTCCATCTTCTTTGAATGTATTCTCTGGTCCTCCACGTCCGTAAGACTTCATCCAAGTACTCTTGAAACTCTCCATGGATACTAATCACAATTAAGTCATTAGGTAGCAATCTATTTTCAAAAAATATATGGAAACATATAAGAACGAGCTCACCTCTGAAATTAATTGGTGTGTGTGAATTCTATTGATTGCATCTTGTATGTTGAATGGAGTGTTGTGTATATCCATAGGAGTGATCTCCTCATCAGTCTCCAAATGATCACATCCAACCAAGAGCCCCCTCTTGAGCCATTCGGATCCCGGGGTAGTGCCACTATCACTACAAACCCATCCGACTACCCATTCCCCAAGCTTTCCTAATGGTCCAAATAGTACTAGCAATACACTAATTAGTCAGCTAAGCCACACCCATACTTGGCCCTGTGGTGGCTGTAAAAGACCTAAAATTTTATAGTGCAAAGTTCTGATTGGAAAATTAAAAATTTGAAGGGGAAAAAGAAATAAAAGTAGAAATTAAAAAAATCAAATCAATTCAAGCTTCAATAGAAGGAATTCAAAAATTAAAATTAGCTCCTGTTCAAACCTTGAAATAATAAAAATTTGAGTTCACCATTAGCTTCCGAATATTCCAAATAGTATCCATGTCAAATTCATAACATTTGGAGCACATTTGCTATTCAGTTCAATGTGTACATTAAATCCCATTCAAATTCAAATTCAAATTTGAATTTCAGATGAAACTTGGTCAAATCCAGATTTGAATTTCAGAATCAAATTCCTCATGTTTGCTTTGAGTTGCCAGCAAATATCTAACCATTTTTGGATCAGTACTGGTATGGAATTAAATGACCAGAGGTGAGAAGGAAGTTTTGCCTTGGTGGGACCCACTGTCCAATGAAGGAAGAACAGAGGAACCGACTGAACTGCTCTGCCTCTCTGCCACCCCGCGCTTCAACGCCGGGAGGAGGCTCCACCATGGCAGGGGCATGCACAAGCACACAGCTGCGTGGCCTAAGGCCCCTCTCCACCCTACTTAAACCTCCATAGCTTCTTATCAACTATTCTTGTCTCTGTTCCACAAAAACAGAGCGCTGGCGCCATTAGGGACCGCCTCCCTCTTCTTCACTTCATCCGGCCGTTCTAGCCGTCATTTCTTCCTGACTTCAAAAGCAAAGTGGATCCTAACCTTCTACCCTACCTCCTGGTGCCAACTGTTCCTCGTTTCCTCACCGTTTGGCCTGATATTTTGAAATTTTGGCGGAGCTCTGGGTGAAGCCGCCAGGAGCCATCTCTGCTCCGCCGTCGCCACACTGCACAAAGCGTCCTCAAGCCCCGACCTCTACAGCAAAAAGGTGTGCTAAGGTACCTAGAACATGCTGGTGAATTTTAATCCCATGCCATGCTTCATAGCTCTCTTATTTCCATTTTTACCGAAGCTAGTTTATAGCTTGGTCATTAGGTCTCCGATTCAATTCGGTTTCCACGTAGAACTATTCTCCAAGATGGTTAGCATATAGTTTGAACACCTCCTAGCGCACCCTCCTGAGCTGTTAGTACCAAAAATTGTCAAGAGATGAAGGCAGATTTCAAGATTTCATAGCCGCCAATAAAAGACCGTCGGTGCACCGTCAAACTCATGATTGTCGGCTGTTCCACGACTTTTGCACATCCTAGTCATCTTCTCCATGATTTCCAGAAGCTTTCCAACCATTTTCCGTGCTGTTTAGGCTACGGGACGGTGGTTCCAACATGGTCGGAACCCTAGCCGCCGCCACTGTCACACGGGCACTTCCAGCCTCTATCGGTGGGCGCCGACCCCACAACTGTGCTCAACGTACAATTTTATGTTCAGGCGGCTAGTTTGGGTAGGTGTGATGGTCGTGAAAGCCGAGCCGGTGAGCTCGCTGAATGTGGCCTAGAGGGGGGGTGAATAGGCCTTTTTGAATTTTAGTCGGAACCTGCAACACTAAGCAACTTGATCAAATACCAATAAATTGGACTAGTCTGGTAGTGTGCGGACTAGTCCGGTGCTTGCGGACTAGATCGATCAAGTTTGATCGATGATCTCGATCCATGTATTCTACGTTGCGGAAATTAAGATGTAACTAGAGTATGTTGCTTCAATTAAACTGAAGATAGCACAAGGTAACCTTAGTTTAATGTCTTGACGTAATTTGATTAAGATCAATTAAACCCTAGATGCAATGAACAATGAGCACAAAGAGAATACACAAGACTTTTATCCCGTGGTTCGGTTCCCATGAAGGCAACATACATCCACGTTGAGGAGCCCACGAAAGGATCGGGTCTTCACCAACCCTACCCTCGTCGAATTGCCACAGAGGCCGATTCTTCTCCACTAATCAAAAAGGAGTAAGAAAAACCGTGTTCAAGGGGCCTTCTCACAAGTCGAGGGCTCCCTAAGATTTACAACTGAAGACACCAGCAACACACTCGAATTATATGCAATAAAGAACAAGAGTGTGCGAGAGAATCAAACCCAAGAGCTCAAAACATGAAGAATTGTGTCTCTCCTTTGATCTAAAGTTAATCCTCAAGGATTTCATCTTTCTTGCGTTGTATTGTGTGGAGAGACGCGTTTTCTAGGCTCTTGGAGGGTGTGACGGCGCATGGGGTCGAGAGAGTTCATATTTGGTCCGTGCACCTCTACTTATACTAGGGTTTCCAAAGGTTGCCGTTAGGGTTCGCGATGTCCGGACTAGTCCGTGCTGGACTCCGGACTAGTCCGGTGTGCGGCGTGTGGGAAACCCTAAGTGTCCTGAATTATCGGACTCGTCCGACCTTGGGCGGAGTCCGTTTTTGTCTCTGGAGAAGATCGGACTAGTCCGGAACATATCGGACTAGTCTAGCGTGGTGAATTTCTTAGTGAATTGGGGACAAGTCCGCATTTGGAAAACTCATCCGATTTTAGTCAGAGAGGTTATCGGACTAGTCCGGATATTATCGGACTAGTCCAGTGTCGTGAAAATTTTAGGGGCTAAGGACAAATTTGAAATCTGGAGAGACTTGTCCAATGTTGGTCATTGGGGATTTCGGACTAGTCCGTGAAATATCGGAGTTGTCCGAATTTGATCAGAAGGACTTGTCCGATCCTGGACAGTGAGCATATCGGACTAGTCTGGGGTACTTCGGACTGGTCCAGTCTTGTGAGAATTTGTGTTGTGAGAGTGTTTTCTTTTACTTGAGCTATTGGGGTGTGTTTCTCTAGCACACTCCATACGCAAAGATTAATCTATTCATCTCTTGAGCTCTTTTCAACTAGATTCATCACTCTCCTTTCTTTTTGCGCTTACTTCATAATTTCATCAAAGACCTGCACTCATCTCAAGAATTTGATTAGGATCTCATTTGTTTGTCATAAATCAACCAAAACCCACAAGGGATGCCTATGCACTTTCAATATCCCCCTTTTTGATGATTGATGACAACCAAATGAGCTTTCACAAATATAATTAAAAATGCAGAATTTTCATAAAGTGTGCACATATGAGTTTGGAACAAATTAAGCAATGAAAACATGAGGCATATGTGCACTCTTTATGGTGGGGAGCAAAACTAAGTGTGTGTAAGCAATAATTCGTGATGAGAATGAAATAATTGACATAGATATAACAACATCAAGCATAAATGTCAATTTCGAAGCAAAGGCACATATTATATTAAACTTTCATCATAGATTTCATATGCATAAGCATAAAATTAGTCATTGTACCACATCACAAGTCCAAAAGCATAAGAGAGCATTAAAGTTTGACAACCCAAAATAAACACAAATAGAGCTCTCCTCTGGCAACCTACAGCTAGGATCTAGTGACTCCCCCTCAATCTCTCCCCCTTTGGCATTAAGGGACCAAAAAGAAGGATAGGAGGGATCTAGAGGATCATTCCTCGCTTTCGGTCCTCTCATCATCTTCATCTTCGGGTTGAGGAGGAGGAGGAGCGGATCCACTCGAAGTGCCCCCAATGCCGAGTAATCAAGCTCAGAGGGAGTCAAAGGTGCAAGCTCAGTGAAGTCAGATGCGTAGTCATCCGAGATAATTGGAGATCCGATAGGATCAATCTCCAGCTTCTGACAGATTTGCTTGACTTTTTGCTTTATGTATCTCATATCATCCTTCCTTGACTTGTTCAACTTATGGATTTTCACTTCGGCTTTCTTGCATGAGCCAAAGATGGCGGCCATGTATTTCATTCCACTAGGAGACCCTTTTTGAGGAGGGACCCTAGTGGTGGGAGTAGTCCTTGTATCACCTTGAGCTCTCCTTGGAGCCTCTTCGCTGGACAATGGAGATGGAGAAGCTGGGATAGTAGCTTGGGTAGGCTCCTGAGGCCTAGGGGAGTGTGCTCCACATCCTTCACGAACTCGATCCCTGTGACTTTCTCAATCATAAACATCAAGTAAGGTTCATAGCCACAAGATCTATTCGGTGTGCAGGAGATGTTCACCAGCCATTACAAATGTAGTCAAAGACATCAAACTTCCTATCTTTGCTAATCACCTTCATCGATGTCCTCAAGTATCCTTGGACACTTCATGCACCTCCGTCTTTTGGAGCTTTTGTCTTCCGAAGGACTCGGTTGAGAACCATGAAGAATGGTGTCATGTTCTTGGTGAAAGGAGGATTGAATGTCAAGCGAGTGTCATAGAGAAACTTCATTTTATCCTTCTCCAAGACACCAATGTTGTGAATGGTCAACTCATTGCTGCTAGAGTCCTCAAGATGTAGCAGTCTTGCAAATTCATCATAAGTAATAGTGTACTTGGATCCATGTGTCATCCAAGTCACCCTCTCCTCTTCATCACTAGCAAAGTAGCAGGTGGAATAAAACTGAGCAATGATTTCATCATTCCAGTTGTACCTGAAGGCAAACAGATCCTTCAGTCCATGCCTTGCTGCAGCGTCCACCACTTCATCAAAAGCACCACAGCTCTTCTTTCAAAATGATTCTAGTCAATCCACTGGCTGCGGACAACCGGAGTCTTCATTGTGAGGTACACAGAGCTATAGAAGTCTGCGTGAAAGTTGCTCAGAAATCTGGCATCGGCTGCCTTCATGGATCTGCTGTAACAATCAATGCTCCTGAGCTTTGAAGCTATGTCACTTCCTTTGCCATTAAATGTCTCTTCAGCAGGGTCTCTGATTCCCTGTCTCGGCGCACTCATCCGAAGGGGGCGATTGGACCGATGGCGACCCCTTTCCCTTTGCCCTTGGCTTGGCGAGGAGCTGCCAAGCAAAGGCAGTTGCATCCTTTCCTTTGGATACAGGCTTCTTAGCCACGACCTTGCGCCGCACCTGAGGTGGAGTAGTTGTCGGCTCAGAAGGACGCTCTTGTCGCTTCTTGCCTTGGCTCGTCGAGGACTAAAGCAAAGAATCTTGGTCCATCTCGGCTTTAAAATCAGAGATGTCATCACTGGAGCTCACATTGTCCTGAGAAGGGGATTATACAATGCATAGATGAGAATCGATGAAAAGGAAATGCATTGAGTAGAGGAATTTAGGTTTGAGCTCGGTTAAAAATTGGACTTGTCCGGTCTTCAAGTGCAGACTAGTCCGGAGGATCGGACTTATCCATACGGAGACCAGACTAGTCCGGTGTTCAACACCTCAAACCCTAACTATGAGACAAATGGTGTTGCTCAATGCAAAACTAGTTCAAGATAGATTTAATACAATAATGAAGCTTGTATTAACTGGAAGGAACTAAGCTATTTGACGAAGGAAATTGAAGTTTCTATGGTCTGGGAGGAAATTTACCAAAATTCTTTGATTCTTGACAAAGGAGTAGTTGTGGTTGCAGACAAGTCCGTGGTCTTCAATCTCCTTGCAATGGAGATCGTTTTCCACAAAAAGTTGAAAGGATTTGGTGGAGAACTCGCCAAATTACTTTGGGGCGCTCGAGTGAAGAGAGAGAACATGAGGTGAGTTGTGAGGATGAAGAATATTAGGTTTTGGCGGTGCCTAGGGTTATGGAGTCAAAAAATCGGACTAGTCCGTGGTCGGCTGGACTAGTCCGGACTACCGGACACTCTGCTGACTAGTCTGCAGTGTGCGGGCTAGTCCGGATAACCACGGACTAGTCCGTGGTCACCAGAACAGATATAATTAGCCCATTGATATATATTCGAAGGTTCTTAATAAGAAAAATAGAGGACTAAACACACAATAACCTTCATGAATATGATCAGTAAACATACAACATTCAAGCTATGACCATAATTCACCAAGATCAAGTAATTGAAATAGTTTTTCGGAGAAAATTGAGAGAGATGATTTTCACAACAAAATTAATGGATTTTTAATAAGCCATAGAGGTATGCAAGTTTTCATGCCACGTTCCGAGCATCAAGGATATTTACTTCATTTCGGAGCCCACAAAAAACGTCTTTCATCAAGTGGCTTGGTAAATATATCAGCTAGTTGCTTTTCGGTGTTGACATGGGAAATGGTTGTCTCCTTTCATTGAGTGGTCTCTCAAAAAATGAAGTTGGATGTCTATGTGTTTGGTCATAGAGTGCTCAATGGGATTATGGGCAATATTAATGGCACTCTCATGATCACAAAGAAGTGGAATACGACTCATATTGTAACCGTAATCCCTTAGAGTTTGTCGCATCCAAAGGAGTTGTGCACAACAACTCCCGGCTCCAACATACTCCGCTTCGACCATGGATAAGGCAATGGAGTTTTGTTTATTGGAGGACCAAGAAACTAGGGATCTACCTAGGAATTGGCATGTACCGGAGGTACTTTTTCTATCTACTTTGCATCCGGCATAATATGCATCGGAGTATCCAATGAGATTGAATTTGGAACCTTTAGGATACAAAATGCCTAGGTTGGGTGTATGAACTAAATATCGCAAGATTCTCTTCACGGCTGCCAAAAGACACTCCTTAGGATTGGCTTGAAATCTTGCACACAAGCACACAGTCAACATAATATCATGCCTACATCACATAAGTAAAGAAGGGATCCAATCATGTCACGATATACCTTTTGATCCATGCTTGGTCTGTCTTCATTGAGATCCAAGTGTCCATTTGTTGCCATGGGAGTCTTTATTGGCTTCGCCTTGTCCATTCCAAACTTCTTGAGTATGTCTTGAGTATATTTGGTTTGGCTTATAAATGTCCCTTCCTTTTGTTGCCTCCCTTGGAATCCCAAGAAGTATTTCATCTCTCCCATCATGGACATCTCGAACCTATCTGTCATAATATTACTAAATTATTGAAAGTGCATCTAGGTTCCCTGTGGGTTTTGGATGATTGATGACGACAATTAAGTCGCTAATGAGCTCAAGTGATCCTTAGCACAGGTGTGGACTCGATCGGAGATGCAAACCCTCAAAAAGGAAAAAGAAGGAAACGGAGTCGACTCGAAGCGTAGAAACTAGGGTTTCTAGCGTGTTGAGTTGGACTAGCCGTAGAAATAGGAGGGTGTGTGCATAAAGTGCAAAGAGATCAAGTTAGGAGCCCAAGAGTGGTGGTTTAGGTAGAAACCCCTTTGAGAGTTGAAGTTAGAGTAGTCTGGCAGGAGGGCCGAACTAGTCCGCCTATTTGGCCGGACTAGTCCACTCCTGGGCAAACTAGTCCGTTTTGGCACGGACCAAAAGGTCCTGTGTGACTTCGGACTAGTCCGTAGTGGGACGGACTAGTCCGTGGTACCCCTAGGGTGAAGATTCAGGACTAAGTCCAGGAGAGCGGACTTGTCCATTTTGGGGCGGACCAAAAGGTTCTGAGTGAGATCGGACTAGTCCGTCCATGGGCCGGACTAGTCCGTGTTGCTTAGTGCAGAGAGGTTTTCTTGCGACTAAGTCTGGGAAGGCCGGACTAGTCCGCCCATGGGGCCGGACTAGTCCGTGGTCTTCAGACTAGTCCGTTTTCACACGGAACAAAAGGTTCTGTGTGAGATCGGACTAGTCCGGTGAGGGCCGGACTAGTCCGTTGTTGAAGTTACCGTTTGAATTTGAAGTTTGGCGGGTAGTGTGACGATTGCCGCGCAGTGCGACAGTTGTCAGAGGCGTCAGTGGTCCCCTAGGCCGGACTAGTCTGGGCTGTCTGCCCATCTGCTGAAGTCAGCAGTATGGGCTTGGGACCTCTATAAATAGAGGCCCCCTGGGTTCTTTTGAACCATAGTTGAGCAACATGTAACCCTAGCGCCGCCACAGCAAAACTTGGAGCATTCTTGAGCCTCTTTCTTGCCTACTTTCCCTCTAAAACTAATTCTTGAGTGGATTAGGGTTTAGTGAGGTGGAAAAGAGGAAGAACATCGCACTTAGGCTCCCGGTTTGATCTCTTGCACTTTGTGAATCTTTGTGATCTATGGCTTGAGTTAATCTTTGTAATTTGCAATTGTAATTGTGGTGGGAGCCTCAGATTGTGAGAAGCCCCAACGAATCTTGTATTCATTCTTTGTGATAGTGGAGAATCAAGTTAGGCCCGTGCGGTAAACTTGGTGAGGGAAGGGTTGTTGAACCCGGTCCTTTGTGGACTCCTCAACGGGGACGTAGATTCCTTGTGTGGGATCGAACCTCGGGATAAAATCCTTGTGTCTCCGTGTTCTTCACATTTCGTTTATCGAATATTTCATTCTAGGGTTGCTAGTTTTGTCTCGTGCTTCATATTGCTATAAACTTGTTCCTCTTAGTCATATACTTGTGTTGGTAGTTGCTAAACTTGACATAACCATATCCTCACCTGTAGCCTCGAGAAAATCGCCTTAAAACTTGCTACAAACACTTTTTAGGGATCTTCACGCAGGCTGACCGGACTAGTCAGCCCCCAGACCGGACTAGTCCGCCCCCTGTAATTTAATCTCGTTTTATTAAGTCATTTGCAGGTCGATTAGCCTATTCACCCCCCCTCTAGGCAACTTTCAATTGGTATCAGAGCAGGACTCTCCACAAAGAGTCTAACAACTCGGAGAGATGGCCGGAGTGGTGTTTGAAGAGGTGTCGACCAATGATTCTCAACCGACAAGTGAGGAGACAATGGCTTATCAAGACAAGCCAACCGATGATGAGGAGACTCGCCAGCTCAAGGCGAAGCTCCGGGAGAAGCTGAAGATTGCTGCGGTTGATCCGTCAAGCTCATCAAGTGGTGGTGGTGGAGTCAACTACAACCAACAAGGGTTCAACTATGAACGCCTTGCCGCCAACAACCACTACCTTTCCATCCCATTGGGGAAACCTCCCCAATTCGATGGAACTTACTATGGGATGTGGAAGCACAACATGAAGATCCACGTTGTGTCACTCAATCCCTCATTATGGCAAATTGTGTTGACCGGGGTGCACATCCCTAAGAATGAAGAAGATATCACTCCGGAGCAAGCCGTGCTCCTTCACCGCAATTCTCAAGCGGCCAGAGTGATCATCTCATCCCTCTCAAGAGATGAGTTCAACCGAGTGGATGGACTTGAGGTGGACAAAGACATTTGGGACACTCTCAAGACGGCTCATGAAGGCAACCGAGTCGTCAAGGAAGCAAAGATTGAACCCGTTGAAGGAGAGCTTGGGAGGTTTGCCATTATGGATGGTGAATCTCCCCAAGAGATGTACAACCGCCTAACGATACTCATCAACAAGAGTAGATCTTATGGATGTACCAAGTGTACGGACCACGAGGTGGTGAAGAGAATGATTCGGGCATTCATGCCTAGGAACGTCTCTCTATGCTCCATGATCCGAGAAAGTCCGGGGTTTTCCAAAATGACCCCGGAAGAGGTCCTTGGAAGGATCATCAATCACGAGATCATGGAAAAGGAGGCGCTCTTCTACAACGACCATCAAAGATTCACCGCCTCGAAGATGAAGAATGTTGCGCTCAAAGCAACATCCTCCCCAAAAGAGCAAACGGAAGATGATGAGGAGAGCCTTGACACCGATGAGGAAGAGGCCTTATTCATCAACAACTTCAAGAGGATGATGAGGAGAAGAAAAGGAGGATACAAGCATGAAGGAAAAGGCAAAGAAAAGGCAAGGCCCAAAAACAAGAGGGCTTGCTACAATTGTGGCGAGTATGGCCACTTCATAGTTGATTGCCCCCATGAAGAAGTGAAGAAGAAAAAGGAGGACAAGCCTCAAGAGAAGAAGTTCTTCAAGAAGAAGAGGCCCTCCGGACAAGCACACTTGGGCAAGGAGTGGGACTCTAACGATGAGTCCTCCTCCGAAGAAGAAGAGGAGAAGATGGCCACCATAGCCATCGGGAGGAGCTCCAAGGGAAGCAAGCTCTTCCCCAACCTCAACAACGACTACAAACCAACTTCCCTTATGGCAAAGGACGGAAGGAGAAAGGTAACATCTCACTCCTCCTCCTCCATTTACTCTCATGATGAATTTGATAGCGCTAGTGAAAATGAGCACATGTTTAAGGACATAAGCAAAAGCACCTTGCGTAGGATGAAGTTGCTTATGGATGAGATCTTTGAGAAGGAGTAGCTCATCAACAGACAAGAGGACATGCTCATCCTTGAAAAGGAGAGATGTCAAGAGCTTAATGAGCTCCTTGAGCTTGAAATAGAGAAGAGCAAGGCATTGTAACACGAACTTGCTCTAAGCAAGAAAACGTGTTCAAGTCTTGAGGAGAAATCAATTGAGCTCAAGGATGAACTTGGGAACTTGACAAAAGTTAACAAGATCCTTGAGACTCAAGTTGGGTCCCTTAAGAACAATGTAGCCTCTTCCTCCAAGAGCTCAACCTCCTCAAAGGCCTCATCCAATGCAACCACACCTTGCAAGTGCTCTAACTTAATCCTTAAACTTAAGGATGAACTGAACTTAGCGCAAGGCAAGCAAGCACCTAAGGGTGCCATCTTTGACAAGGAGAAGGTGGCGTATGCACGAAGTGCATACACCAACACAAGACCTCCCCATGTCAAGGATGGTCTTGGCTATACTAGAAGATGTAGGCACAATGCCAAAACCTCCAAGTATGGCAAAGACATGATTGTCTTTGTTAAGGGAAGTTCATCTACAACTAAAATTGAGAAGAACACATCCACTAGCAACAAAATGCCTAAATCTGAACTGCATCCTCTATTTCATGATTTTGATGCTTCTTATGTGATTATGAGGAACAAATATGGCAAGGTGTTCGCTAGATATGTTGGGCCACTCCGCAAGCGCCCCAAGCCTTGCGTGTGGGTGCCCAAATGCCTTACCACTAACGTCAAAGGACCCAACTCCGCTTGGGTACCTAAAAGGAAGGCATAATCTTGTTTTGTAGGAATACTCCTCCGGTGGTTCCAAATGGGTGCTCGATAGTGGGTGCACAAACCACATGACCGGAGAGAGGACGATGTTCGAGGAGTATGAAGAACACGATGATCCAAATGAAGGAATCCTCTTTGGAGACAATAGCCGAGGAAAAATCCTTGGCTCCGGTAAAATTGTCATCTCTCCTCAACACACTCTTTCTAGCGTTCTACACATTGATTCTTTAGACTATAACCTCTTGTCCATATCACAACTATGTGACAAGGGTTATAATTGTGTTTTCACTAATGAGGGTGTGAGCGTCCTTAGAAGAAGTGATAACTCAATCGCTTTTAAGGGTGTGCTCAAGGGAAAGCTTTATCTTGTGGACTTTGCGTCGAATAAAGCTCAACTTGACACATGCTTAATGGCGAAAACCAACATGGGGTGGCTTTGATATAGACGGCTGGCCCATGTTGGCATGAGGAACTTACAAAAGCTTCTTAAGGGCGATCACATCCATGGCTTGAAGAATGTTGTCTTCGAAAAAGACAGGCCATGTAGTGCATGCCAAGCGGGGAAGCAAGTAGGAGCTCAACATCCCTCCAAGAACATCATGACGACAACAAGACCATTGGAGCTGCTACACATGGACCTTTTCGGGCCAATAACCTACATAAGCATTGGCGGTAACAAATATGGTCTTGTTATTGTTGATGACTTTTCTCGTTTCACTTGGGTATTTTTCTTGCATGATAAGGGTGAAACCCATGGTGTCCTCAAGAGGTTCCTGAGGAGAGCTCAAAATGAGTTCGCCTCAAGAATCAAAGCTATAAGAAGTGACAACGGCACCGAGTTCAAAAACACTCTAGTGGAATAATTCTTGGATGAGGAAGGCATCAAGCATGAATTTTTAGCTCCATACTCCCCTCAACAAAACGGTGTGGCAGAACGGAAGAACAGAACACTCATCGAGATGTCAAGGACAATGCTTGATGAGTACAAGACATCGGATCGGTTTTTGGCGGAGGTGGTTAACACCACATGCCACGCCGTCAATCGATTATACCTCCACCGCCTCCTCAAGAAGACTCCCTACGAGCTTCTAGTTGGTAAGAAACCCAATGTCTCTTATTTTCGTGTTTTTGGGAGCAAGTGTTATATTCTCAACAAGAAGCCTAGGACTTCAAAGTTTGCTTCAAAGTCCGATGAGGGTTTCTTGCTTGGCTATGACTCAAACACTCACTCCTACCGTGTCTTCAACAAAACTTCTGGAATTGTTGAAATAACACGCGACGTGGTGTTTGATGAAACTAATGGCTCCCAAGTGGAGCAAGTTGATCAAAGTGTGCAAGATCAAGAAGACTCTCCACAAGAAGCACTTAGGAGAATGGCACTTGGAGATGTTCGACCACAAGAACAACCTCAATGCTCAAGTGACCAACCACAAGATGATGCAAGTACTCCTCCATGCGATCAAGTTGTCGACGGTCAAGTAGGACCTCAAAACGACCAAGAAGATGAAAGTCAAGGGAGAGGCACTCATCAAGGGGGAGATCAAGAAGAAGAAGAAGATGATGATGACTCAAGAGCTCAACCTCCACATCCTCACGTACATCAAAGTGTTCAACGGGATCACCCCGTTGACAACATACTAGGAGACATTACTAAAGGGGTAATCACTCGTTCTCGTGTTGCAAACTTTTGTGAACATTACTCTTTTGTCTCTTCTTTGGAGCCCCATAGGGTTGAAGATGCCTTGAGAGATCCGGATTGGGTGGTGGCCATGCAAGAGGAGCTTAACAATTTCGAGAGGAACAATGTTTGGGAGCTTGTGAAGCGTCCACAAGCAAATGTTGTAGGCACAAAGTGGGTGTTCCGCAACAAGCAAGATGAACATGGTGTTGTGACAAGGAACAAGGCCCGACTTGTGGCCAAGGGGTACTCACAAGTCGAAGGTTTGGATTTTGATGAAACCTTTGCTCCAGTAGCTAGGTTAGAGTCAATTCGAATATTATTTACCTTTGCTACTCACCATGATTTTAAGCTCTATCAAATTGACGTCAAGAGTGCGTTCCTAAATGGCCCAATCAAGGAGGAAGTATATGTGGAGCAACCACCGGGCTTTGAAGATCAAGAATTCCCAAACCATGTCTTCAAATTGCGTAAGGCTCTCTATGGCCTCAAACAAGCTCCTAGAGCTTGGTATGAGTGTCTTAGAGACTTTCTAATTGAAAATGGTTTTAAGATAGGAAAAGCTGATTACACTCTATTTACGAAGCACTTCAATGATGATCTTTTTGTGTGCCAAATATATGTCGATGACATTATATTTGGTTCTACTAACAAAGTGTTTTGTGATGAGTTTTCAAAGATTATGACAGAAAGATTTGAGATCTCCATGATGGGGGAGTTGAAGTTCTTTTCAGGTTTCCAAGTCAAGCAACTCAAAGAAGGCACGTTCATAAGTCAAACAAAGTACACTCAAGACATATTGAAGAAGTTTGACATGGACAAGGCCAAACCCATTAAGACCCCTACGGCGACGAATGGACACCTAGGCCTCAACGAAGATGGTCCAAGTGTGGACTAAAAGGTATATCGTTCCATGATTGGGTTCCTGTTATATCATTGTGCATCTAGACCGGATATCATGCTTAGAGTGTGTATGTGTGCACGGTTTCAAGCTGCACCAAAGGTGTGTCATTTGACCGCCGTGAAGAGAATTCTTAGACATCTAGTTCACACACCGAGCCTAGGACTTTGGTACCCCAAAGGATCCAAGTTCAACCTCATTGGTTATTCCGATGCGGATTATGCGGGGTGCAAAGTTGATAGAAAGAGCACATCCGGGACATGCCAATTCTTGGGTAGATAATTAGTGTCTTGGTCCTCTAAGAAACAAAATTCCATTGCTCTCTCCACAGCCGAAGCGGAGTACGTCGCAGCCGGAAGTTGTTGTGCACAACTTCTGTGGATGAGACAAACTCTAAGGGATTATGGTATAAACTTGCGTCATATCCCTCTCCTATGTGACAATGAGAGCGCCATCAAAATAGCCCATAATCCAGTTGAGCATTCAAGGACCAAACACATAGACATTAGACATCACTTCTTGAGAGATCATTCCTTAAAGGGGGATATAGTGATTTCCCATGTGAGAACCGAGAACCAACTAGCCGACATATTCACCAAGCCCCTAGATGAGAAGCGATTTTGTGAGCTTAGGAGTGAGCTCAATATCTTAGATTCTCGAAATGTGGCTTGAAACATGCACATCTGAATGTTTACTTATGACTTGTTCAAAAGAATGCATGTGGTTGAAAAAACTCTCTCTATCTCAATTTTCTCCTAAATATTTGAAAAACTAGTGACTTTGTGAGTCATGGTCATAGTTTGAATGTTGATTGCTTACTGACCATATTCACAAGGTTTTGTTGTGCATATTTGTCCAAAAGGACCTATAGTTGTGGGCATAAACTCATATATATTGACTTCAGCCCAGTAGGACCGGACTAGTCCGCCCTAAGGCCGGACAAGTCCGGAGGCAGACTAGTCCGCGGCTGGTCCGCACACCAGACTAGTCCGCCCTGGTACCGGACTAGTCCGGCCCTTGGGGACTTAAACCCCCCAGGGGCGGCCCAGACCCCTCTTCTCTCCTCTCACACTCGCCTCTCTCTCTCCCGCGCGCAAGCAACCGCCCCGTCGGCGATTTTTCGCTCCAACCACCAAAACTCGCATCCAATCCGCACATTGAAGCCTTTAGGAGTGTGGGATCGTTTCCTCGCACTTCTTCGATGCTTTCCTACTCCGATCTCGTCGATTTCTTTGGATTTGAGGAGGTATTTCCCTCTTTTCAAAAATTCCTCTCATTTTTGATTCTTGGAGTTTTTGATAGGAGTACCTTCATTAATGTTGCTCCATACATTCTTGCGATCATATTCTAGAAGTATTGCGCGTTGATTTGAAGATTTTTCAAAAAATCGTTAGGGTTAGGGTTCATCCTGTGCAACCCGGACTAGTCCGGCCCTGGTCTTAGCTATTTCTTGAGATTCCTTCCGCAATATTTCACACCCTTGGTCTCTTATGTCCTCTTCTCGTTGTGTTTTCAGCACGATGTCGGATTTCGGGCGCAATCTTCCGAGTTCCAACCCTGCGGGTGAGGAGCGCCGCACCGAGGAGAGGGGTGCTGAAGTGCCTCCCTCTCCCAGAGATCCCCGGGAGGCACGCACCAAAGCCCAAATCATCGAGGCAAGAACTAAGGCTGCCCTCATCGAGGCGCAGAAAGCAAAGGAAGAACGGCGGCTGAAGACACTTGAAGCTTCCAGAGTAGCCGCAAATATCTACAACGAGGACGAAGCCATTTCTCGTGCTACTGAAGACTCTCTCCGTGAGGCACGGAAGAAGAAGAGAGAAGAAAGAGAGGCTCACAATTCCAGGGCCGCAGAGGCCAATGCCTCCAAGAGGAAGAAGCTCGTCACCAT
Source organism: Tuctoria greenei (assembly GCA_036927565.1). NCBI lineage: Eukaryota > Viridiplantae > Streptophyta > Magnoliopsida > Poales > Poaceae > Tuctoria > Tuctoria greenei. The sequence goes on along the minus strand of JAYESD010000012.1, from coordinate 11,267,349 downwards.
TGGCGAGAAGGCTAAGGGCAAGGAGCAAGCCCAAGGGGCAGCTGAGCCTAGGGTCGAGCGTGACCCCAAGAAGGGAAAGGCTCCGGCTCCAGTCGAGCCGAAGAAGAAAAAGCGAGCTGTCAAAGTGCCAGCCAAGAAGGCAGCTGGAGGGGTAGTGATCCGAGAGAAAGGGAAGGCCCAGGCCATTGGCCCTCTCAAGATGCACAGTCCAGCACGAAACCCCAATAGGCAGCCCAACTTGGCTGCAAATGTGTTTAAAGGAAAGGGAGCTGAGAAGGCCAGGAGGCTCAGAGATGAGAATGTCTATAGGTTTGAGAGGTCCACCGCTGACCCTCGGTTTTGGTGTGACTTCCATTGCTATTACTATCGCACAGTCTATCAGGCAATGAAGAAGCCAGTGATCCAGGCTCAATGGGTGGACTGGGCATATATGGCTAAGAAGAAACACGAGGCATTTGACGCAGTGATTGAGGCAGCTGAGCGCCACGGGATCAAAGACATTCTTGGATTCAAGTATGACTGGAATGAGGAGGTTATCGTACAGTTTTATACCACAGTTCACTTCCACTCTCATGACGACCGAGCCATCACTTGGATGACCAACGGTGAGCAGTACTATGCCACCTTCGAGGTCTTTACTCAGGCTCTTGGACTGGAGAGTCACCTGGACCATGAGATCATTATCTCCAATCTCAAGGCTATGGACAGGGATGACATGAGCTACATGTACCCTCCTCACGTCCACTATGAAGCTGGATTGGCCAGAAACATCCTTCCCTTCTACAGCATCCTTAACAGGATTCTTAGGAGGACGGTGCCTCCTAAAGAAGGGGATGCGGGGATCATCCAGGGTCACCTCAGGCACCTGTTGGTTCTCATTGATGGACATGAGATGTTCAACCTTGTGGATTACATCTTCGATGATATCTACAACATCTCACACACACCCAACCGTGCCTGTGGCTATGCCCCTTACATAATGTGCCTGATAGAGAAGGTGTCCGGGCTCGTGTTTGTGAAGGACACCACTCACCAGCCACTCCGACCCCAGATGCCACCTGCTGTCCCGACTCCTGTCCGGAGGAAGAATGCGGAGCCATCCTTTCGCTCCGAGGTGCCTCCTTCCGTTGCACCTCCGTCTCAGCACTCGGCGGGCTCCTCTAGCAGCGGAGTCCTCAAGTTTCTTCGGTCCATCTTCACCTCGTGCCGCAAAGCCGAGGTGTGAGCTCAGAGGACTGAGCGGTACGTGAGGAAGATCTGCGACAAGCTCGAGATCCCAATGAGCCCTGAGGCCTCCGACGACGAGCTCACTCCGTACCCGCTTCTCACCCCCGACGAGTTGACACTCTTGGGTGAGGCGGAGGGTACCTCCGCACCGACCTCCGGCGACGACGACAACAATGCCGATGATGATGAGGATGCCACGGACCCCGAGGCCACGGAGAGTGGTAGTGACGAGGGCGAGGACTAGCTTTTAGGTCCTAGCCCCCCTTCTTTTCCTTTTTGGTGCCTTGATGCCAAAGGGGGAGAGTTAGGGGGAGTTAGTCTTTTGTGTGGTGCCTTTGGACTTGTCTTGTAATATATTTATGCTACTTGGATGTTGGATGTTTACTTTTGTGCAAGACATGTTACTATTGCTTAATTTCAATATGATGCTCTCCTTGTCTATCTTGTGATAATATTGATGTTCTTTATATCTTGTCACAATTGTTGAGCACATCACGTAGGCACCCCACCATAACGTGTGTGGGTATGTAAGATCTCCTCCACCTCTTTTACATGTTGCATACATTGAGGGGGAGTCTATCATACGCACACATGTTATGAAAACCAAATTTATACTCTTAATTGTGAAGGACTTGATGTGTTTTCATCAATCACCAAAAAGGGGGAGATTGAAAGTGCATCTAGGTTCCCCGTGGGTTTTGGATGATTGATGACGACAATTAAGTCGCTAATGAGCTCAAGTGATCCTTAGCACAAGTGTGGACTCAATCGGAGACGCAAACCCTCAAAAAGGAAAAGGAAGGAAACGGAGTCGACTCGAAGCGTAGAAACTAGGGTTTCTAGCGTGTTGAGTTGGACTAGCCGTAGAAATAGGAGGGTGTGTGCGTAAAGTGCAAAGAGATCAAGTTAGGATCCCAAGAGTGGTGGTTTAGGTAGAAACCCCTTTGAGAGTTGAAGTTAGAGTAGTCTGGCAGGAGGGCTGAACTAGTCCGCGTGTTTGGCCGGACTAGTCCGCTCCTGGGCAAACTAGTCCGTTTTGGCACGGACCAAAAGGTCCTGTGTGACTTCGGACTAGTCCGTAGTGGGACGGACTAGTCCGTGGTACCCCTAGGGTGAAGATTCGGGACTAAGTCCAGGAGAGCGGACTTGTCCGTTTTGGGGCGGACCAAAAGGTTCTGAGTGAGATCGGACTAGTCCGTCCATGGGCCGGACTAGTCCGTGTTGCTTAGTGCAGAAAGGTTATTTTGCGACTAAGTCTGGGAAGGCCAGACTAGTCCGCCCATGGGGCCGGACTAGTCTGTGGTCTTCAGACTAGTCCGTTTTCACACGGAACAAAAGGTTCTGTGTGAGATCGGACTAGTCCGGTGAGGGCTGGACTAGTCTGTTGTTGAAGTTACCGTTTGAATTTGAAGTTTGGCGGGTAGTGTGACGATTGCCACGCAGTGCGACAGTTGTCAGAGGCGTCAGTGGTCCCCTAGGCCGGACTAGTCCGCCCATCTGCTGAAGTCAGCAGTATGGGCTTGGGACCTCAATAAATAGAGGTCCCCTGGGTTCTTTTGAACCATACTTGAGCAACCTGTAATCCTAGCGCCACCACAGCAAAACGTGGAGCATTCTTGAGCCTCTTTCTTGCCTACTTTCCCTCTAAAACTAATTCTTGAGTGGATTAGGGTTTAGTGAGGTGGAAAAGAGGAAGAACATCGCGCTTAGGCTCCCAGTTTGATCTCTTGCACTTTGTGAATCTTTGTGGTGAGTTAATCTTTGTGATTTGCAATTGTAATTGTGGTGGGAGCCTCAGATTGTGAGAAGCCCCAACGAATCTTGTATTCATTCTTTGTGATAGTGGAGAACCAAGTTAGGCCCGTGCGGTAAACTTGGTGAGGGAAGGGTTGTTGAACCCGGTCCTTTGTGGATTCCTCAACGGGGACGTAGATTCCTTGTGTGGGATCGAACCTCGGGATAAAATCCTTGTGTCTCCGTGTTCTTCGCATTTCGTTTATCGATTATTTCGTTCTAGGGTTGCTAGTTTTGTCTCGTGCTTCATATTGCTATAAACTTGTTCCTCTTAGTCATATACTTGTGTTGGTAGTTGCTAAACTTGACATAACCATATACTCACCTGTAGCCTCGAGAAAACCGCCTTAAAACTTGCTAGAAACACTTTTTAGGGATCTTCATGCAGGCTGACCGGACTAGTCCGCCCCCAGACCGAACTAGCCCGCCCCCTGTAATTTAATCTCGTTTTATTAAGTCATTTGCAGGTCGATTAGCCTATTCACCCCCCTCTAGGCAACTTTCAATTCTTCACAAAGGATTTGTTAGTTGAACCAAAGATAATCTCATCAACATAAATTTGACAAATAAAGAGATCATTGTCAAAGTGCTTTGTAAACAATGTATAATCTGCTTTACCAATTTTAAAACCATTTTCAATTAGGAAATCTCTAAGACACTCATACCAAGCTCTAGGAGCTTGTTTGAGGCTGTAGAGAGCCTTACGCAGTTTGAACACGTGGTCGGGGAACTCTTGATCTTCGGATCCGGGGGGGGCTGCTCAACTTACACCTCCTCCTTGATTGGTCCGTTGAGGAAGGTGCTTTTCACATCCATTTGATAGAGCTTGAAATCAGGGTGAGTAGCATATGCAAGTAATATTCTAATTGATTCAAGCCTAGCTACGCGAGCAAAAGTTTCACCAAAATCCAAACCTTCGACTTTTGAATACCCTTTGGCCACAAGTCACACCTTGTTCCATGTCACCACCCCTTGTTCGACTTGCTTGTTGCGAAAGACCCATTCGGTGCCAACAACGTTGAACTTGGGTCTTTCGACGAGTTCCCACACCTCGTTTTGTTTGAAGTTGTTAAGTTCTTCTTTCATTTCCACCACCCAATCCGGATCTTTCAATGCATCCTCAATCCTAAGCGGTTCCAAAAAGGATACGAAAGAATAATGTTCACAAAAATTCGCAATTCGAGATCTAGTAGTTACTCCCTTTTGGATGTCACCGATTATGTTGTCAACAGGGTGGTCTCTTTGAACGCATTGGTGTACTCTTGGGTGTGGCACTTGTGGTCTTGAATCTTCATGGTCATATTCTACTCCCCCTAGATGGTTGCCCTCATTTGTGTGTTGATCATCTTCGTCTTCTTGAGGTTGATCTTGTGTAGAAGCTCCCCCTTGATCATTTATCTCCACTTGTGGTTCATCTTCATCATTCACATTTGGAGGTGGCGCTTGTGGTCGAACATCGCCCAACGCCATCCTTCTCAATGCTTGACATGGAGCTTCTTCTCTATCTAGCACACATGGATCAACTTGCTCTTCTTGAGAGCCGTTAGTTTCGTCGAACGCTATGTCACGTGCTACTTCAACAAGTACGGAGACCTTGTTAAAGACACGATAGGCATAAGAGTTCGAATCATAGCCAAGCAAGAAACCTTCATCGGACTTCGAAGCAAACTTTGAAGTCTTAGGCTTCTTGTTCAAAATATAACACTTAGAACCGAAAAATCGAAAATAGGAAATATTAGGACTGTTACCGGTGAATAGCTCATATGAAATTTTCTTGAGAAGTCGATGAAGATAGAGTCAGTTTATGGCGTGACAAGCGGTGTTAACCGCTTCCACCCAAACCGATCCGAAGTCTTGTACTCATCAAGCATTGTCCTCGCCATGTCTATGAGGGTTTGGTTCTTCCTTTCCGCTACTCCGTTTTGTTGAGGGGAATACAGTGCTGAGAATTCATGCTTTATCCATTCTTCATCTAGGTACTCCTCAACTTGGGTGTTCTTGAACTTCGTGCCATTGTCACTTCGTATGTTCTTGATCTTCAATGAGAACTCATTTTGGGCACGCTTGAGAAACTTCTTGAGTGTTCCCTGAGTTTTTGTCTTATCATGCAAAAAGAAAACACACATGAAGAGCAAAAAATCATCAACAATTACTAATCCGTATTTGTTACCGCCGATGCGTATGTAAGCAATTGGACCAAACAGATCCATGTGAAGTAGCTCGAGCGGTCGTCTCATTGTCATGATGTTCTTTGGGGGATGAGGTGCTCCTACTTGCTTCCTGGCTTGGCACACGCTACAAGGCCTGCCTTTCTCAAAAACAACATCCTTCAAACCTCGGATGTGATCGCCCTTAAGGAGTTTTTGAAGATTCCTCATACCAACATGTGCTAGCCATCTATGCCACAGCCAACCCATGTTGGTCTTTGAAATCAAACATGTGTCATGTTCGGCTTTATCTTTGTTGAAGTCAACAAGATAAAGCTTTCCCTTCAACACGTCCTTGAATGCAACCGAGTCATCACTCCTTCTAGAGATGGTCACACCCTCATTAGTAAACAAGCAATTATAACCCTTGTCACATAATTGATATATGGACAGAAGGTTATAATCTAAGGAGTCAACATGCAAATCATGAGAGAGCGTGTGTTGAGATGATATTGCAATTTTACCGGTACCAAGCACCCTTCCTTGACTATTGTCTCCGAAATAGATGCCCTCGCTTGGATCTTCATTTACTTCATACTCTATGAACATCCTTCTTTCTCTGGTCATGTGGTTGGTGCATCCACTGTATAGCACCCATTTTTCTCCACCAAAGGAGTAGGCCTGCAAAAACAAATCATGCCTTGGTTTTAGGTACTCAAGCTTGCTTGGGTCCTTTGAGGTTAGTTACAAGTGATTCGGGCACCCACGCATGGGACTTGTTGTTCCCACAGCGTGGCCCAACATATTTGGCATACACTTTACCAGAGTTGCTTTTCATAAGAACATAGGATGCATCAAAGGTTCTAAACAAAAGTTGTTACTCATATGAATTAGCATGTTTGGACTTGTCAACATTATTAGCCTTTCTAGCTAGAGGGGAGTTTTCCTTGATAAAGGCAATGCACTCCTTGTTATTCTTATGGCTTCTAGCATTTTTCTTTTCACCATAAGAATACCCAATGCCATATTTGACATTAGGAGGTCTTGTGGTCAAGTATGCACTGCGTGCATACTTGATCTTCTCCTTTTCAAATATGCCATTACGGGAAGGATGCTTGTCCTTTGTCAAGTTCGACTTATCCTTAAAGTTAGTGTCATTTTAGCACATCCACAAGTAGTAGTAGTTTCAGATTTTAAGTGTTTAGAAGGTGAACTTGAAGAGGATGAAGGGTCACTTTGCCTGAGTGACTCAACTTGTACCTCAAGGATCTTATTAACTTAGGTCAAGTTAGCAAGTTCATCCTTGATGATTACATTTGAGTCGCTTAACTTCAAGCAAGTTTCCTTGCTTGAGCTAACTCAAGCTCTAGTGACTTGCTTCACTCCTTTTCAAGTTCAAGGAGCTTTTTGATCTTAAGATACTCCTCCTTTTGAAGGTTGATCATATCTTCTTGACGATCAACAAGTTCCTCCTTATAAATAAGTTTATCCATTAAAAATTTCTTTTTTTTGGCAGTTTTCTTATCTAGGCCAACAAGCATATCTTCATTATCACTATAAGTATCACTATCGCTAGAATAAGAATGCGAGGAGGAAGGTTTAGTTGTTACCTTCCTTTTACCTTCTTTCGCCATGAGACATGTGTCATTGTTCTTCCTGGCGCCAATAGTTGGGAAGAGGGTGGATTTCTTTGTTGTCTTCTTGATGGCTATGCTAGCCATCTCCTCTTCCTCTATAGACGAGGACTCATCATTTGACTCCCACTCCTTTCCTAAGTGCGCCTGTCCAACTTGCTTTTTCTTCTTGAAGAACTTCTTAGGTTGAGGCTTTGTTTCCTTGGTTTTCTTCTTGTCTTCTTCATACAGGCAATCAACTATAAAGTGGTCATATTCACCATAGTAATAGCAAGCTCGCCTCAACTTCGTTCTTGACTTGTCTTTGTATTTTCTCTCATTTGATCTACCACCTTGTCTTCTTTTCATCATCTTCTTGAATTTCTTCATAAAGAGGATCATGTCTTCTTCATCTATGTCGCTGCTCTACTCATCGCTGTCATCTTCTTCTTGGGCTTCTCGAGCTTCTTTAGACATGGGCTTGCAAGTGGATTTCAAGGCGACCCCCTTCTTCTTTGCCGAGGTGAGGTCGGCAATCTCCTCTCCATCATCTCGAAATTGATGATCTTTCCAAGCAATTCGTCCAGGGTCATTTTCTTGTACCCGGGGTTTTCTCTAATAATTCAGCACAAGGTGACATTGCGAGGCATGAAGGCTCTAAGAATGAGCTTCACCGCCTCATGATCGTTCCACTTTTTTCTTCCATATGCTCTAAATTTGTTGAAGAGAGTCTTCAATCGATTATACATGTCTTGAGGTGACTCATCTTCTTCTATGGCGAATCTTCCCAATTCGCCTTCGATCATCTCAATTTAAGCTTCTCGCACCTGACGATCGTCTTCATGTGCTGTTTTTAGCGTATCCCATATTTCCTTAGCAATTTCGAGTCCATCCACCTTGGTGAACTCGTCTCGACTCAAAGATAATGTGATCACCGCTACATCTTGAGCATTCCGATGAATCACCTCCTCTTGGCTTGGTGTTAGCTCTTCGTCGTCGTATGTACACACTATGTGCCACAAATTGGGGTTAAGTGAGATTAAGTGCATTTTCATGTTTTTCCTCCACATAGAATAATCATTGCCGTCAAAGAATGGGGCTTTTCCTAAAGGAATTGATAAATAATGGTTATTATTAGAATTCAAATGATCATAATTGAAAGGATATCGGGAGTAGTCGGTGTGACTACTCCCCTTCTTCTTCTTTTCATCTTCGACCTTCAGTTTGCCTTTGGAGAGAGCTTTCATCCTTAGGAGTGCCTTGGGTTCAAACGTCTCCTCATCATCATCCTCGAAGTCCTGAATGGCGTCGAGGAGCTTCTCCAATTTTAGGGCCTTCCCATCTTCAACCTTCTCTTGGTTGAGGCTCTTGTGCACATCCTTCATGTCCGACATTTTCTCTTCGAGCGATTAGTCTCTTTTGAAGAGTCCAGCTCTGATACCAATTGAATGTGGCCTAGAGGGGGGGGCGGTGAATAGGCCTTTTTGAATTTTAGTCGGAACTTGCAACACTCAGCAACTTGATCAAATCCCAATAAATCGGACTAGTCCGGTAGTGTGCGGACTAGTCCGGTGCCTGCGGACTAGATCGATCAAGTTTGATCGATGATCTCGACCCAAGTACTCCACGCAGCGGAAATTAAGATGTAACTAGATTATGTTGCTTCAATTAAACTGAAGATAGCACAAGGTAACCTTAGTTTCAAGTTTTGACATAATTTTACTAAGATCAATTAAACTCTGGATGCAATGAACAATGAGCACAAAGAGAAGATACAAGATTTTTATCCCGTGGTTCGGTTCCCACAAAGGCAACCTACATCCACGTTGAGGAGCCCACGAAAGGACCGGGTCTTCACCAAACCTACCCTCATCGAATCGCCACGGAGGCCGATTCTCTTCCACTAATAACAAAGGGGTAAGAATAACTGTGTTCAAGGGGCCTTCTCACAAGTTGAGGGCTCCCCAAGTTTTACAACTGAAGACACCACCAACACACTCGAATTATAAGCAATAAAGAACTAGAGTGTGTGAGAGAATCAAACCCAAGAGCTCAAAACATGAAGAATCATGTCTCTCCTTTGATCTAAAGTTAATCCTCAAGGATTTGATCTTTCTCGCATTGGATTGTTTGGAGAGACGTGTTTTCTAGGCTCTTGGAGGGTGTGACGGCGCAGAGGGTCGAGAGAGTTCATAATTGGGTTGTGCACCTCTATTTATACTAGGATTTCCAAAGGTTACCGTTAGGGTTCGCGATGTCCGGACTAGTCCGTGGTGGACTCCGGACTAGTCCGGTGTGCGGCGTGTGGGAAACCCTAAGTGTCCTGAGTTATCGAACTTGTCTGGCCTTGGGCGACTAGTCCGTTTTTGTCTCCGAAGAAGATCGTACTAGTTCGGCACATATCGGACTAGTCCGGCGTGGTGAATCCCTTAGTGAATTGGGGACAAGTCCGCATTTGGAGGACTTGTCCAATTTTAGTCAGAGAGGTTATCGGACTAGTCCGGTCGTGAAAATTTTAGGGGCTAAGAACAAGTTTGAAATCTGGAGAGACTTGTCCGATGTTGGTCAGTGGGGATTTCGGACTAGTCTGTGAAACATCGGACTAGTCCGGATGTGGCTCCCTTCTGATTGGCCCATTTAAATGAAGTGGACCAGGGTTGATTTTTTCAAACTTTCCCTTTTCCAAATAATTCTAGATTTTGAGCAAACTTCTGAATTCAATTACTCCTAGTATAATTGCCCAAATAATTCCCAATAAATTATGGTAGACCATTTTGATCCCTATTTTGCAGTGGTGCAATTTGCTAGACATGAAAGCCCAGAATTTTTCCCTATTATGCTCTTATTATGCTTATAAGAAAATTCCCAATTCTGGTCAAAACCTTCATTATAGTACACTTGATCTCTAGTAAAAAATTCAAGTTCATTGGACTTTATTAATTGGACCAAACAGTGTTCAAATCACCTATGTGAATTGAAAAATGAGAAATGTACAGAAACCTTTCCAGAATTTCTTCCAAACTTGTAAAATCAATTCCTCCCTGTAGAAAGCTCAGAAAACTTTGTAATAAATTTTCCTAGAACCAATAAAATCTCATCTACCAAGATCATTCACTTTTAGCTATGTTAAAGCTACAGATTTAGTACCAAAATTCAGAGAAGCCTTTTACTTGTTGGAATTTTAGAGACAAAAATCTTCCTTGAACATCTCCAATTCCTGGTCCAGTTCTTGCTCATCGAACATAGTATCCACTGTAAAAATCCCAAGGCCAATTAAAATCATTTTCTTACCTAATCAGTGTTTATAAGATCTTTTATATAGTTTCACTATCACTAATGTACTTTATATATTGCATATCATATGGTGACCGAGATCGAGGAGGAGCCGGAGGCCTTGGACAGCATTGTCCCAGGAGCTAACATTGATACTGACTCACAGCCAGGCAAGCCCCGGTTTGTATTTAAGTGCTATTTCGAAGTTTCTATTTGTATCACTCATGGCTAGGATGAGTTTTGTGCATTAGGCCCAAGGTGCTTGTTACTCCACTTGCATGACCCAAAAATCCCATGGAGTATTGGGTAGGTCTACAGCTTGACGAGTAGAAAATGCGATGCTAATATTTTGAGGAATCCGGTAGAAGTCTAGTAGTTGGAATCTACTCACGAGCTAGAATTTTATCACATGGGATCGATTTGATTACAGAATGGTTTATGAATGAATTTGAGACCGAGCAGCGGATCGGATGCAGCGAGACATAGTCTCACATGCGTAGCCCTAATTGCGTCGATTGAGGACTGATCCGTGTGCGGCCTGCTGGACAAGTTTGAACTGTACCGGATGCATACTGGTTGTCGGATGCTGGTTCCGTCAATTCCCCCGGTACTATTGTTAGTACCCCGCGGAGTTTCTTAGTTCAGTTAGGACGCACGGAGATTTAGAACAAGATAGTGACTTGACACAAGGATTTACGTTGTTCGGGCCGCCTAAGCTAATACTCTACTCCACAGGTGTGTTGTTGTTGTTGTATTGAGTGTATGAGCATGTGTGTGCCAAAAAGATCGGATCAGCTATAGAGTCTGAGAGCACGAGCCAGAGAGGGGCCGAGAGTCCGACCGGGTCCGAGAGAGAGAGAGAGAGTCCCCATGTATCGTTCGACCAGTCCTTTTATAGTACAACGGCAGGCCATTACATCGTTAGCCCGGCCTGACATGTGGTCCTGGCGGTTACTAATGCCTAATACACAGTTTAATGTACTTAATTACCCTTAATAGCGTGGTAACAGGCCTTAATGGTGGCGTTACTAATATTAAGGGTCTTCCGATTGTGTGTCATTAAGATAGCATTAATTACACATAATCAGGTCTTGAAGCCTTAAATGTCCATTGAAGGTCCAAGCCGTTGGAGGTCCACCAATCTGCCTGTTGAGGTTGAAGGTCCGGCGGTTGGACGCATGGCAGCTTTGGAGCTTACCTTCTCTCGGACGAGTAGATCTGATGCCGTTGTACACGTGTAGGTACCGGAGCTTCCCTCTGTCTGGTGTTAGGTCCGGGGGTTCAAAACAGGTATCCAGTTCGGAGCATTCCCATGTATGGATTGTAGCTCCGGTTTTATGATACACGTGGCGACACTGGGACTAACCATATGAGGGAGACAGGTCCGGTTACAAGTAACACATGGGGCCTTCAGAGGTCTTGAACTCAGATAAGTGGAGTTCCTTTGCACTCTTTGCAGTTCCAAGGGGTATCCGGTACGCAGAGTACCGACAGTGGCCCCCGGGCCCACCTCTGGGAGAGACCCTTTGGATTAAGTCATTCTGCCAGAGGTGGGTCCATCTATCGATTTATGCGCCGTGTCTTCAAGGGTTTTTGGATGTACCATTGAGGTGATAGTTTGCAGTTAAACCATCGCCGCATGGCATCTTCTGGACGTGGCAGGTGAGATTTGCGCGTGCGGATCTCACGCAATTGAAGGTCGCCAGTTCCCAATACGAAAACCATATCGGTTCCGCGTGTCCTGTCAAGACGCTGCCCTTGGGTTTCCCGCCACTCAACATGACAACTGTTCGCCCGGGGTAAGGACCTCGACTTGATCGTCGTGGTGGCCCCAAGCCCCTTTGTCATTGGCAGGGTGTAATTTTTGAAATGTATCATTGGCCTTTTTGCGGTTTCCATCCAAGCGTTGTGGGGGCCTACTTAAGAGGGAAAGCGCACATGGTTTGAGGGTTCCTTACGCCTTCATTTGAACTTGCGCTCGAATCCTCCAAACCTTCACTTGCTTTTTCTCTCTCACCCCTCCGTGCTGCGATGGAGCTGGGACTTCCCAAGAGCCGCATCAGGAGCAAGGAGGAGTTGTTGAAGGTCCGGACTTACATGGGGTGGTCCAGTGACTCCTTCGACCGCGACATTCGCTGCTGTAAGATCCCCTTCAAGAAGGAGCGCGTCGGAGATATGGTGTACTTCCTTGGGTACGCCATGGCGAGTTTGATCCCGCCTTTCTCTACTTTCTTCTTGATGCTGCTCGATTTCTATGGTCTGCAGATCCACCATCTTGCCCCCCACTCGATCTTGCTAGTGGCGACTTTCGTCAACTTTTGCGAGATATGGGTGGGTGTGCCTCCTTGCGTGGAGTTGTTTCGGACTTTCTTCACGGTCCACTCCACCGAAAAGAGCAAGGAGTTCATCGGCTTCTACTACTTCGTGAAGCGGAAAAACTGCCCCCTCAAGTACTTGAGGCCTTTTCCTTCCGGAAAGTGGGACGACTAGAAGAAAGATTGGGTGGTCATCACCGGGGAGGGACATGAGAGGCTGGAACTGCCTGAAGGCCTCCCCCGCATCGACATCAACACTTCGAGTGAAGTTCCAGAGCTGTCGAGGGCGTACAGGACCATTCTCAACAGAATCCAAGAGTTCGTCGAAGGTGGGGTGACCCCCCAGATGGTCTTCGGCAACTTCTTAGTGAACAGGTGGGCCCTGCTGAGGGCCAGGGAGCGGCCTGCATGGGCCATCAACAGTGAGATGGATCACAATCGCATCGAGGTTGGTTTGAACACCAACTTAGGTGAGGAAGCTCCGAAGATCCATCTCAAGAAATTTCAGCATGGGAACATCAGCCCTGGCGACGTGTCTCCACCGGCGGCCTTACTGCCTCTGAATATGATACCAGAGGTGAGCAGAGAGCTCCGGAGGAGGATGCCGCTGTTGGATGACGTGGGCCTGGTGGAAAGGCGACCAACCTCTGGGGTAGCAATCTCCAGAGCTTCTGAAAGGGTGGCCACTCCTTCTCCGAGCCGACGGGTTGAAGACACTGCCAAGGGCAAGGACCTCGTTAAACCTTCTGATCGGAAGAAGAAGCTAAGACATGCTGGCAGAAGCTCTGCGAGGCCAGCTCCGTCTGCCTCAGTCCCTTCTCCTCAGCGCGGGAGGTCTTCGACAGCGAAACCAACTCCAGCATCGGCATCTCCCCAGAACGCCAGCTCTGACCGGGTGACTCAAGCACCAGGGCCAGCTAAGGGCTCTAGGTCCAAGGGTCCTTCTCAGTCGAGGGGGGCCCCAACTGAGACATCGCTGATGGCGGCAGCAAGCTCCGAAGAGCCTTCCGGAGTTACTACACCAGTTTTGACTTGGTCAGGCTCTGGGCGTCCGACGGAGAGGTTCTGCGCTAGCTGGAGTGGAAGCCTTCCAAGGTAAATTTGCTTTTTTACCTCAGTTTGTTATTTTTGTTGTAACCATATTTTGAGTTTCTTTATCCTTCATCCATAGGGCATCCAAAAAAGGGGCTGAAGCTCCGGTTCCTGTGACAGCAGCTGATGTTGTGCAGGCGAAGGCTCCGACTCCAATTCCAGTGCTGCCCCAGGTGGTGGCTGAGGTCACGGCAGCTCCGGAACCAGCTGTTGTGGTTCTAGACCTCAACACATCTCCCAAAAATCTCGTGGTAGCACCGGACCATGGGAATGGAGACATACCAGTGGCACCAACTCCGGAGGCTGAAGCACTAGTTGGATGCTGCGATGATGGACGCTCCTGCCTCAGAGCTGGAGGTAGTTGAAGTTCCAGCCTTCGAGCTGGATGTTACTGAAGCCCCAACGGTGGAGCCGGCAGTTCATGAAGTTCTGATGCCTAAGCTGGTTGAGGTGGAGGTGTTGGCACCCGAACTAGTGGAGGTCGAAGCACCGGTGCCTGAACTGACAGTGGAGGAAGCACCTGTGTCAGAGCCGGATATGGCCTCAGCTCTGGCTGGGTCTTCAATGCCTGCCCCAGAGGTGGTAGTTATGGAGGTACCCGTTCCTGAGCCAGGGTGCCAAGATGAAGCGGCTAGTCCTCTGCCTGAGGGACAAGTTGATGATGACCCAGCGACGGGACCTTCAAAGATGACTCCGGAGGTAGAAACTCCCGTTGCAGGACCTACCTCAGAGACGATCGAGGCAATCCAGGAGGGCGGCCCTAGTGCCGCGGAAGCTCAGGGGACCACTCTTGTAGAGTGGGACCCAATTTTTATTTTGGAGAACCTGCTGGAGTCAGCGGAGAGGACCCCGGCAGGTCCGGAGCCAATCCCCCTGTCGCTATACATCGACAATGCCTGCTCCAGCCTTCGTCAGGTCCAACTTGCATTTTATCACGACAGCAAGGCCCTCGAGGAGGAGCACCAAACTCTTAGGAGGTGGCGCAACCGACTCCAATTTGATACCAAGCTGGCGCAAACAAGGTTGGCCAACGACAACGAGTGGGTCAAGAGGGAGAAGGCCCGGATGGAGTACTGGGGACAGCTGCTGGATAAGAGGGAAAGCATGGTACGATCCCTCGACAATCAGTCCTGGGCTATATACGAACATGCCCAGGCTGCTTATCAGGCGTCGAATGATCGTCGGGAAAACCTCAATACCATCCACGAAGGCCTCGTCAAGCGCCGGGAGGGTATTGACGAGCGAGAGAAAAAGCTCGAAGAGGAAGAGCAAAAACTCCTGGAGCTGAGGGATGACCTCGTGAAGAGTGAGGAGGAGCTCGCCCAAAGGCTGGCTCCGAGTGATAAGAGCCTTGCAGAGCGCACCAAAAAGCTGGAGGAGCACTGCAAGAGTGAAGAGGAGAAGGCCTGGCAGCAGGGACAGGAACTTACCAAAAGGGAGGTCGAAGTCACTGCCTGGGAGAAGAAGGTGTGAGGCCAGGAGAAAGACCTGGTTGACCGTCGGAACCGGATCCACGTTCGGGAGAAGGAGGTTGCCGACCATGAAAAGCAAGTTGCTGAGAGTATTCAGCAGCACGCCAAGGAGGTCGAGTGCCTTGCCCGGGAAGGTTTGGAGCTTGCGGCGGCCCGAAGGTCTTTGGAGGAGATTCGGGGCTCGAGGGTTGCGGAGTCCCAACAAGTATGGGACTTCGTGGGCAAAGCCAATGACGCGCTGACGCCGCTGGGCAATAGTTCCGTGCGTCCGGACAATCCGGAGCCGGAGCTGGACCATGCGTTGGAGGCGCTGAGCTCGGCTGGCAACAAACTCGACGCGATGGGCGATGTCATCTTGGATCAGTTGGAAACTGAGGGAAAATCCCTGGCAAAGAACGTCACAGAATACATGATGACGTGCTACACAAGCTGGGATCCCCACTTCCCACTAAACCCGGTGCTTGAAGGTCCCATTGACGGAGAGGGAGACGCCGCCAAGACCAGCGTGTCGGAGGTTGCACAGAAGGTCGCTTCGTTCTTCCGTATAACTTAGGACTTTATCCTTTTAGCTCCCACTTGTATCTTCTCTTCTTTTCTCCAATTTTGTAATCCCTTGTCTTCAGATGAATGAAATCCAAGAAATTTAGAATTTCATTTTTTGTCTTCAACCTTTGTTTTACTTGGCCCACTGGTAGATGTACAAAATTTGATTGCGAACATGTACCAAAAGGATGTAGCATTTTGTTGAAGAGTTGAGTGCTTCGAACTTGTAGAGTATAGATCTGAAGTTTTGTTGCGTCGACAGCACGTGCCCCCTGGGGTTGTCGGAGCTTAGTAGCTCCGGGAGCGACCACTGTCAACACATAGAGCGTCGACATCAGACCCCATTGGGGTGTCCTTCTATCATCTTTTCTTCAATTCCTTTTATTTCTTCACGTTGACGGCTGGCCCCCTGGATTTATCGGAACTTGATAGCTCCGGCGATGCCCACTATCAATGTTTAAAACATCAACGGCTGACCCCCTTGGGGGATGTCGAAGCTTTGATAGCTCCGGCATCATCCACCATCATCATGAGATTTTTATTTTTCCTGCACATTGAAGTCAAGAAAGACAGTAAAATTCATTTATTATCTATAACTCAATTGCGACTTACTATTCCCATATGAAATTTTAGGTCGACAGCAATTCTATATACAATCAAGCGCATTTGTTTATTTTCTCAAGGTCCAATCATTTTCTGGACTCACCTTACTTAGGCCTGCCGGGGTGTAGGTACAGTGGCGTACATAGGGTGTAGGACTAGGCTAAGCCGATAGCACACTCTGGACTTAGATTGGCTTGGCGTTCAGGCGAGTAGGCCATTTAACAATGTTAAGACCCGAATGAATTAACAATGCAACTTGAATTATATATGAATCTTCGAGCTAAAATTTCTTAAGAATTGCACAACTTTGTTATAGACAAGAAATAGAAAAATAAAAAAATAATGAGCCTGTACAAAATAAATGCACGTGGATTCTGTTTTCACATATCGATGTCTTTCATTATAGGTCCGGGATACAGGGGAGACAAGTACACTTCTTAGGGAATGGAACCAAGCTTAGTGTGTTAAATTTCTTGTTCGACCCAGGGTAGCCAGCTACACTTTTAGTTCTGAGACTATGTCAAGTGTTGCTTGAACTTTGCGGACCTTCCTGGAAAGGTCCAGCTGTCCTCTCGGAGGAGCTACCCGTCTCTCTACAATGACGCTATAACATACATCATATTTAATTACAGACTCACCTCCGTGATATTAAGTGTAAAACTTATGGAGGTGCTCAATAATCTAAGGATTAGGGAGCGGTGTCCCATCCTCGGTTGCCAAGCGAACGCATCCAGGATGGGATACTTTGATCACTCGAAAGGGTCCTTCCCAGCTGGGGGAAAGTTTGTTTAACTCTTCTCGAGTTTGTATTCTCCGTGGCACCAGATCGCCTTCCTCGAGCTGTCGGCTATGCACATGCCTTTGGAGATAATGCCGGAGCGCTTGGTGGTATCGTGCATTTCGA
The DNA here is from genome assembly GCA_036927565.1 of Tuctoria greenei. Classification (NCBI taxonomy): domain Eukaryota; kingdom Viridiplantae; phylum Streptophyta; class Magnoliopsida; order Poales; family Poaceae; genus Tuctoria; species Tuctoria greenei. The sequence goes on along the minus strand of JAYESD010000012.1, from coordinate 11,250,366 downwards.
ACAGCTGCTCGGCACCTTCACTCTTCAACGAGGTCAAGGTCTTCACGCCGGAGCTGGTCCTGCGTGGCTGCGTCGAAGGTCCGGACCCAGAGTGACCCCAAGGTGATTTCCGGAGGAAGGACTGCTTCAGCTTTGTACACCAGGAAGAAGGGTGTCTCTCCGGTTGACCAGTTTGGAGTTGTCTTGTTTGCCCACAAGGTGGGCGGAAGCTCCTCAATCCAGTTGGCTCCATGTTTTTTTAAGCGCTCATATGTGCGCGTCTTGAGCCCTTTTAGAATTTGTGCATTTGCTCTCTCAGTTTGGCCATTGCTTGCCGGGTGAGCCACGGAAGCGTAGCTGACTTGAATGCCGAGGTCTTCGCAATATTCTTGGAATGTAGAACTTGTGAATTGGGCCCCGTTGTCAGTTATGATCTTGTTTGGGACTCCAAATTTGCATACTATGGACTGCAAGAACTTGATAGCTGATTGCTTGTTTATTGTCACAACTGGAGTTGCTTCCGGCCACTTGGTGAACTTTTCAATGGTGACATACAGGTACTTGTAACCTCCGACGGCCTTTGGTAAAGGTCCCAAAATTTCCATACCCCACACAGCGAATGGCCATGTCGGGGGTATTATTTGTAGTGGTTGAGCTTGTGTGTGAATTTGCTTCGCATGGAACTGGCATGCTTCACATTTCTTCACTAACTCGGTTGCATCCTGGGGTGCTGTAGGACAGTAAAAACCATGCCGGAAGGCTTTACCGACCAACGTGCGGGAAGACGCGTGGTTCCCACACTCGCCTCCATGGATTTCTGCAAGGAGCACGCGACCTTCTTCCCTTGTAATGTATCGCATTAGGACACCGTGGGCACCACGCTGGTAGAGATCCCCTTCCACCAGTGTGTATCTTTTAGCCAATCTGACTATCCGGTCAGCAGATACGTTGTCTTCAGGAAGTATGTTGTCTTCCAAGTAGCTCCGGATCTCCGAGATCCATCCAACGGAGCTAACTTGAGCTTCTGAGTCTTATGTGATGGGTTGCTCGGAGCTTCCTGCAGCACCTATGACCCTTAATGGACACCATGGTAATAGGGCCATCAGGACCGCCAGCTTCGAGGTGCTGGTCTCGCCCCCTTCGATCAGTTCGGCAGGCTGAGCTGTTGGTCTTCACAATCTCCGGACGAAGGTTCCATCGGGAGCCAGAGCTCCGGTTGAAGCTTTCATCGAGAGTTCGTCAGCTTCAGCGTTGTTGAGACGCTGGACATGGCAAAGATCTAGGACTTCGAAATCCTTCTGAAGCTTATGGACTTCAAGAAGATATGTAGCTAATTGAGGGTTGTTGCAGCAGCATTCACCTTTAACTTTTTTTATAGTGAGTTGCGAATCACCCTTTACCAACAGCTGCTTGACACCATATGATAGTGCCACCTTGAGCCCATAGATTAGTGCTTCATACTCTGCCATGTTGTTGGTCGCCTTGAAGTCAAGGTGAACCATGTATTTGACCTTCTCCCAGGTCGGAGCAAGGAGAAGGATTCTAGCTCCGGCCCCCTGCTTCTGCACGGAGCCGTCGAAGTAGAGAATCCAGTGAGGCTTAGTGAAGACCAAAACCTTAGGTTCCAGTTTCTGCTAACTGGGGCCCCCAAGATTTGATGGAGAGGGGGTCCATTCGGCCACAAAGTCTGCCAATGCTTGACTATTGATCACTTGTCTTGGGACGAATTCAAGATCGAACTCGGCCAATTCCGATGCCCACTTTGTGATGTTCCCAGTAGAGTTGAGGCTATGCAAGATTGCACACAGAGGATAAGAGGTTACCACCGAAATCTTGTGAGCTTGGAAGTAGTGATGAAGCTTCCTAGAGGCGATAAGAACTGCGTAGAGTAGCTTATGCACCTCTAGGTACCGAGTCTTTGCATTGGTAAGTACTACACTTATGAAGTACATTGGGCGCTGAATTGTCCAGAACCACACGGAGGGGCCCAGAGCTTCCTCCTCATCAACCCGGACCCTCCCGGAGGGGTCCAGACCTTTTTCGGGGACCTCCCGGTTCTTGCTAGCGGAACCCAAAGCTTCTTCTGAAGTGACCTGGACCCTCCCGAAAAGATCCGGATCTTCTTGTTCAGCAACAGTAACTCCTTCATTTGAAGGAGGTTTATCCTTTCACTTCTCACCATGAGGATCCGGGTCTGTGGGTTGGGACCCAGAATCGCCTTCAGGTAGCTCCGGACCTTCCCGGAGGGGTCTGGATTCCTGAACTTGGGATGGTTCTGGTCTTTTCGCAACCAGGACCATGCTGACAACTTCGACTGTTGCTGAAATGTAAAGTAGAAGTGGCTCATCACGATTTGGAGCTACCAAAGTTGGTAGAGTGGTGAGGAGCTGCTTTAGCTCTTGAAATGCCTTTTCTGCTTCTTCAGACCATTGGAATGGTCCGGTTTTCTTCAATAATTTGAAGAAGGGTAGCGCCCATTTCGCTAGTCTTGGGATGAACCGACTGAAGGTAGCTAGACACCCTGTCAGCTTCCGGACATCCTTGATGCGAGCTGGTGGCCGCATGTCTTCAATAGCTTTAATCTTTGCCGGATTCACCTCTATTCCTTGGTGGTTCACCAAGAATCCAAGAAGCTTTCTGGATCTAACGCCAAAGACACACTTGTTTGGGGTCAGCTTTGTGCGTGTCATTTGCAACTTGTCGAAGACAGCTTGCAAGGTGTCAAGAAATGACTCCTTGTTCTTGATCTTGACGACGATGTCATCGACGTACATTTCCACTACATCTCTAATGAGCTCTCCAAAAGTTTTGTACATAGCTCGCACAAACGCTGAAGCAATGTTTTTGAGACCAAATGGCATGTCAGTGTAACAATATAATACATCTACTGTGATGAAGGCAGTATGCTCTTCATCTTCCCTAGACATTCTGATTTGATGATACCCATAATATGCGTCAAAGAAACACAGTAATTCACACCCGGAGGTGTAATCCACTATCTGATCTATTCTAGGTAGTGGAAATGGATCCTTTGGGCATGCCTTATTTAGTGTTGTGTAGTCGATACACATCCGAAGCTTCCCGCCGGCCTCGGGTACAACGACTGGGTTTGCCAACCATTTTGGGTGGAAGACTTCCCGGATGATTCCAGCTTCGAGCAACTTCTTCACTTCTTGACGTATGAAGTTCTGTCGCTCTACTGATTGCTTCTGAGGCTTCTGATGTACAGGCCGAGCGTCAGGATAAATATTCAGATTGTGCTCAATCACCTCCCTAGGGATCCCAGGCATTTGTGATGGTTGCCAGGCAAAAATGTCGACATTAGCACGGAGGAAAGTGGTGAGCGCGAGTTCCTATTTGTCGTTCAGACCTCCCGATATACGTGTGGTCTAAGCGGCGTCGAAACCAATTTGGACAACTTTGATGGGAATTTCGGTGTCGCTGCTTGGTTGCACATGGGGTGTGGAAGTTGAGCCTCGATGACGAATGCTCAGGGGCTTTGGAGCTTGCTCCTTTTCGGATTCTTCCTCCTGCGCTATAGCAAGCGCGTTGAGTTCTTCCAGAGTTGTAACTCCGGCGGTGCGATCTCCGCGGATCTGGAGAACGCGTGAGGGTGTTGGCATCTTCAACATCAAGTAGCCATAATGAGCAGCAGCCATGAATTTGTATAAAGTTGGCCTGCCCAAGATAGCGTTGAATGGAAAGTTGATCTGTGCCACGTCAAAGACCAACTTCTCAGTCCTGTAGTTCTCCCGAGTTCCGAAGGTTACTGGGAGAGTAATGGCACCAAGTGGGGTTATGGCTCCTGGACCTACTCCTGAGAAAGGTCGGGGGGTGGGGGGGGGGCAAAGATCCGAAGGTCAAAGCTGAAGCTTGACGAAGGCTTCGAAGCTTATAAGGTTCAGCCCGTAACCTCCGTCCACCATTACGTGGTGGAGCTGGATGTTATTGATTGTCGGAGATACCATTAATGGAAGTTGGCCAGCTCCAATCATATTTCGAGGGCAGTCCAAAGCATCGAAGCTGATGGCAGTATCCATCCACTTCCGATGAGGCTCCGCCCTGGCGGTGGGAGCTACAAAAGCCATGTCCCGCCGCATTGTCTTGAGGACAAGGCGGGAAGTGATGTCCCACGAACCACCAAAGATGGTGTTCATGGTCTTCCGACGCTCAGTGTCGGAGACGTCGGAGTCATCGTCAACGGAGGTGTAAATAGCCTTCAAGACCTTTTTGGGGTCCTGAAAGCCTAACTCCTCTTCAGCCGGAGCTTCATCGACTTTATTTTTTCCTTCCCGTTGGCGGGAAGGACCTTCATTGCACGTCTTTGTTATAGACAAGAAAGAGAAAAATAAAAATGTTGAGCCTGTACAAAATAAATGCACGTGGAGTTTATTTCACATGAAAATGTCTTTCATTATAGGCCTGGAGTACAGGGGAAACAAGTACACTCTTCGGGTACGGAACCAGGCTAAGCGTGTTTCATTTCTCGTTTGACCCAGGGTAGTTAGCCACACTTTTAGTCCGTAGACTGTGACAAGTGTTGCATGAACTTTACGGACCTTTCAGGAAAGGTCCGGCTGCTCTCCCGGAGGAACTACCCGACTCTGTACAATGACTCTATAACATACATCTCAAGTTACTCAAGACTCACCTCCGTGGTATTAAGTGTAGAACTTACGGAGGTGCTCGATGTTCCAAGGATTTGGGAGAGGTGTCCCATCCTCGGTAGCCAAGCGAACGCTTCTGGGATGGGATACTTTAATCACTCGGAAGGGCCCCTCCTAGCCGGGGGAGAGTTTGTTTAACCCTTCTCTGGATTGTATTCTCCGTAGCACCAGATCGCCTTCCTCGAGCTGTCGGTTGTGTACATGCCGCTGGTGATAACGTCGTAGGGCTTGATGATATCGGGCATTCCAAACAGCTGCTTGGCACCTTCCCTCCTCAATGAGGTCTAGGTCTTCACGCCGGAGCTGGTCCTGCGTGACTTCGTCGAAGGTCCAGACCCGGAGTGAACCCAAGGTGATTTCCGGAGGAAGGATTGCTTCAGCTCCGTACACCAGAAAGAAGGGTGTCTCTCCGGTTGATCGGTTTGGAGATGTCCTTTTGGCCCATAGAGTGGGCGGAAGCTCTTCGATCCAGTTGGCTCCATGTTTTTTCAAGCGCTCATAAGTGCGCGTTTTAAGTCCTTTAAGGATTTCAGCATTTGCTCTCTCGGCTTGGCCATTGCTGGCTGGATGAGCTACGGAGGCGTAGCAAACTTGTATGCCGAGGTCTTCGCAATATCCTTGGAATGCGGAGCTTGTGAATTGGGTCCCTTTATCAGTGATGATTTTGTTTGGGACTCCAAATCTGCATATAATGGACTGCAGAAAGTTGATAGCAGATTGCTTGTTGATTGTCACAACTGGAGTTGCTTCCGGCCACTTGGTGAACTTGTCAATGGCGACGTACAAGAACTTGTAATCTCCGACGGCTCTTGGGAAAGGTCCCAAGATGTCCATCCCCCACACAGCGAAGGGCCATGTAGGTGGTACCATTTGTAAGGGCTGAGCTGGTGTGTGAATTTGCTTTGCATAAAATTGACATGCTTCACATTTCTTCACCAGCTCAGTTGCATTCTGGAGTGCTGTAGGCCAGTAGAAGCCATGCCGAAAGGCTTTACCAACCAACGTGCGGGAAGACGCGTGGTTCCCACACTCGCCTCCATGGATTTCTGCGAGGAGCTCGCAGCCTTCTTCCCTTGTGATGCACTGCATTAGGATGTCGTTGGCACCGCGCCGGTAGAGATCCCCTTCTACCAACGTGTATCTTTTAGCCAATCTGACTACCCGGTCAGCGGATACATCATCATCAGGAAGGATGTTGCCTTTCAAGTAGTTCCGGATCTCCGAGATCCATGCATCGGAACTAACTTGAGCATTTGAGTCTTGCGTGCTGGGTTGCTCGGAGCTTCCGGCAGCACCTACGACCCTTGATGGCTGCCATGGTAACAGGGCCATCGGGACCGTCAGCTTAGGGATGCTGATCTCGCCCCCTTCGCTCAGTTTGGCAGGCTGAGCTGTGGGTTTCGGCAATCTCCGGGCAAAAGTTCCATCAGGAGCCGGAGCTCCGGTTGACGCTTTCGTCGAGAGTTCGTCGGCTTCAGCGTTGTGGGCACGCTGAACATGGTGGAGATCTAGGACTTCAAAGTCCTTCTGAAGCCTCTGGACTTCAAGGAGGTAAGCAGCTAGCTGGAGATTATTGCAGGAGCATTCACCCTTCACCTGCTTAATGATGAGCTGTGAATCTCCCTTGACCAGCAATTGCTTGACACCATATGACAGTGCCACCTTTAGTCCGTAGATGAGTGCTTCATACTCTGCCATGTTGTTGGTTGCCTTAAAGTCAAGGTGTACCATGTATTTCACCTTCTCCCCAGTCGGTGCAAGGAGAAGGATTCTAGCTCCGGCCCCCTGCTTCTGCATGGAGCCATCGAAGTAGAGGGTCCAGTGAGGCTTGGTGAAGGTTGGAGCTTGATGCTCCGTCTTCTGCTCACTGGGGCCCCCAGGGTTTGATGGAGAGGGAGTCCATTCTGCCACAAAATCTGCCAATGCTTGACTCTTGACTGCTTGCCTTGAAATAAATTCAAGATCAAATTCAGCCAATTCCGTTGCCCATTTCGCAATATTCCCAGTTGAATTGGGATTATGCAAAATTGCTCGAAGTGGGTAAGAGGTCACCACTGAGAATTTGTGAGCTTGGAAGTAATGGAGAAGCTTCCTGGAGGCAATAAGAACTGCATAGAGCAGCTTATGCACCTCTAGGTATCGAGTCTTGGCATCATGTAGTACTTCACTAATGAAATACACTGGGCGCTGAATGGCCCGGACCCTCCCGGAGGGGTCCGGAGCTTCCTCTTCACTGACCCGGATCCTCTCGGAGGAGTCCGGATTTTCTTCAGGGACCTCCGGGTTCTGGCTGGAGGAACCCGGAGCTTCCTCAGAAATGACCTGGACCCTCCCGAAGGGGTCTAGGTCTCCTGAAGCGACTTCTTGTGGATTCGAATCTGGGAGCTGGGACCCAGACTCGCTTTCAGGAACCTCCGGACCCTCCCGAAGGGGTCTGGATTCCTGAGTATGGGGTAGTTCTGGCCTCTCCGCAACCAGAACCATACTGACGACTTCGTCAGTAGCTGAAATATAAAGCAACAAAGGCTCACCAGGGTTCGGAGCTACCAGAATTGGTAGGGTGGTGAGGAACTGTTTCAGCTCCTGGAATGCCTTTTCTGCTTCTTCGGACCATTGGAATGATCCGGACTTCCTCAATAACTTGAAGAAGGGGAGTGCCCGTTCCGCCAGTCTTGAGATGAATCGGTTGAGGGCTGCTAGACATCCAGTTAATTTTTGGACGTCCTTGATGCGGGTTGGTGGCCGCATGTCTTCAATGGCCTTAATCTTCGCCGGATTAGCTTCTATGCCCCGGTGACTTACCAGGAAACCAAGAAGTTTTCCGGAGCTAACCCCGAAGACACACTTGTCTGGGTTTAGCTTTGTGCGGGTGGCCCGCAGCTTGTCGAAGACAGCCTGCAAGGTGTCAAGGAGTGACTCCTTGTTCCTGACCTTGACCACGATGTCATCGACGTACACTTCCACTATGTCTCTAATAAGTTCTTCAAAAGTTTTGTACATAGCTCGTACAAAAGTTGAAGATGCATTCTTGAGACCAAAGGGCATGGCTGTGTAACAATACAATCCATCTACTATGATGAATGAAGTATGCTCTTCATCTTCCCTAGACATCCTGATTTGATGATATTCGGAATATGCATCTAGGAAACACAGTAATTCACACCCGGAGGTGGAATCCACTATCTGATCTATTTTAGGTAGTGGGAATGGATCTTTTGGACATGCCTTATTTAGTGTGGTGTAGTCGATGCACATCCGAAGCTTCCCACCGGCCTTGGGCACAATGACTGGGTTTGCCACCCATTTTGGATGGAAGACTTCTCGGATGAATCCGGCTTCGAGCAACTTCTTTACTTCTTGTCGGATGAAGTTCTGTCGCTCTACGGATTGCTTCCGAGGCTTTTGATGCACAGGCCGAGCATCGGGGTAGATCTTCAGATTGTGCTAAATCACTTCCCTGGGGATCCCTAGCATTTGTGACGGTTGCCAAGCAAACACGTCGACGTTAGCCCGGAGGAAAGTGATGAGCGCGAGTTCCTATTTGTCGTTCAATCCTCCCGATATACGGGTGGTCTGAGCGGCATTGGAACCAATTTGGACGACTTTGACGGGAATGTCGGTGTCGCCGCTTGGCTGCACTCGAGGTGCAGAAGCCGAGCCTCGTTGACGAATGCTCTGGGGTTTTGGAGCTTGCTCCTGCCTGGAGTCCTCCTCTTGCGTCGTGGTGAGCGCATGGAGCTCTTCCAGTGCAGTTACTCCGGCAGTGCGATCTCCGTGGATCCGGAGAACGCCTACTGGCGTTGGCATCTTCAACACCAGATAGCCATAATGAGCAGCCGCCATGAATTTGTATAGGGAAGGTCTACCCAAGATGGATTTGAAGGGTAAGTTGATCTGCACGACGTCGAAGACCAACTTCTCGATGCGGTACTTCTCCCGTGTCCCAAAGGTAACAGGGAGAGTAATAGCTCCGAGTGGGGTGATGGCCCCCGGACCCACTCCGGAGAAAGGTCGAGAGGGGTGGAGATCCGAAGGTCGGAGCTGAAGCTTAGTTAAAGCTTCGAAGCTGATGAGGTTAAGCCCCGAACCTCCGTCTACCATGACGTGGTGGAGTTGGATGTTGTTGATGGTAGAAGATACCATCAAGGGTAACTGTCCTGCTCCAACCATGCTCCGGGGACCATCCGAAGCATCAAAAGTGATGGTTGTGTCCATACACTTTCGGTGAGGTTCCGGCCTGACTGTAGGAGCTACAGCGGCCATATCCCGACGCATAGTCTTGATGACACGACGGGAGGTGATATCCCATGATCCACCAAAAATGGTGTTCACGGTCTTCCGACGCTCGTTGTCAGAGACGTCAGAATCATCGTCGACGGAGGTGTAGATGGCCTTCAGGACCTTTTTGGGATCCTGGAACCCCAACTCCTCTTCTGCCGGAGCTTCGTCGACTTTTTGCTTTCCTTCCCTCTGTCGAAAAGGAGATTCCTCTCGACGCTTGTTGTAGCGCTCGGCAAGGTTTTGGACCTCCCGGCAGTCTTCCAAACTGTGGCTGCCCGTTTTGTGAATGGGACACCACACTTTGGGTTTGCCACCGTCTTCAGAAGACGGTCGAGGTCGCTTCTCGGGGCGTGGCCCCCGGCCACCCGGAGCTGCAGCAGCTGCAACGTTGGATGTGCCGGCCGATGGCTTCTTCTTGTCGTTGGTCTTCTTTTTCTTCTAGCCACCCCCGGAGGTAGCGGCTTCTTCTTTGGAGGATTTCTTGTGACCCTCCGAGGTTGGTTTGGAGTGCATCTCACGGCCCTCCGCAGCTCGGGCACATTTGTCAGCCAAGCTGAAGAGTTCCGTGACACTGGTGATCTCCTTGATCGCCAGTTTCTCCAACATCTTCTTGTCCCGTACGCCCTGTCTGAATGCCACAATGACAGAGGCGCTAGAGATAGAAGGGATAGTGTTTCGTACCTGAGAGAACCTCTGGATGAATGACCGCAAGGATTCTCCCCCTTTTTGCACGACCGCAAAAAGGTCTAGTTCAGTGCCTGGTCGGGTGTATAAACTCCCGAAGTTGGCAGTGAACTGATGGCACAGCTCCTCCCAACTGTTGATAGAGTTGGGTGGAAGGCTCATAAACCAGGACCTGGCAGTCCCAGTTAAGTCCACTGGAAAGTAATTGGCCATCACGGCCTCGTTTCCTCCAGCTGCCAAGATTGCAGTGGAATATATCTGAAGAAATTCGGCGGGATTGATAGTCCCGTCGAATTTTTCCGGCAGGTGAGGCCGAAACTTTTGTGGCCATCTAACCATGCGCAGGTGCATGGCCAAGGATGAACAGCCTCCTCCTACTCCTTCAGGAGTAGAAAGGTCCTGAGCTTCCCGTCTTTCACGGGCACGCTCAATATGGACTCGGCCATCCTGCTGGCGGTATAGGCGATCAAGCTCCGCCCGGAGGTCATGAGTCGAAAGCCTGGATACCGTGTGAGTACGTCGTGCCCCGGAGGGCAATGACGTCACTTGTTGTGATGCAGCATGTCTCCTGCTATTGGAGACGTGCGGACCAAGTCTACCAGACAAAGTCCGCCGCTGCGACGGGCCTCGTCCTGAAGGAGGAGGACCCTGGTTGCTGAGGCGTTCGGTTGCTGCTGCAACCAAATGCTCCACATCGGCCCTCCACTGCTCCAGTACATCCCGGGATGCATCCGGAGGTGGTGGGCGTTGGAGAAGAGCACGCGCTGCATGAAGCGCGTGTTCCGGGTTGTCATGATTTGCCGACGCAGTGATTGACGCCGGCGCACCATCACGCTGCCCAGCATGATTTGCTGGAGGAGACGGTGGTGGTGGGAATGTGACTCCTGCTGGTGCTGAGGCTCCTGCTGGTGGCTGCCTATTGGAGGGATTGCCTCCAACAGCCTGAATAGCAGGTTGACCGTTGGATGATCCAGCAGCTGAGTTCACCATTCTCGAAATCTCAGGCGCCCCTACCTGGCGCGCCAACTGTCGGTGATTTGGAACCGGTAGATCTCCCTACACTGCTAAAGTGATAGGGGAGTTTGATGTTCGGTATGGGTGCGCGGAGATTCAAGAAGGTGAGTAGGAATTGACACAGGAGACACAAGAGTTTACGTGGTTCGGGCCGCCTGAGCGTAATACCCTACTCCACGGGTGTGTTGGTGTTGTATTAGCTGTTTGATCTTGTGTTGAGCGTCAATGGCGTGTGTGTGTCTCTAGCCCCTTGAACGTGTCGTCGGTCTGTCCTTTTATAGTACAAGGGCAGGCCGTTACAAGATAGCCTAGCCCGACATGTGGCCCCGGTGGTTACTAGTATTGACACTTATTTAACACATTTAATTGCTCTTAATGACCCTATAACGGGCTTTGACAGCACCGTTTTGGTGTTAAGATCATTCGTTTAAGTGTTATTAATATGGTATTAATTACACTTAATCGGGTCTTGAAGTCCTTGATTCCCCTTTGAGGATCCGGAGCCGTTGTGGGGTCTTCCGGAGGTTAGAGGCTGAAGATCCGACGGTTGGACACGTGGCAGCTCTAGAGCATACTGTGGAAACAGGTAGCTCCGGGGCTACCCGACACGTGTCAGGTCCGGAGCTTCTCTCGGTCTGGGGCTAAGTCCGGAGTTGCCATTTTGGTACATGGCCCGGAGCTTCCCCCTTGTGGGCGGTAGCTCCGGTTTGGTAGTACACGTGGCGACCCAGGGATTAACCATGTTGGAGAAGCGGGACCGGTTATATCTGACATATGGGCCTTCGAGAGTCTTCAAACCAAGTAGATGATTTTCCTTTGAGATCTTTATAACCTCAAGGGGTGTACGGTTTCTAGGGTACCGACAAGGATGAAACCGCTTCACAAGAGGAGGTACCTGAAGCTCAAGGGAATGCATCACAACCAAGTGAATCCATAAAGGAGGATAAATGCATAGTTTATCGTGATGCCCGAGAATTCCATTATGATGGCACTAATGGAGGTTTTGTAGCCAAGCAATTGAAGGAGTTCCTTGATCTATGCAAGATGCACCCGGAGTACTATGTCAAGAGGATTCCTCGCCATGCGTGTGAAGAATGGAGGGCTCAACTTACTGTTCTTACTAGGGATGAGGTGGTCAACCGACACTTTGCATCCACATGGAGAAGCACCAGGGAGCAAGCTATTGATGATGTCGCTTGGGATGCACTCACTAGATTGTGCCACATCTATCGAGAGCAGATTGGAGATACTAGTTTTGCACTACACCCGCAACGCTAGAAGGGAACAAGGCAAGTCTTAAGACCGCATGATGGAGCTCAAGTCGGTTCTCGTGCCATTAACAGATCTCAGGCAATATTGGTGAACTTGGGAAATTGATATGCTGATGCTATGGAAGAGATCCGTTACCTCCGTAAGAAGCTATTTATCATGGAGAAGCAAGAGGAAGTTTGTGCCACCATGGAGATCAACGGTATAGCAACCACTCCAGCACCTACATGGATGGCCAACTCACCCTGGCGTGCACCCATGTATGCCTCGCCGCCTCCATGATAAATCATGCAGAAGGAGTGATTTCGGAGGAAATTCCAGTTGTCCATGAGTGTTCAGATGTTTTTTCTAAGGAATTGCCAGGTATGCCACCTGATCGTGACATCGTGTTCATCATTGATTTAATACCTATAGCAAATAAGTCATATAGGATGCCTCCTAAGGAATTAGAGGAGCTCAAGAAGAAGATTCAAGAGCAGTTAGAGAAGGGTTTTATACGCCCAAGCTCTTCACCTTGGGGAGCGCCAGTACTTTTCGTAGATAAGAAGGATGGGTCCCAAAGAATGTGTTTGGGTTACTGACCTCTCACCGAGGTGACAATAAAGAACAAGTACACGTTGCCCCGCATTGAGGATATGTTCAACCAGAAGAAGAGAGATAGAATATTCTCTAAGATTGATCTTCGATCAGGATATTTCCGAATGAAGATTAGACCGTCGAACATACTCAAGACAGCTATCAAGACACAGTATGGGTCATATGAGTACACGGTCATGTCATTTGGATTAACTAATGCACCCGCATACTTCATGTATCTCATGAATAAGGTCTTCATGGAGTATTTGGATAAATTTGTGGTAGTGTTCATTGTCGATATCATGATCTACTCGAAGAGTGAAGAGGAGCACGAAGAGCATTTAAGGCTGACATAGCAGAAACTGTGAGAACACCATTTGTATGCCAAGTCCAACAAGTGCCAATTATGGTTAAGGGAGATATCATTCCTAGGTCATGTCATATCTCGAGGAGGAGTGTTAGTTGACCCAGGAAAGGTTAGAGACGTGTTAAAGTGTGAATCACCGCAGAATGTGAAGGAAATCAGGGGTTTTCTTGGATTGGCTGGATACTACCGTTAGTTCATCAAGGACTTCTCCAAAATAGCGAAGCCCATGACTAAGCTGTTAATGAAGGAGAAGCCTTTCAAGTGGACTCAAGCTTGTCAAGACAGTTTTGAGGAGCTAAAGAAGAGATTAACAATAGCACCTGTGTTGGTATTGCCATATGTGAGCAAGAGCTTTGATATCTACTGCGATGCTTCAAGGCAAGGACTTGGTTGTGTATTGATGCAAGAGGGTCGAGTAGTATCTTATGCATCCAGGCAGTTGAAGAAACATGAGCATACTATCCTATGCATGATCTCAAACTTGCAGCCCTAGTGCATGCTTTGGAGATTTGGGGACATTATGTCCTTGGCCATAAATGTGAGATTTATACTGATCATAAGAGTCTCAAGTACATATTCACTCAAACGGATCTGAATTTGAGGCAACGAAGATGGTTGGAACTCATTAAGGACTATGATATGGGAATCAACTATCACCCTGGAAAAGTCAACGTAGTGGCTGATGCTTTGAGCCGTAAAGGAGCAAGCCACCAGCTCACAGTTAGGGAATTGCCACCCGAGCTATGCAAGGAGTTTGAATGGTTGAATCTTGGATTTGTAAATGAGATGGGAGCAATGGAAGTGAATCCAACCCTGGAGCAAGAGATAAGAGAAGGACAGACCAAGGATAAGGAAATCAAGGAAAGACCCAAGAAGGAAGAGAATTCAGATTTGATGAGGATGACTATGGTACTCTATGGCTTGGAAAGCGGATTGTTGTGCCTAATGATAAGAATCTCAGGCAGTGGATATTAAAGGAGGCACATGACTCACTTTACTCTATCCACCCCGACTGTATAAAGATGTACAAGGATTTGAAGACACACTACTGGTGGGATGGTATGAAAAGGGACATAGCAGAATATGTTGCTTTGTGTGATGTACGTCAACGAGTCAAGGCTGAACATCAAAGGCCAGCAGGATTATTGCAACCATTAAAGATTCTGGAATTGAAGTTGGAAGAGGTTGGTATGGATTTCATAGTTGGTTTGCCTCGCACTTCAGCAGGATATGATTCAATATGGGTTATTGTGGATCGGTTGACGAAATCAGCGCATTTCATTCCTATCAAGACTACCTATAGTAGAGCCAAGTTGGCAGAATTGCATATGGGAAGAATAGTGTGTTTACACACAGTGCCCAAGAAAATAGTGTCCGATAGAGGTTCTCAGTTTACCTCGAGGTTCTGGCAAAAGCTGCACGAATAAATGGAACTCAGTTGAATTTCAGTTCTGCATATGACCCTCAAACGGATGGACAGAGCGAGAGGACAAATCAGATTTTGGAAGACATACTAACAGCGTGTGCGTTAAAGCATGGAGGAAGTTGGGACAAGAGCTTTCCATATGCTGAATTTTCCTACAATAACAATTATCAAGCAAGCTTGAAGATGTCACAATATGAAACATTGTATGAGAGAAGGTGTAGAACACCCTTGTTTTGGAATGAGACAGGAGAAACTCAAGTATTTGGACCTGATGTGATACAATATGTTGAAAAGCAAGTTCAAACAATCTGTGAGGACTTAAGAGCTGCCCAGTCAAGACAAAAGGGTTATGCCGATAATAGGCGAAGAAACTTACCTTTTGAGGTGGGAGACTTCGTATACCTCCAAGTGTCACCTATGTGAGGTCACAAGCGGTTTAATGTCAAAGGCAAGTTGGCACCTTTCTATAATGGACCATTCAAGATTTTGGACAAACGGGGAGAAGTAGCCTATAAACTAGAGATGTCTACATATCTTTCGGATGCTCATGACGTGTTTCATGTCTCTCAGCTCAAGAAGTGTTTGAGAGTACCGGAAGAGCAAGTACCAATGGAGGAATTGGAGCTTCAGGAAAATTTGACCTATGCTAAGCAACCTGTCAAAATTTTGGACACCAAGGAGAGGGTCACAAGGAACAAGGTGATTCGATGGTGCAAAGTGTAATGGAAGCATCATACAGAATCGGAAACGACTTGGGAGCGAGAAGATGATCTCAAGAAGGAATTTCCCTATCTCTTTCCTTTTGCGTCGAATCTCGAGGGTGAGATTCATTTTAAGTGGGGTGGGTTTGTAACACCCTCATTTTCATGCATAATGCATTTGCATACATTCTCATACATGTTTAACATCAAGTAATGTAAAAAGGAACAAGATTAAAATGAAGTTAGGCTTAAACTGGAAGTTTTAGTCTATCAGGGTGCGGCTTGTCCGGTCTGAACCCCGGACTAGTCCGGTATTCCCTTTCTGTTTTAGATAAAATCCAGTTTTCTTCAGAAGTGCGGAGTTGTCCGGCCATAACCCCGAACTAGTCTGGTGTCCCCAATTTCATTCAAAAAAATTCACTACTCTACAGAGTCCGGACTTGTCCGGCACAAAGTGCGGACTAATATGATTTCTTCTCTAATGTTCCCTGGACTTGTCCGGTCAGACTGGTCCATTTTTCTATTTTGCCAAACGGACTAGTCCGGTCCCAACCGCGGAATCGTCCGACCTTAGGGAATCAACTCGGATTCCATTATTTCTCCACGAACTGTTTTTGGGTAATTGCCTAATTTGAGCCCAAGAACTTCGTGTCCAATCTCAGAGGAGCCCAAGTGGACCCCACTATGGCGCCTACTCGTCCCCCACCGAATTCTACTTGGAATTCACCCAGAAACCCTAATTCCCCACCCCTATATAAAAAACCCAATGCCTCAAACCTCTCCACCCCAATTGAAAACCCTTCCTGCCACTTTTGCATTGTGCCGTCGTCAAGATCAAGTCTAGAAGCAAATGAGAAGGGGAGAAACACGAAGAAGGACCAATAAAGATCAATCTTCATCGATTCTTCGACAATTGACGTTCTTCATCCAAAATCTTCATGAACTCATCTTTATCAAGCCCTAATCGCCAAGATTCAAAGTCTCACGCCCAAACCTTGATCTTTGGATCTCTAAACACGTGGTACACCCTCTACATCCAAGTCTTTATGTAGATTCAACCCCACTTCTCGCAAATAAAAAAAACATAATTTGGCAGTATGCGTAGTGTGGACTAGTCCGGTCCCTGACAGCGGACTAGTATGTTGTCTGAATCTGTAAAATTCATGAATTGAACTGACTGAATTAATTCCAAATTGACTCGAATCAATTCCAAACCTCTCCAAATTTGTTAGAAACAATTGTAACTAGTTACTAAACATTATTAGCAACTCATTAACGAGTTTTACCTCATAATTGCATTAATCATGCATATCATGGCATATTGAATACTATATGAGCATTATTTGACTGAATTTTGTGTTTTGCATGTTTGTCGCTCAGAATAGAAGGAATTTCCGTAGAGAGTGCTTTTGAGGACCTGCAGAACCTGAGTTTCGAAGCCTTCAATCCAAATCAAGCTTAGAAGCAAGGCAAGTGTCCTTGACCATAATGATCCTGTTTTAAAAGTTTTGTTTGCAAAATTGAATGCTTGTGTCAAAATTTATGGGAAAACCCAATTATAGGAGTTTACTAGTTTTGTATGACCACACTTATCGCTTGAACACTATGTAGAGAGTCGGGAAGGATATTTTGCACTTTTTGCTTCGCAATGCACAATTGGGTTTGGGAAACACTCATATTACCTAATTATGAACTATTGAACATGTGAACAATGAGAATTTCTATTAATGACCCTGTTAGCAACATGGTACCTAGGGATCTAAGAAAGTTGGTACTGAGGAATGGGTTGTACTGTATCGGTGGTTTTGCTTGCTTTAGATCTAAGGACCGGTTCGTGGAGCGACCATCCAGTATTTACAATGTCACCACAGGGCCAAGTATGGGTGCGGCTTAGTTGACTAATTAGTTTATTGCCAGCACTTTTTGGACCATTAAGAATGCTCGAGGAAGGGGTAGTCGGATTGGATTTGTAGAGATTGGTCGGACTTCCCTGGGATTCGAAAGGCTCAAGAGGGGGCCTGTGACACCCGGTTCCGAATATGAACCAAGCGTAACGCATATGTGTGCCCAGGATGTTCAACACACATACACGAATGATTCACAAATGATAAACAGAATTTAACCACGTCTTAACTAATAAATAAGTACTTTATTACAATAATCCAATAGTTCACAAACAATAAAACTCTAAATAATTGCAGCGGAAAATAAACTAAGCAATACGACTCCAATCCACAGGCAATTGACGGCGGTACGCAACCTAGTACTCCACGTGGTCCTCAGGGTACTCCCAATTGTCTCCAGTAGCTGTTGGGGGGGGGGATTGCAAGGGTGAGTACATGTCGTACTCAGCAAGTGTGGAAAGTATGACATGTAGCTAATTCAAATGACGACAATAATAATGGCTAAGTGCTGAAAAGTACAGTAAAACATTTGAAAAGCATTATACTATGTCTATGTGAAATAAATCCCATCATATTAACAAAGTATAAACAATATCCAATTATTACCAACATTACCATTATCCATGTCCAATTACCATAACTCAATTCCATAACCATGACCACAACCATCACCAAACAATAACCATCCCAAATCCCAATTTCCAACTCTAATCATGTAGGTCATCCAGGCGCTCATAACCGGGAGCACGGCTATCATGATAGTTTTTGACACTCTGCAGAGGTTGTACCACTTTACCCACATGAGACTAAGAAACCTCCATTGTGCCATCTCACACTTCCGTAGGTGTGTGGCCAAGAGATCACAAAATAGCCTTTCAAAAGGGACTACTAGTATGTACGGCCCCACTAAGGTTTCACCGGCAGGCTTGAATCTCTATTCTCCCACCCACGGGTCCCCTCGTGTGCCATGCGGATCCCAGGGCAGTCCTCCTTGACTCCCATTCCCCGCGCCATCCAATGGTCCATACAATACTAGCAGCGCTCCTAATTATTCAGCTACGCCGCACCCATACTTGGCCTTGTGGTGGCACTGTTGACCTGGCATATTCTCGCATGAACCGGTCCTTAGATCTAAAGCAAGCAAACCACCATAACGACCAACCCATCCACATAACCATGCTTGCTTAGATCACCCATCGTATTGACCAGTTCACATTAACCAGAATATCATTGATGCATAATTATATGTGTAGTGTTGTTTACCATCCCAATTAATTAAGCGAAGCAAAAAGGTAAAAACCCTTCCCGACTCTCTACCATAATTCCAGGTGACAAGGGTGGTCAAACAAAACTAGTAAACTTCCTACCATAGGGTTCCCATCAATTTGACACAAGCATGCAAGTTCGCAAACAAAACATTTAATTTAAAATAGGATCGATATGCTTCAAGGACACTTGCCTTGCTCCGGCGGATGGGGTTGCTCAAGCGCTTCGAAGTCTTGATTTTGGAAATCCTCGTATGCGGCCTCTTGAGCACGTTCCTCTACGCGTGATCATACATACAAGAAAACATATACAATTCAACATAATGCACACAAAATAATCAACATGCAATGACATGCATGCACGCACAATTTAATAATTAATTTACTACGGTCGTTTATTATTTAGATGCGTCTAGTTCATACGTGTTCATATGTGTTTACGGGGGTTTTAGGGTGGATTAATGCTGCTGAAAATAAAATCATGGTGCAACTAAATTTAATTTACGCCTACTAGATTTAATACGGTCGCAAAAATTCGCATCGGGAACGAACCCTACCGTAGATCTGACGGTGTGACGGTCGCGGAATAAATGCGACGCGAAGACGAAATAGGTGGTGCAGCAGTCCTTCGGCGGCACGACGACGGCGGCGCGGTGTCAGCGACGATCTCCGGCGAACGGTGGTGTCCTCCTCTTTTTCTCCCTCTTCTTCCCCTTCTTTTTCTCCTTTTTTCTTCCCTGGGCGCCTCTGTTTTCTCTGTTCCCGTCGGCTGCTTCCGTCGGCTTTGGCGGCTGGGTTTCTCCAGGCGGCGGCTCTGCGTATCGGGGAAAAGTCTAGGGACTTGGTCCTATTTATAGGGGCGGCGCTAGGGTTGCATCGGTGGGGTCAGAGGCGGTTACGGCACGGGAGACCGGGCGTTCGCGGGAAAATCGCGGGAGCGGCGGGATTCGGCGCGCGTTGCGTCGGTCGGGCGGGCCGCGCGAGCGCGTGGGGGTGGGCGTGTGCGACCAGGAGTCGGCGGGGCCCAGGCGCAGGCGACCCGGCGCGCGGAGCGTCGCGCGCGGCCGGTCCGTGCGCGAGCGGGAGGCGGGGCCCGGCGCGCCTCGGGCGCCTCGCGCGTCAGGCGGCGCGGTCAGGGCGGGCAGGCGGACGCAGCGCAGCGCGCTGCGCTGCAGCGGCAGGCGCGAGGGGGGCGGGGCCTCGGGGCGGGCGCGCTCGGCGCCTGTCGGCCGATTCGGCGTGGTGGCGGGGCCCGGCTGCGGGCGCCCGCGTGCGGGCGTGGCCGGCTGCGGCTCGGCCGCTGGCCGGCGGGGGTTTTCCCCTTTTTTTTTTCTTTTTTTTTTACATATTACTTTTTTTATTTATTATTATTTTTACATTATTTATTTTATTCATTTACTTTTATATATATATATTATTATTCATATTATATATTTATTATTTATTATTTATTATTTTTATAACATATATTATTAATATTTTTTCTATTTTTTTTTCTACTTTTATATATTGCTATATATATTATTTATATATTTATATATATATTTTTACTATTATTTTATTCCCATTCCCTATTACAAGTTTTAGCCTATAATTATTGTTTTCTTTTCTTCCTTTGCCACACGTATTTGTATACGCATACGTTTTATTATTTTTCTTTTATTCTACTAGTGTTTAATGCATGACCATGTATGCAATGCATGATGCGAAAATTTAGGGTGTTACAGGGCCCTTGGTTGGATGTGCTCAGTTGGAGATGTCACCACTAGTGAAACCTCAGTGGGGTCTAAATATGCTAGTGATCACTTTGTAAAGGCTATTTTGTGATCTCTTGGCCACAAACTAAGGAAGTGTCAGACGACATAATTGAGATTGCGTAGTCATCAAAAGGTGATGAAATCACGAACTTGTGGGTAAAGAGGTACAACCTCTGTAGAGTGTGTCTAAAACTATCATGATAGTCGTGCTCCCGGTCATGAGCAACCTAGACCCTCACATGATTAGAATTTGGACTTGAATATGGTTTAATGGATGAAATTGAATTGGGAATTGGTATTGGATATTTAAATGGCATTGGTATATGGAATTGGTGAAAATAAGACATATGAGTAGTTATGAGTTGATTATGGATTAATATTGCTGGTATTGGTTATTTAAACTGGAATTGCTGTTATTTGGGTTATTTTGGGAAGGTCCTCACTTAATGATCATAATATTGCATTTTCAACTGTTTTGAATGTACCTTTATGCAATTAGCCATTTTATTATCATTCCTTGTTTAACCCGCATGTCATACTTACCACATTTGCTCAGTATGACATGTGCTCACCCTTGCTATTGCTTTGGGAGTACCGGAAGAGCAAGTACCAATGGTGGAATTGGAGCTTGAGGAAGATTTGAGCTATGTCGAGCAACCTGTCAAAATTTTGAACATGAAGGAGAGGGTCACAAGAAACAAGGTGATTCGATGGTGCAAAGTACAATGGAAGCATCATACAGAATCGGAAGCGACTTGGGAGCGTGAAGATGATCTCAAGAAGGAATTTCCCTATCTCTTTCCTTTCGCATCGAATCTCGAGGGCGAGATTCATTTTAAGGGGGTAGGTTTGTAACACCATCATTTTCATGCATAATGCATTTGCATATATTATCATAAATGTTTAACATCAAGCCATGTAAAAAGGAACAAGGTTAAAATGAATTTAAGCTTAAATTGGAAATTTCAGTCTGTCAGGGTGCGGACTTGTCCGGTCTGAACCCCGAACGAGTCTCGTATTCCCTTTTTGTTTTAGAGAAAATTTTGTTTTCTTCAGAAGTGCGGACTTATCCAGCCATAACCTAGGACTAGTCCGGTGTCCCCAATTTCATTCAGAAAATTCAGTATTCTTCAAAGTCCGGACTTATCCGGCACAAAGTGCGGACTAGTCCGATTTCTTCTCTGATGTTTCCCAGACTTGTCCGGTTAGACACATCCATTTCTTCTGTGTTTCCAAATCGACTAGTTCGGTCCCAACTACGGACTAGTCCGGTCTTCGGGAATCAACTCGAATTCCATTATTTCTCCACGAACTATTTTTGGGTAATTGCCTAAATTGGGCCCAAGAACTTCGTGCCCAATCTCAGAGGAGCCCAAGTGGACCCCAACACGGCCGCTACTCGCCCCCCCACCGAATTCTACATGGAATTCACACAAAAACCCTAATTTCCCACCCCTACATAAACAACCCAATGCCTCACACCTCTCCACCCCAATTGAAAACCCTTGCTGCCACTTTTGCATTGTGTCGTGGTCAAGATCAAGTCCAAAAGCAAGGAGGAGGGGAGAAACAAGAAGAAGGACCAATCAAGATCAATCTCCATCAATTTTTCGATAATTGACGTTCTTCATCCAAAATCTTCATCAACTCATTTTCATCAAGCCCTAATCGCCAAGATTCAAAGTCTCACGGCCACACCTTGATCTTTGGATCTCTAAACACGTGGTACACCCTCTACATCCAAGTTTTTACGTAGATTCAACCCCAATTCTCGCAAATCAGAAAAACCTCAATTTTGCAGTCTGCGTAGTGTGGACTCGTCCGGTCTCTGACAGCGGACTAGTCTAGTGTTTGAATGTGTAAAATTCCTGAATTGAACCGAATTAATTCCAAATTGACTCAAATCATTTCCAAACCTATCCAAACTTGTTAGAAATTATTGTAACTAGTTAGTAAACATTATTAGCAACTCATTAACGAGTTTTACCTAATAATTGCATTAATCATGCATATCATGCATATTGAGTACTATATGAGCATTATTTGATTGAATTGTGTGTTTTGCATTTTGTCGCTCGGAATAGAAGGAATTGTCGCAGAGTGTTCTTTCGAGGACTTGCAGAACCAGAGTTTTGAAGCTTTCGATCCAAATCAAGCCTAGGAGCAAGGAAAGTGTCCTTGACCATATTGACCCTATTTTTTAAAAGTTTTGTTTTGCAAAATTGCATGCTTGTGTCGAAATTGCTGGAATACCAAATTGTAGGAGTTTCCTAGTTTTGTATGACCACCCTTGTCGCTTGAACACTATGTAGAGAGTCTAGAAGGGTATTTTTCAATTTTTGCTTTGCAATGCTCAATTGGGTTTGGGAAACACCAATACTACCTAATTATGAACTATTGAACATGTGAACGATGAGAATTGATATTAATGACTCTTTTTATGGTATCTAGGGATCTAAGCAAGTTGATAATGTGGAATGGGTTTGACTGTTTCAGTGGTTTTGCTTGCTCTGGATCTAAGAACCGGTTCGTGGAGCGACCATACAGGATTTACAGTGCCACCATAGGGCCAAGTATGGTTGTGGCTTAGCTGACTAATTATTGTATTGCCAGTACTGTTTGGATCATTAAGAATGCTCCGGGAAGGAGTAGTCGGATTGGGTTTGTAGAGATTGGTGGGACTACCCTGGGATCCGAAAGACTCAAGATGGGGCCCTTGGTTGGATGTGCTCAGTTGGAGACATCACCACCGATGAAACCTCAGTGGGGTCTAAATATGCTAGTAATAATTTTATAAAGGCTATTTTGTGATCTCTTGGCCACACAACTAAGGAAGTGTGAGACAGCATAATTGAGATTCCATAGTCATCGAAAGGTGATGAAATCACAAACTTGTAGGTAAAGTGGTACAACCTCTGCAGAGTGTGTCTAAAACACTCATGATAGTCGTGCTTCCGAACATGAGCAACCTAGACCCTCACATGATTAGAATTTGGACTTGAATATAGTTTAGTGGCTGAAATTGAATTGGGAATTGGTATTGGATATTTAAATGGCATTGGTATATGGAATTGGTGAACATGAGACATATGAGTTGTTGAGTTGATTATAGATTATTATTGTTGGTATTTGTTATTTAAGTTGGAATTGCTGTTATTTGGGTTATTTTGGGAAGGACCTCACTTAATGATCATAATATTGCATTTTCAACAGTTTTGAATGTACTTTTATGCAATTAGCCATTTTATTATCATTCCTTGTTTAAGCTACATGTCATACTTTCCCACAGTTGCTGAGTACGACATGTCCTCACCCTTGCTATTTCTCTACCAAATTGAGACGCAGGCGATCAGGTGGAGTACCAGGAGGTCTTTGAGGAGTTCTAGGCGTGTGTTTTGTCATAAACCTGCCTGTGGAGTTGGAGTCATTAGAGTTTAATTTTTCCGCTACAGTTTCATTAGAGCTTGTAATGGAGACTATTTGGTTTGTAATAAGGTACTATTATTAGCGTTATTATTCAAGACATGGTTATAATCTGTTTATCATTTGTGAATCACTTGTATATGTGTGTATAACATCCTAGGCACACATATGCATTACGCTTGGTTCATTTTCAGAACTGGGTGTCAGACTAGCCCACTAAGGTTTCACCGCTGAGGCATTTTTAGAGTATCTCTCCGCCAACAGTAGCCCCCTCTTGAGCCTTGCGGATCCAAGGGCAATTACACTGAACCCATTCCGCGCACTACCCAAACACTAGTACTAAGCCAGGAGGATCCTAATTAATTGATCAAGCTGCCGCATACTCAGTATTTTAGCGGTACTAAATAGCTAGGTGACATCGTCTATAAACCAGTCCTTAGAACCCAGTGGTTTCATTCCCCAAGCCCGAGTCTTGTTCACGCATGCACCAAGCCAACAAACCAACCATCAGATTCATATCCACTACATCATCATTTCCATCACAACATAATAATCATAATTAAATGTATAACATGTGATCAATTTCTCTCCCAGATACTAAGCATGGCTAAGCATCATAGCAATAATAAAACACACCCAATCCAACCCGCTGATAAGGAATAATATGGAAGGGTATGTAAATAGGATTCAAATAATTAAGCATGCAACTAACTAAAACTTAGTAAAACGTGTGCAAAATAGTCAAGGACACTTGCCTCCCTCGAAGCGTGGGTCGTCGAAGTGGTAGTCCTGAAGGTTGTAGGCCGGCTCAGGAACTGACTATATTTACATCATCTCAGGTGGAACGAAAATATAAGATCGGTAACATCACAAAAGATGGGCAACATCAGTAACAAGCAATCATAAAACACAGAATAAGAAACAAAAAACATGGGCAACATCACAAACAAGCAATCATAAAAGAAAACCTACGCAGTTACATCACCATTAATAATTCTTTAGTTGTACTTTATTTAATGATATGGGTTTAAGTTTGAATTTTAGAGGCCATAAGTGTTTACTAAAAATTTATAGTATTTTATCTTCATTTTTAAGCCTAGCATAAATTTACTATAATTTCCTAGCTCGGAACATAATTAAATGCAATTCAGCATGAAACAACAATAAATAAACTATTTTGACATAATAAGATTTGAAAATAATAATAAATAATATCCTAGGGTGACTTGTGTAAAAAGACAGAGTAAACATATGATTTTATGTAAATCACTATTAATACAGGGGTTGTTATGCAAAACAGATCATAGCATGGGCCTAAAATAATTTTATAACATATTCTTGGGTATCCTATAAATTACAGAGGCTAAAAACATAAATATTGGTGTAAAAGTGGCTGAAATGCAATATTTATCCATTTTAATAGTGCTGACAGAAATATTAGAAAGGACTGGGTGGCTGTGTAAAGATCAGGGCCTATCTGCAAATATTTATTAAGGTGCAAGGGCTTATGTGCAAAACAGCGAAGGGGTATGCGGGTTTTGAATCGTGGCTGTTGTATCTAAAGGGTGCAGATCAGATTTTAAATAGCGATGGGGTATGCACATTTTCATCTCGGCCATTCGGATATATCCGACGGTCGGGAAGCGGCCATGTCGCCAAGGTGGCGACACAGACGGCGCGCGTTGAGCACACGACGGCGGGCCTAGCCAGCGATGGCCAATATGGCCAACCTGATGCCTAAACTATGCGTTCTCTACACCAATCGAAGGAGAGGGACATTGCACACTCACCAAGGGTGTTTTCAATGCATGGAATGGAGCGAAGAGGCGATGGCGACGGCGGAGCTCGATGGAGGTCGTCGGCCTTCGGTGAATCTGGCGGAGCGACGGCGCAATCCCCTAGCGAAGGTGTCCGGCAGCTTCATAAGAACATGGCGCACGCATTAGACAAAGAGAGGGAGAGAAAGGTTGAGCAAAACGATGGGAGCGCACGGTGGCTTGGGTTTTGGAGCTTCAGAGGGGGGGAATGGGGGCGCACAGTCTGGATTTATAGGGGAGGATAGGTGGTGAAGGATGGAAGGTGGTTCTCCCCAAAGGAAATTCATACCGGGCATTAAACGGGAGGATTGATGGCAGGGTTTTTGAAACCGGCGTCGAAATCATTGGTGTGTGTCGCGCGCGCGGCGAGAGGGAAGGGAAGGAGCTGACAGGCGGGGCCCGCACGCAGTGGGAGGGAGAGAGGGCAGTGAGGGTGCGGCTGGGCTTGGGCCGGCGGGAAGAAGAAGGAAAGGAGAGGGGGAGGATGGGCCGACGGGAAGAAGAATAGGAAAAGGGGAGGGAGACGATTTGCCGGGGATAGGTTTTAGGCCTGTTAGGGGTTTTATTTTTTCTTTTTCTCTTTTCTAGCTTGTTTTGAAATCAAATTTTCAATCAAATGCAAATACATGACGCATTCCAAATATAAATCCCTTTATTTCAAAATTTGAAATTTTCGGGTGTTACACTGTTACATCAGAATCAACATTCTTGTTGTGTTTAGTCTAAACAAAATCTCTGACAGCTGCAAAACCACTTTGCGACAGCTTCTCGGAAGGGAGGGGAATACATATTGTGAGTGGCTTCCAAAATGTCAACAAAAATTGCAGCACGATCTTCATTCTAAAAGCTTCCAAATAGCAAAGACATCATTTTTGTATGCAAATATAAACATCAATTTCCAGAAGCATCTTGCACTTCCATAGGTTCAGCAGTGAACAGATTCAAACAGAAATAATAAAACGTCATGAATACACAAAAGCCCATAAATTAGAAGAAAGTAGATACCACCATGTCGCATATAAACTGGTATTCTTTTAAAGCTTCACAATGTTTTCCAAAATTATAAAAATTAATATTGAAACTCTAAACTCCCAAACAAGACCCACAATCGGTACTAACAATGTCATCCCAGAAATAAATAATTAGCTAAAGCAAGATCAAATCGACTACAAGCATATGTTGGACCTGTTTTATCATACACATATATATATATATATATATATATATATATATATATATATATATGTGTGTGTGTGTGTGTGTGTGTGGTAAAGATTAAAATCCAGAGTAAATGACAGCTAGCAGAAGTAAAATATAAACTTTGAATCGTCGATTATGGCTAGCAATGAAGTTCATAATGAGTAACACTATTAGCTTCCTATTTGCCACAAAAGGGACATTAATTGATTTTCAGGTCATTATATTTTCATCATCATGTGCCTTACACCCTCTCAACATATGAAAGTTGATTGATCTAAAACATATCACTCATACCCCTAAAATCATCTATTTTGATTCCAGTAGGTACAATACATTCTAAAAAATGTGCGCTAAAACTTTATACCAAATTTCATGTTGTATTATATAGGTGCATATATTTCATGATTAAACATAAGCTGGGTAGGACAACATTGATATGCTTCTTAAGTGAACAAGGGAGTGGAATAAATAACTGGTGTTCACTGAATTGTAATGACTACTCCTTCCTTCCAAAAAGGTTGTTGCTTTGTAGTTCATTTTTGAACTACAAAGCAACAACTTTTTTGGACGAGGGAGTACATTATAGGAATGGCAGTTCTGCATGGATCATTCAAATTACTAAGGTATACTATGAGTGATTGGAACTTCTCAAGCTCGTTCCTTAACTTCCACTAGCATTTACCACCTAAAAATAGATAAGGTCAACCAGATCAGAAACCAAATCTAGTTTCAAACAAACAATGAATCATTAGAGTTTTAATGATTAGGTTCAGAAGAATATAGAATTGACCTGCAGTCACTAGCTCAATTTGATCAGCTCCTTGATCACATCATTCTCATTTTTCTTCCGCAGCGACAGTTGCTTTAACTCCTGCACATACAGCTTCTTAATCTTGTTGTTCAGAGCGTTGGCCTTGGTATCCTGTATTTTGAGGAAGGCCTCCTTGAAAAGGAGAGAATGCTGTTTCTCCAGAGTCAGCACCATCTGCCAGAGGTACCAGTAAGCCTCGCTCTTCTCCTTGAAATGCTTCTCTGCATCGTACTCACTCTCCTGCTGCGGTAAGGCCTCCTCTGCTCCCGCAGCTGCAGCAACCTCCATCATCGCCTCAGCTGCAGCAGTCTTGAACGAGCGCACATTCGCGACCTTTGTATTTGCCGCAGCCTTCTTGAGCTGGGGCGTCTTGGTGACCTTCATCCTTTCCGCAGGCTTCTTTGACGGGGCTGACATGTTAACTGCCGCAGTTGTGCCCTTATTCGGAGAGCGTGACTCGGAAAGCTCTGCCTCCACCGCGTTCCTCTTCCGCGGGCAAGATTTGGCGAGCTCGGCCGCCGATGCAGCAGCATTGCCCTGCAGCGCCGGTGATGGCTTCTTCTTGGGCAGGGGCGACTTGGTGAGTTCGGTGGCCGCAGCCTTCCTCTTGAGCTGGGATGTCCCGGAGACCACCGATGATGGAACATTCACCTTGCTGGCCCGGGGCACCAGCTTAGGAAGAGAGTCTTCGGACTCAGACTCGGAGTCTTCCTCCTCGTCAGAGCTCTCCTCTCCTTGCGGCGGCAGCGGGAGCTGGGAGAGAGTCCCGATGGGCCTCTCATTCACCTCGGGTTCCTCCTCGTGCGGGCCCTTGAAGACGGAGCCGGACTCTGCGTCGTTGGAGCCCTCGGAGTCGGAGTCGGACTCTGCGTCGTCGGAGCCCTCGGAGCCGGAGTCGGATTCAGCGTCGTCAGAGCCCTCCTCCTTTGCTGGCCCCTTGGATGGGAGCGACTCGTGGACCTTGGCCGGTAGCGAATTCACCTCCGCCTCCTTGTCGTCGTCGGACTCGGACTCCGCGTCGTCGTCCGAGCCGTCCGTCATTGCCCCCTTGAGTGGGAGCGACTCGTCGATTATGGCGGGTAGCACATTTACCTTCGGCACGCGCACCACCTTCACCGACGTTCCACCGGAATCAGAAACCACTTCGTTGTTAACGGAGCCCTCCGCCACCACCGCCGCCATTACATTGGGAGGCGGCAACTTGGCTTCCTTGACCGGCAGTGCATTCACCTCCGGCTGGAGCACCGACTCCTCTGACGCACCGTCGGAGTCGGACTCGTACTCGGATTCCCTGTCATCGTGGGAACCCTCCTCACATTGCGGCGGCGGGAGCGGCGGTGGGTTTTGACGATTGAAGACCACCCTAGTCTCCGCAATCTCACCGGACGGTTTAATCTCGCAGCCTTCACCCTTCTTGTCGTCTCCACCGGAACCGTCGCTCTCTTGTCCAGGAGAGGAGGCGTCGAACAGGAGGTGCCTTCGAGGAGAAGGCTTCGGTCCCATGGCTTGGTTGGCCGCCGGCGAGGAGATGGGGTGGAGGAGGCGGCACAGGGTTTTATTTGCGCTACTTCATTTAGTCAGTTGGATTTATTCTCGTGCAAAATCACTAATTAAGGAAAGGGATCAAAATCACAAATAATTATGCCTCCCTACCTATCAGGGTTGATCGACGCACCGGCTCTTCCATATCTGCACGGGAGATTGGTCTTTCTATACTGATTTCTGAACAAGAACTAGGATTTTTGCGAATCAATTATACCCAAAATGGCGAGAAGCAATGAATCCTCTAATTGATTTCAGAATTTTAATCGCTATTCTATTTTTAGCGGCAAAATTGTTTTTCTCGACCCTACTGATTTTCTGTTTCCATACTACTGAAATGGTAGCTCGGGTCTGGGACAAACTTTCTATATTGCAGGTTCTAGTTGTTACCGCAGTATTTTTTTTTAAAGTAAAGCATCAGCAGGGTGGTGCCCTACTGCCTTGCAGCTTAATGGAGAGTAAGTACAAAGTTACAAGTACATCATAAAGAAAGAAACAAAATAGCGCGAGGTGCACTAATGAATAGAATCTAACAGATCAAGGAGACGACATTCTTCTTTGAAATCTGTAATCCAATGCTGGAGCGTAGGGGAAACCAGATGAAATATTCTCTTGTTGTGAATCCCTCATATAGTCCAGCAAGCCATGATAATAACATCCATGAAAAAAAAAAACTACATTAAAATCTTGCTTTGCTCGCGCCAGCATATTATAGGAAGACAGTTCATAGTTCCAATGCAATCCGAGCTTAAACCAACAAGCTTTGCTGAATGAGCATTTGAAAAAAAAAAGTGTAATGCAGTTTCTTGACGGCACCTTCGACAAAGTACATCAATAATTATTATTCTCAATCTTGATGTTTTTCCTCTTGAAGATGTCCTTAGTGTTCAGACAATCCATCAACAGGAGCTATTGGAAATCTTGTTCCAAATCCGAGTAAGTTATTTTGGCGGTTCGACAGCTTTAGACTCACGTGCATAACATTTTTTGTCAAAAATTCATGGGCACCCCATATATATGTTCAAACATTTTTGTCTTGAACACCAATCAATGTTGTTATACATAGATTCCCTAATTGTCTCAGTTCTGCATAGGCTGGCTGTGATAGTGGTATGCAAAATATATCCTCCAGGTTTGTAGCTTGGAAGAATTGAAGTACTGTCATGACATCATTTTTCACAAATGAATCGAGATGTGGGAAACGTAGACGCAAGTTGCCATGACCCCATTCATCATGCCAGAAAGTTGCAGTGAATCCATTGCCAATGCTACATTTAGCAATATATCTCGAGATTAGGCGTGCAACATCGCACCACCAAAAGGAGCAATGTCTTATATTAATATTCTCACACTATTACAAAAAGCATTTTCACGAGCGCCTCGATTTTTCAAACGGGAGCGGTCTGTAAAAAAAATGACGAATGATACAATAACTGCCTGTGATGACAGAACATCACAAACGGATTTTTAAAAACAACCGTCTGGGTAAATACATGATTTTCTCAGACGGTTATTAATTAAGAACAGTATGTGATGTAACAAACTTCACACGCGATTCTTAATTAACCAACGCCTGTGTAAATACATGATTTTCACAAGCGGTCATTATTTAAGAAATATATGTACTGGTTCAATCATCACAAGCGGTTTTTATTGAAGAACCGCCCGGGAAAAGTCATTGTTTTTAGAGGCTGCTTGTTAATTAAGAACCGCTTGTGATGGTGATAAGCTCCTGTCAAGCTAATCTCTGCACAACAAGCTCTTGTAGATGCAAGTAACACCCGTGGCTCATTATTTAGATTGTTGAAAGCATCAATTGAAGTCTGACAATCCTTGGAAGAATTTTCCCATCCATTTGAAGGATTTCTTTTCCTCCTGTCTATTTGAAAACTTAGGAAGATGATCATTTCTCAGTTTTGATACCTAAATATATTGACTAAAAATCAGTACCTACTCTCTTAGTGCTTCGCACAAGCAAGAAAGCGAACAATTTCAATCACAAATCTTTTTTTTACCCTTTTATACGGATTTAACATTAATCTTTCAAGCATAGATTTATCAATAAGTGAAGCTTCCTTATCACACATGTTAATGGCAGTTATAAGTGAAGGATGTGTCGAAGCTAATGAAATCTGAATCAGACTGAAGATAAAGAGATCCTTCATATGAGTGGTAATGTCAAAGTTAGATAACGTGAAGCTATGATGGCAACCTTCAACAACATGAAAAGTGATGTTAAGGTTATGCTTGCATCAACCAAGGCATGTTGTGAGGGTATAACACTTGTTGGGGCAAACATAAACGTGATGCTCCAACAAGTGTTATGCCCTCACAACATGCCTTGATTGATGCAAGCATAACCTTGGCATCACTTTTCATGTTGTTGAAGGCTGCCATCATAGCTTCATGTTGTCTAATCTGGATATTGTCACTTATATACAACATCTCTTTGTCTTCAGTCCCGTTGAGATTTTGTTAGCTTCGACACACCCTTCACTTGTAACTGCCATTAACATGTCTGATGAGGATGCTTCACTTATTGATAAATCTATGCTTGAAAGATTAATGTCAAATTCCTATGAAAAGGGTAAAAACAAGATTTGTGATTGAAGTTGTTCGCTTCATCGCTTGTGTGAAGCACTAAGAGAGATGGTACTGATTTGTAGTCAATATATTCAACCATTAGAACTGATAAAGTAGCATCTTCGTAAGTTTTTAAAATGGAGAGAAGAGAAAGAAATCTTTCAGGGCTTGTTTGGGTGTACTCAATCTAATTGGATTGAAGTGGATTTTAGTGAAGAATGAACTAATTTTCTCCTCAATCCACCTCAAACCACTTATATTGAAGTGGATCCACTCCTATCCAACAAGCCCTCAAATTGATGGGAAGTATCGTCGGAATTCATCATGCCAGAAAGTTGTAGTGAATCCATTGCCAATGCTTCATTTAGCAATATATCTCGAGATTAGGCACGCAACATCACACCACCAAAAGGAGCAATGTCTTATATTAATATTCTCACAAAATCCTTGTCGATAGTACGTATTCCAGATTGGTTGTGGAAGCAGTGCATCGAGCGACAAAACTTTGTCCATGAAGAAATCAAGAAGTTGCTCGATGATGGATTTATCCGATAGCTTCATCATCCCCGATGGTTGGAAAAACCAGTCGTCGTCCCCAAAGCCGGTAGGAAGCTTCAGATGTGCATCGACTACACCATCTTAATAAGGCATGTCCACAAGACCTTTTCCACTTCCAGGAATAGATCCAATAGTGGATTCTACTTCTGGCTATGAATTATTATGCTTCCTGGATGCGTATTCTGGTTTTAATACCAATGGCTAAGGAAGATGAAGAACATACAACATTTATCACAGGATATGGTTTGTACTGCTATACTGTCATGCCTTACGGTCTCAAGAATGCTCTCTTAACTTTTGTGCGAGCAATGCATAAAACGTTTGGGGAGCTTATCCTGGATCTTGTTGAGGTCTATGTCGATGACATTGTTGTCAAAGTCAAGACCAGAGACTCTTTACTGGATAATCCTTAGTTAGTCTTTGACAAGCTGCGCATGATGCGCATCGGAGAATTGAAGAAAATTCGGAGGAGATAAAAGCTATTGAAGCGATGCGGCCTCCTGCCCCTATCAAGGATGTCCAGAAGCTTACAGAATGGCTGGACTCACTCAGTTGGTTTATCTCTAGACTGGCTGAGTGGGATCTTCCCTTCTTCCAGCTCCTGCGGAATTCCAGACCTTTCAACTGCACCGAAGAAGCAGATAAGACATTTCATGAGATAAAGTAGTCTCTCACAACACTGCCAATCATGGTAGCTCCCGAGCCACATGAGCCTTTACTACTTTATAATGCTGTAACTATAGAGATTGTCAGTATGGTCTTGGTCGATGAGAGGCCAGAAGCACCCTCGAGTTCCTCTTCACGAAGGCTCGTACCCCTCCGGGAGGGTCCGAAGCCACCTGGAGGACACAACAATCAATGTGAGTCTAGGTCCCAGATCCCAGACATTGAAGAAGAACCTGGAGCTCGGTGGCCTCCGGACCTTCCTCTATAAGAAGCCATGTCAGACCCCTCCGGGAGCGCCCCAACTGCACGTGAAGGTCACCCGGACCCCTTTGGGAGGGTCCTGGTTGATGGATAGGATGGATCAGACCCCTCCGGGAGGGTCCAGACTGTCCAGCGACCTGTCTACTTCATTAGTGAGGTCCTCCATGATGCCAAGACAAGATATCTTGAAATACATAATCTGCTATATGCAGTTCTTATCGCGTCAAGAAAGTTGTGTCATTACTTTCAAGCTCACAAGATCTCAGTGGTAACCTCTTATCAACTGCGGGCTATACTCCATAATCCCAATGCAATAGGAAATTTTGCCAAATGGGTTGCAGAGCTAGCTGAGTTCAAGCTTGAATTTCTGCCTCGACATGCTATCAAGAGTCATGCACTAGTTGCTTTCTTGGCGGAGTGAACTCCATCTCCATCTGGTCCATGAGGCCTCGACGTTGACATGCCAGAACCACAGGTCCTAGTTTTTACCGAGCCTCACTGGACTCTCTTCTTCGACGGTTCCGTGTAGAAGCAGGGTGGCGGAGCAGAAATTTTGCTCCTCACACCATCCAGGGAGCAAGTCAAGTACATGGTCTGTCTTGACTTCAAGGCGACAAACAACACTGTGGAATATGAAGCTCCCAATTTGGACTAAAGACTGCACTGTCCTTTGGCATCCAGCAACTGCTGGTCAAAGGGGATTCACAACTCATCATCAAGCAAGTTAAAGGTGAATGATGTTGCAACAAGCCACTACTAGCAGCATATCTTCTTCAAGTCCAGAAGTTGCAAAAGGAGTTCCAGGTCTTGGACCTATGCTATGTCCAGTGTGCCAGCAACGTTGAAGCTAAAGAACTCTCGACAAAGGCTTCTACCGGAGCTCTGGCACTAGATGGAGTTTTTGTAAAGAGACAACCAACACCTTCCGCTCAGCTTGCCGAACTAGGTGAAGAGGGAAAGACCAACACCTCGAAGCTAGCGGTCCAGGTGGCCTTGTTACCATGACGTCCACCAAGGATCCTAGGCGTCACAGGGAGCTCTGTGCAACCTAGCGCGCAAGTGCATGGATCACGTAGGTCCATGAAAGTGCATCTAGGCTAACCCCCGTGGGTTTTGATGATTAATGACAACACTTGAAGTTCTAATGAGCATTACAAGTGTAAGTACACATGATTGAAAGATGGACGACATTTGTCGGTACCCTACGTACCGGGTACCCCATAATACTGCAAGAAAAGCCGAAGAGTTCCGACATCCGAGTTGAAGACCCTCGGAGGCAACACACGTCTGACAACACTGGGCCCACATCCGTTGTTTGGGTAGCTCCAGGACTACCACATGTCCAAAGGGACCGGGTCCACCTCCCTTCACAGGGAAGCTCTAGTCCTGCCATGTGTCTAGGAACCCCAGATTTAACCCCCAGTAGAGGGAAGCTCCGGTGCTGCCACGTGTCGAGTGGCTCCGGACCTACCTGCCCGTAGAGTGAAGCTCCGGAGCTGCCACGTGTTGTACCCTCGGAGCTTTGCACCAGCAACGACTACAGGATCTCCAATGGTGCGGACATTCATGAGGCTATTAATACCTGTTACAAGACCTGATTACATGTCATTAATGCTATGTTAATGACACACGATCAAAGGACTGTTAATATTTGTAACGCCGCCATTAAGGCGCATTATCACCAAGTTAATCATACTTAATACATGTAGATCGTGCATTAGAGAATTGAATACCGCTGGGGCCACTTGTCGGGCCAGACAACCCCTATAACAGCCAACCCTTGGCATATAAAAGGGTTGTACCGCACGATAGAAAAAACCAACCAAGGCCAATCTAAGCTCATACGCA
The DNA here is from genome assembly GCA_036927565.1 of Tuctoria greenei. Classification (NCBI taxonomy): domain Eukaryota; kingdom Viridiplantae; phylum Streptophyta; class Magnoliopsida; order Poales; family Poaceae; genus Tuctoria; species Tuctoria greenei. The sequence goes on along the minus strand of JAYESD010000012.1, from coordinate 11,215,767 downwards.
CACAACCAACCACACACTCATACAATCAACAACTACCCCGTGGAGTAGGGTATTACGCTTAGGCGGCCCGAACCACGTAAAAACTCCATGTGTCATCATCTCGTTCATAATCATACGTGCGCCCCAACCAAATACAAACCTCTACGGACTACGCATTTGTAGTACCGGGGGAAGTGTCGTAGCAACACTTTGACATTTGGCGCACAAGGTAGGGGTGCCTGAGATTTCGAGATGGTGAATTCCACTACAGATTGTCCAACGGCCATGGTGAGCAGCCTGCTGGAGAAAATCCCTCCAACATGCAGCAGCGGGCGAACATTGTTGTCCCTGCGGGTATTGCACCACCAACACCACCACCATCGCAACAAGATAGTGTATTTGCGTCGGTCACTACATCGACTAACAACTCTGAGAAAACGATGAACGCAACGCAAACTCTTTTTCTGCATCCACCTACACCCGGAGCACCATAGAATGTGATGAAACAGTGGCGTACTGATGTGCAACATCTACCAATGCCATCAGTAACCAAGGTCCGCCCCCTGCTGGGTAGGCACCTTCAAGAAATAGGACCTTGTCTGGTAGACTTGGTCCTCAGGCGTCACAGCATCGGAGGCGCGCGCCCTCCCAGCAAGTTACGTCACTGCCCTCTGGGGCACGTCCCACTCATACGGCGTCAAGGCTCTCAACGCATAATTTATGGTTGGAGCTTGACCGCCAATACAGGCAGTAGGACGACCGCGTCCTCATGGAGTGTGCTCGCGAGAGGCAAGCTGCACGTGAGAATCCTTCTCCCTTGGGAGTAGGAGGTGGTTGTTCGGCCCTAGCCATGCACCTTCGCATGGTCCAATGGCCACAAAAGTTCCGGCCTCATTTGTCGGAGAAAAATGACGGGACTGTTAATCCCGTTGAGTTCCTTCAAATCTACTCCACCGCCATTCTCGCGGCAGGAGGCAATGAGGCTGTGATGGTCAACTACTTCCCTGTGGCTCTAATTGGGGCAGCCAGGTCTTGGTTCTTAAGTCTTCTGTCTGACTCTATCAACATTGGACGGAGCTATACTGCCAATTCACCGCTATTTTTTAGCGGCAAAATTGTTTTTGTCGACCCTACTGATTTTCTGTTTCCATACTACTGAAACGGTAGCTCGGGTCCAGGACAAACTTTCTATATTGCAGGCTCTAGTTGTTACCGCAGCAATTTTTTAAAAGTAAAGCATCAGCAGGGCGGTGCCCTACTGTCTTGTAGATTAATGGAGAGTAAGTACAAAGTTACAAGTACATCATAAAGAAAGAAACAAAATAGCGCGAGGTGCACTAATGAATAGAATCTAACCAATCAAGGAGACGACATTCTTCTTTGAAATCTGTAATCCAATGCTGGAGCGTAGGGGAAACCAGATGAAATATTCTCTTGTTGTGAATCCCTCAAATAGTCCAGCAAGACATGATAATAACACCTATGAAAAAAACTACTTTAAAATCTTGCTTTGCTCGCGCCAGCATATTATAGCAAGACAATTCATAGTTCAAATGCAATCAGAGATTAAACCAACAAGCTTTGCTGAATGAGCATTTGAAAAAAGGTGTAATGCAGTTTCTTGACGGCACCTTCAACAAAGTACATCAATAATTATTATTCTCAATTTTGATGTTTTTCCTCTTGAAGATGTCCTTAGTGTTAAGACAATCCATCAACAGGAGCTATTGGAAATGTTGTTCCAAATCCGAGTAAGTTATTTTGGCGGTTCGACAGCTTTAGACTCACGTGCATAACATTTTTGTGCCGAAAATTCATGGGCACCCAATATATATGTTTAAACATTTTTGTCTGGAACACCAATCAATGTTGTTACATAGATTCCCTAATTGTCTCAATTCTGCATAGGCTGGCTGTGATAGTTGTATGCAAAATATATCCTCCAGGTTTGTAGCTTGAAAGAATTGAAGTACTGCCATGACATCATTTTGCACAAAAGAATAGAGATGTGGGAAACGTACACGCAACTTGCCATGACTCCGTTCATCATGCCAGAAAGTTGTAGTGAATCCATTGACAATGCTACATTTAGCAATATATCTCGAGATTAGGCGTGCAACATCACACCACCAAAAGGAGCAATGTCTTATATTAATATTCTCACAAAATCCTTGCCGATAGTACGCATTCCAGATTAGCTTTGGAAGTAGCCCATCGAGTGGCAAAACTTCGTCCGTGAAGAAATCAAGAAGTTGCTCGATGTTGTATTTATCCGACAGGTGCATCATCCCTGATAGTTGGCAAACCCAGTTGTCGTCCGCAAGGTCAATAGGAAGCTTCAGATGTCATCGACTACACCATCTTAATAAGGCATGTCCAAAATACCTTTTCTACTTGCAGGAATAGATCCAATAGTGGATTCTACTTCTGGCTGTGAATTATTATGCTTCCTGGATGCGTATTCTAGTTCTCATCATATACCAATGGCTAAGGAAATGAAGAACATATAACATTTATCACAGTAGATGGTCTGTACTGCTATACTATCATGCATTATGGTCTCTAGAATGCTCTCTCAACTTTTCTGCGAGCAATGCATAAAACATTTGGGGAGCTTATCCCGGATCTTGTGGAGGTCTATGTTGATGACGTTGTTGTCAATGTCAAGACACGAGACTCTTTACTGGATAATATTCAGTCAGTCTTTGACAAGCTGCGCATGATGCGCGTCGAGGAATTGAAGCAAATTCGGAGAAGATAAAAGCTATTGAAGCGATGCGGCCTCCTGCCCCTATCAAGGATGTCCAGAAGCTTACAGTATGGTTGGACTCCCTCAGCTGATTTATCTCTAGACTGGCTGAGCGGGATCTTCCCTTCTTCCAGCTCCTGCGGAAGTCCGGACCTTTCAACTGGTCCGAAGAAGCAGAAAAGGTGTTCCGTGAGCTAAAGTAGTCTCTCACAACACTGCCAATCATGGTAGCTCCTGAGCCAGGTGAGCCTTTAATGCTTTACATTGCTATAACGACAGAGGTTGTCTGCATGGTCCTGGTTGAGGAGAGGCTAGAAGCATCCTCGAGTTCCTCTTCACGAAGGCTCGGACCCCTCCGGGAGGGTCCAGAGCCACCTGGAGGAAGCAACAATCAATGCGAGTCTGGGTACCAGATCACAGACATTGAAGAAGATCCTGAAGGTTGAGGGCCTCCGGACCTTCCTCTATAGAAAGACATGTCAGACCCCTCCGTGAGCATCCCGACTGCACATGAAGATTACCCGGATCCCTGGGAGGGTCCAGGTTGATGGAGAGGATAATTCAGACCCCTCCGGGAAGGTCTGGATTGTTTAGCGACCTATCTACTTCATTAGCGAGGTCCTCCATGATGCCAAGATCACATATCTCAAAAAAAAAAAAATAAGCTGCTATATGCAATTCTTATCGCGTCAAGAAAGTTGCGTCATTACTTTCAAGCTCACAAGATCTCAGTGGTAACCTCTTATCCACTGCGGGTTATACTCCATAATCCCAATGCAATAGGAAATTTTGCCAAATGGGTTGTAGAGCTAGCAGATTTCAAGCTTGAATTTCTGTCTCGACATGCTATCAAGAGTCAGGCACTCACTGATTTCTTGGCGGAGTGAACTCCATCTCCATCTGGTCCAGGAGGCTTCGACATTGACGTGCAAGAACCCAAGGTCCCAGTTTTTATTGAGCCTCACCAGACTGTCTTGTTCGACGGTTCTGTGTAGAAGCAGGGGGCCAGAGCAGGAATTTTGCTCCTCACTCCATGCAGGGAGCAAGTCAAGTACATGGTCCGCCTTGACTTCAAGGCAACCAACAACATGGCGGAATATGAAGTTCTCATTTTGGACTAAAGACTGCATCCTTTGGCGTCCAGCAGCTGCTGGTCAAAGGGGATTTTCAACTCATCATCAAGCAAGTTAAAGGTGAATGCTGATGCAACAATCCACAACTAGCATCATATCTTCTTCAAGTCCAGAAGTTGCAAAAAGAGTTCCAGGTCTTCGACCTATGCTATGTCTAGCGTGCCAGCAACGCTGAAGCTGACGAACTCTCGACAAAGGCTTCTACTGGAACTCTAGAACCAGATGTAGTTTTTGTAAGGAGACTACCAACACCTTCTGCCCAGCTTGCCGAACTGGGTGAAGGGGGCAAGACCATCACCTCTAAGCTAGCGGTCCCGGTGGTCCTGTTAGCATGACGTCCACCAAGGATCCTAGGCGTCACAGGGAGCTCCGTGCAACCCAGCGGGCAAGTGCATGGATCACAGAGGTCCGTGAATGTCCATCTAGGCTAATCCCCATAGGTTTTGATGATTAATGACAACACCTAAGGGACTAATGAGCATTACAATTGTAAGTACAGGTGATTGAAAGATGGACGGCGTTTCTTGGTACTCTACGTATCAGATACCCCATGATACTGCAAGAAAAGCCGAAGAGTTCCTACGTCCGAGTTGAGGACCCCCAGAGGCAACACGCATCTGACAGCACTGGGCCCGCATCCCTTGTTTGGGTAGCTCCGGGACTACCACGTGTACAAAAGGAACCGGGTTCACCTCCCTTCAAAGGGAAGCTCTGGTCCTGCCACGTGTCTTGCAACCATAGACTTAATCCCCAGTAGAGGGAAGCTCCAGTGCTGCCACATGTCGAGTGGCTCCGGACCTACCTCCTCGCAGAGGGAAGCTCTAGAGCTGCCACGTGTTGTACCTCCAGAGCTTTGCCATCAATGACTACAGGATCTCCAATGGTGCAAACATTCAAGAAACTATTAATAGCCGTTACAAATCCTGATTACATGTCATTATTGCTATGTTAATGACACATGATCAGAGAACTATTAATATCGGTAACACTGCCATTAAGGCATGTTATCACCCTTTTAATAATCTTTAATACATGTAGAACATGTATTATAGAATTGAACACCGCTGGGGCCACTTGTCGGGCCAGACAACCCCTGTAACGACCAGCCCTTGGCATATAAAAGGGTTTGGACGCACGGTACAAAAAACAAAGCAAGGCCAATCTAATCTCATACACACACAAGCAACCATGCACTCATACAATCAATAAAAACCCCGTGGAGTAGGGTAATACGCTCAGGCGGCCTGAACCACGTAAAAACTCCCTGTGTCACCATCTCGTTCATAATCTTACGCGCGCCCCAACCAAATACGAACCTCCGAGGACTACGCTTTAGTAGTACCGGGGTAAGTGTTGTAGCAACACTTCGACATTTCGCGTGCCAGGTAGGGGTGCCTGAGATTGCGAGATGGTGAATTCCACCGCAGGATCGTCCAACGGCCATGCTGAGCAGCCCGCTGGAGAAAATCCCTCCAACATGCAGCGATCGGTGAACGCTGTTGTCCCTGCGGGTGTTGCACCACCACCACCACCACCATCCTAGCAAAATAGTGTCTTCGCGTGGGTCAATGCATCAATGAACAACCCCGAGAATGTGTTGAACGCATCGCAAACTCTTCTTCAGCATCCACCTAGACCCGGAGCACCTTAGGGTGCGATGGATCAATGGCATACTGATGGGCAACATCTGGTTGCAGCAGCAGCCAATGTCATCAGTAACCAAGGTCTGCCCCCTGTTGGGTAGGCACCTTCAAGAAACAGGACCTTGTCTGGTAGACTTGGTCCTCAGGTGTCACAACAGCGGAGGCGCGTGACCTCCCAGCAAGTGATGTCACACCCTCTGAGGCACGTCGCACTCATACGGCCTCAAGGCTCTCAATGCAAGATATGCGTTCAAAGCTTGACCCCCGATACATGCAGCAGGATGACTGCGTCCTCATGGAGCGTGCTCGCGAGAGTCGAGCTGCACGTGAGAATCCTTCTCTCTTGGGAGCAGGAGGTGGCAATTCGGCCCTGGCCATGCACCTTCGTATGGTCCAATGGCCATAGATGTTCCGGCCTCATTTGCCGGAGAAATATGATGGGACTTTTAATTCCTCTGAGTTCCTCCAAATCTACTCCATCGCCATTCTCGCGAAAACAGGCAATGAGGCCGTGATGGCCAACTACTTTCCTGTGGCTCTAACTGGGACAACCAAGTCCTGGTTCTTGAGTCTTCCGCCTGACTCCATCAACAGTTGGGTGGAGCTATGCCGCCAATTCACTACCAATTTCAGGAGCTCCTACACCTGACCTGGCACCAAGTTGGATCTGCTCGCCGTATAACATAAGACGGGAGAGTCGCTGTGATCGTATCGCCAGCGATTTTCTCAGGTACAAAACACTATTCTTTCGATCTCCAATTCTTCTTTCGTCGTCGCATTTTGACAGGGTGTTAGAGATAAGAAGATGCTAGAGAAGCTGGCAACAAAATAAGTCAGTAGCGTCACGGATCTCTTCAGCCTAGCTGACAAATGCACTAGGCCTGCAGAGGGCCGTCCAACGCACTCCAAACCAGCTCTGGAGGCTGGTAAAAACTCCTCCAAGAATAAAGTCGCTGCCTCTGACAGTGGAAAAAAGAAGAAAAAGTCCAACGGTAAGAAGAAGCCATCGGCTGACACGCCTACTGCTGCTGCAGCTGCAGCTCCGGGTGGTCGGGGACCACGCCCCAAAAAATGTCCTCGACCATCATCTGAAGACGGCGGCAGTCAAAAGTTGTGGTGCCTGATTCACGAAATGGACACCCACAATCTTGAAGATTGCCATGAGGTCCAGCGTCTTGTTGAACGATTCAACAAGCAACGAGTAGAAGCTCCTTTGCGCCAACAGGAAGGAAAATATAAAGTGACTAAGCTCCGGTTGCTCCGGAGCTAGGCTTCCAGGACCCCAAGAAGGTCCTGAAGGCCGTCTACATCACCGTCGATGATGATTCTGACGTCTCCGACAATGAGCATTGGAAGACTTTCCATACGATATATCGAGGGTCATTGGATATCACCTCTCAGCGTGTCCTCAAAACCATGCATCGGGAGATGGCGGCCGTGACTCCCACCGTCAGGGCTGAACCCTATCGGAAGTGGATGGACACTCCCATCACTTTCAATGCTTCAGATTGCCCAAGAAACATGATCGGAGCTGGCCAACTGCCGTTGATGGTTTCTCCCACCATTAACAATGTCCAGATCTATCATGTCTTGGTAGATAGAGGCGCGTCACTCAACCTCCTCAGCTATGAAGCATTCATGAAGATCCAGCTCAAACTCTCGGACCTTTGCCCCTCACGTCCCTTCTGTGGGGTAGGTCCGAGAGCTATCTCTCCTCTCGAGTCAATTACACTCCCAATGACCTTTGGGACTCCGGAGAACTACAAGACCGAGAAGCTAGTCTTCAACGTAGTGCACATATGTATACCCTTCAACGCAATCCTAGGCGGGCCAACCCTGTATAGGTTTATGGTCGCAGTTCACTACGGCTACCTGGTGTTGAAGATGCCGACACCTTCAGGCATTCTCCGGATCCGTGGGGATCGCACTGCGATAGTCACTGCGCTGGAAGAACTCCACGCGCTTGCAACAGCGCAGGAGGAAGCATCCGGCAAGGAGCAAGTAGCTCAACCTTCGAGCTCTCGCCATCGAGGCTCAACCTTTGCACCACGCGTGCAGCCAAGCAGTGGCACCGACATTCCCGTCAATGTCGTCCAAATCAGTTCTAATGCTGCCCAGACCACCCGTATATCGGGCGGTATGGACAACAAATAGGAACTTGCACTCATCACTTTGCTCCGGGCAAATGTCGAAATGTTTGCATGGCAACCGTCACTAATGCCTAGGATCCCTAGGGAGGTGATTGAGCACAGCCTGAAGATATATCCTGATGCACGACCAATACAATAGAAGCCTGGAAGCAATCAGTCGAGCGGGAGAACTTGATCATACACAAATCAAGAAGCTGCTCGAGGTTGGTTTCATCTGGGAGGTTCATCATCTACGATAGCTGGCAAACCTAGTCGTTGTACCTAAGGCCGGCCGGAATCTTTGGATGTGTATCGACTACACCACCTTTAATAAGGCATGCCCCAAAGACCCATTTCCACTACCTAGAATAGATCAGATAGTGGATTCCACCTCTGGGTGTGAACTATTGTGTTTCCTAGATGCATACTCTGGATATCATTAAATCCAAATGTATAGCGAAGACGAAGAGCATACTGCCTTCATAACAGTAGATGGGTTGTATTGTTACACTACTATGCCATTCTGTCTCAAAAATGCCGCTTCAAATTTTGTGCGATCCATGCACAAAATGTTTGGAGAGCTCATTAGGGACATGGTGGAGGTCTACGTCGATGACATCGTTGTGAAGGTGAAGAACAAGGAATCACTCATTGATAACCTGCAAGCCATCTTTGACAAGATGCACGTGACGCGCACCAAGCTAAACCCGGACAAATGTGTCTCCGGGGTTAGCTCCAGAAGATCCTCGGATTCTTGGTGACTAACCGAGGAGTCGAGGCAAATCCGGCAAAGATCAAGGCCATTGAAGAGATGCGGCCCCCAGCCTGCCTCAAGGATGTCCAGAAGCTAACTGGATGTCTAGCTGCACTCAACCAATTTATCTTGAGAGTGGCAGAGCGAGCATTACCCTTCTTCAAGCCGTTGAGGAAGTTCGGGCCATTCCATTGGTCCGAAGAAGCAGAAAAGGCATTCCAAGAGCTCAAGCAGCTCCTCACCAAACTACCAATCTTCGTAGCTCCGGAGCTTGGTGAGTCTCTTTTGCTTTATATTTTGGCAACTATGGAGGTTGTCAGCATGGTCCTGGTCGTGGAGAGACCGAAGCCATCTTCAGTACAGGAGTCCAGACCCCTCCGGGAGGGTCCGAAGCTACTTGAAGGCGAGTCTGGGTTCCAGCCCCTAGGTGCGGATCCTGAAGGCAAGTTGCCTGAGGATCAACCTCTCTCATTTGAGGGAATTCTTACGAATGAAGAAGAAGTTCTGGATCCCTCCGAGAGGGTGCAATACACTCAAGAAGAAGGTTCGGACCCCTCCGGGAGGGTCCGAGTTGATGAAGAAGAAGCTCCGGGCCCTTCCGGGAAGGTCCGAATAGTCCAACGGCCAGTGTACTTCATCAGTGAGGTATTGCATGATGCCAAGACTTGGTACACTGAGGTGCATAAACTGCTCTACACAGTTCTTATCGCCTCAAGTAAGCTTCATCACTACTTCCAAGCCCATAAAATATCGGTAGTAACCTCCTATCTACTGCGTGCTATATTGCATAACCCCAAATCTATAGGAAATATTGCAAAGTGGGCAGCGAAGCTGGCAGAATTCAATCTCAAATTCCTTCCTCGACATGCTATCAAGAGTCAGGCATTGGCTGACTTTGTGGCGGAGTGGACCCCTTCTTCATCAAATCCAGGGGGCCATAGTGAGTAGAGGCCAGAACCCAAGGTCCCGGTCTTAATCGAGCCACACTGGACTCTCTACTTTGACGGCTACGTGCAAAAGCAGGGGGCCGAAGCTGGGATCCTTCTCCTTGCCCCGACCAGGGAGAAGGTCAAGTACATGGTACACCTTGACTTCAAGGCAACCAACAACATGGCGGAGTATGAAGCTCTTATCTATAGGCTCAAGGTGGCGCTATCATATGGCGTCAAGCAGTTGATGGTGAAGGGTTACTCGCAACTCATCATCAAGCAAGTCAAAGGTGAATGTAGTTGCAACAACCCTCAACTCACTACTTACTTCCTTGAAGTCTAGAAGCTGTAGAAGGACTTTGACATCTTAGACGTCTGCCATGTCCAGTGTCTCAACAATGCTGAAGCTGATGAACTCTCGATGAAAGCTTCAACCGGAGCTCAAGCTCTCAACGGAGTTTTTGTCAGGAGATTGTCAAGACCCACCGCTCATCCTGCCGAACTGAGTGAAGGGGGCGAGACCAGCACCCAAAAGTTGGCGGTCCCAGTGGCCCTGTTACCATGGCATCAACCAAGGGTCGTAGGCGCTGTAGGAAGCTTCGAGCAACCCAGCGCGCAAGATCTGGAGGCTCAAGTTAGCTCCGATGCATGGATCTCGGAGATCTAGAGCAACTTGAAAGACAACATCGTTCCTGAAGATGGTGCTTACGCTGACCGAATCGTCAGATTGGTTAAAAGATACACGCTGGTAGAAATGGATCTCTACCGGTGCGGTGCCAACCGCATTCTAATGCAGTGCATTGCTTAGGAAGAAGGCCGCAAGCTCCTCGTGGAAATCCATGGAGGCGAGTGTGGGAACCACGCGTCTTCCCAAACGTTGGTTGGTAAAGCCTTCCGGCATGGCTTTTACTGGCCTACAACACTCTAGGATGCAATCGAGTTTGTAAAAAGTATGAAGCATGCCAGTTCCACACGAAACAAATTCACACACCAGCTCAGTCGCTGCAAATGATACCTCCTACATGGCCATTTGTTGTCTGGGGGATGGACATTTTGGGACCTTTCCCAAAAGTCGTCGGAGGTTACAAGTTCTTGTATGTTGCCATCGACAAGTTCACCAAGTGGCCAAAAGCTACTCCAGTTGTGACAATCAACAAGCAATCTGCTATCAAGTTCTTGAAAGCCATAGTCTGCAGATTTGGAGTTTCGAACAAAGTCATCACTGACAACGGAACCAAATTCACAAGTGCAGCATTCTAAGAATATTGCGAAGACCTCGGCATACAAGTCATCTAAGCATCAGTAGCTCACCTGGCATGTAATGGCCAAGCCAAGAGAGCAAATGCAGAGATATTAAAAGGACTCAAGACGCGCACATATGAGCGCCTGAAGAAACACGGAGCCAACTGGATAGAAGAGCTTCCGTCCACACTGTGGGCGAGCAGGACAACACCCAACCGGTCAACTGGAGAGACACCCTTTTTCCTGGTGTATGGAGCTGAAGCGGTCCTTCCTCCGAAGATCACTATGGGGTCACTCCGGGTCCTGACCTTTGACGAAGCTGCGTAGGACAAGCTTTGGCGTGAAGACCTAGACCTCGTCGGTGAGGGAAGGTGCCAACCAGCTGTTCGTAATGCACGATACCGCCAGGCGCTCCGGGGCTATCATCAAATGTTCATGCGCAACCTACAACTTGAAGAAGGCGATCTGGTGCTGCGGAGAATACTAACTTGAGAAGGGATGAACAAACTATCCCACGACTGGGAAGGTCCCTTCCGAGTGATCAAAGTTTCATGGCCCAGATGCGTTCGCTTGGCAATAGAGGATGGGACCCCGCTTCCCAATCCATGGAACATCGAGCATCTCCATAATTCTATGCTTAGTTTCATGCAGGTGAGTCTGTACTTACACGTAATGTAAATTATAGAGTCTATAGATAGAGTTGGGTAGGTCCTTAAGAAGAACATCCGGACCCCTCCGGGAAGTTCCGGACAGTTCGAGCACACTTAACTTGGTCCTTGTACTTTAAGTGTAACTTACCTAACCTAGGTTAGAACAAGATGAATAGCACACTTAGTCTGGTTCCGTACCCTAAGTCTGTCCTTGTCTCCCCTGTAACTCAGACCTATAATGAAATACATTGTAGTGTGAAAATAGACTCCACGTGCATTAATTTTGTATAGTCTCATTTCATTTATATATTTTCCTTCTTGTCTATAATGAAATTGTGCAATTCTTTTTGAGATTTAGTCCAATTTATTCATATGATATACAAGTAATATTGTTGATTTTATTTCGGATCTTAGTATTGCTAAATGGTCTAGTTGCCTGAAAACAAAAGACAATGGAAGGAACGGAGTGTGCTATCAACTTAGACTTGTCAAGCACCCTAAGTATGCCACTATACGCACATTCCGGCAGGTATTAGTAAGGCGGTTCCATAAGGCACTCAGATCTGAAGAGATTGCATTAATATACTTGTTATCATGTAAAATTCCTTTGGATCTTAAATTCAAATAAGAACAAGAAGCCACAAACAAGTTACACACGAGAGGACGAATTTTACTGCTTTTCTTGTCTTTATTGTGTAGGAAAAACGTAAAACACATGTCGATGGTGGACGATTCCAGAGCTCCTAAGCTCCGGCAATCCCCAGGGACCTGTCGTCAATGTTGAAAGTGGGCGTCATCGGAGCTAACAAGTTCCGACAACTCCCATGGGGGCCAGCCGTCAACGTGAATAATTAATGGCAATCTAAACAAAGATGGTGGAGAAATCACCCCGAAGACGTCCGCCGTCGATGTGTTATGCGTTGAAAGTGGGCGCCATCGAAGGTACCAAGCTCCGACATCCCCTAGGGGGCCCATCGTCAATGTTTCTGAGCGCCGTCGGACCTACCTAGCCCTCATAACTCCCAGGGGGCCCGCTGTCGATGTTTCTAAACGTTGATAGTGGACGCCGTCGGACCTACCTAGCTCCGACAACTCCCATGGGGTCCGTCGTCGACATTTCTAAGCGTTGATGGTGGGCGTCGTCGCACCTACCAAGGTACGACAACTACCAGGGGGCCCATTGTCGACGTTTCTAAGCGTTGTCAGCCTGGCCTAACATGTGGCCCCAGTGGTGTTTAATTACCTAATACACGAGATGTATGTATTAAGTACATTTAACAGTGTGATAACGCGCCTTAATGGCGGCGTCACTGGTACTAAAGGTCCTCTGATCATGTATCACCAACATGGCATTAATGACACGTAATCAGGTCTTGTAACGGTAGCTTTAGCTGCCCCTTGAATGTTCGCACCGTTGGATATCCGTCTATCTTTCTGTTGCTGTCTTAGGTCCGGAGGCTCGACACGTGGTAGCTCTGGAGCTTCCCTCTCTAGGGAGGCTGGTCTAGAGCAGCTATACGCGTGGCAGCACTGGAGCTTCCCTCTATTGGGGGTTACATCCGGGGCCCTTGGACACGTGGCACGACTGGAGCTTCCCTACACACGGAGTTAGTTCCGGCCTTGTGTTACACGTGGCGGTACTGGAGCTACCCAAACGAGGGAGGCGGGCCCAGTGTTGCAGCACACATGGAGCCTTCGGAGATCATTAACTCAGACAGGTGGAACTCTGTGGCTTTTCTTGGGGTATCATGGGGTACTCGTTACGCAGATTACCGACGGTGGCCCCCCAGCCCAGCTCTGGGAGAAGCCCTTTGGGTTAAGTTATTCTACTAGAGGAGGGGCCATCTTTGATTCCCGCGCTGTAGCTTCATATGTCTTTTCACGGGCATGTAACACCCTCATTTTCATGCATCATGCATTGCATAAGTTTATGTACATGTTTAACATTAATCCACATAAAAAGGAATGAGTTTAAAAATGAATTTAAAGCAAAACCGCACTCAAAAGTTCTAAGTAGTGCGGACTAGTATATTTATGGTATGGACTAGTCCAGTTTCTCTCTGACCTCCCTCGGACATGTCTGTTTTTGCTGCGGACTAGTCCGTTTTTCTCTCTATACTGTTTTCGAACTTGTCCTGTCCATTGCGAACTAGTCCGAACATCCCATCCTTGAAAAATTTCGCGAAGTCCTTGGACTTGTCCGTTTTCCGTCGGACTTGTCGATTTTCCTCTCAGTCTAAGTTCGTACTTGTCCGATTTGGTACGGACTTATCTGATTTTTCGCTAACTAATATCGGACTAGTCCGGCCTTGCGTGGATATGTCTGGTGATTGCAATTCTGAGTTGATCTTTCGTTTCATGACGTGTTTTTTGTTTTACTCTAAGTGGGCCTAAAGATGTCGTGTCTAACTCTTTCTGGAGCCCATGTGGGACCCCACACCAACCTCCACCCTCCCATGCTCGAAATCCATCAAACCCTAACACTCCACCCCTATATAAACAACCCAACACCTTATTTTCACATCTTTTTGCCACCTTTGAAACAGACCCAAACCCTAGTTCGTGGATAGCCACCGCCAAGGAGGGAGAAGGAGATCCCGAGCAAGAAGAAGAAGAGGATGAAACGAAAGAGGATCAAGTCATCAAGATCTCCATCAAGTTTTCATTCTTCATCAACAAGTCACCTCCAAGTTTCTTCACCAACCCTAGATCATCAAGATTCAAGTGTTGCCTCCAAAACCCTTGATGCATTGGAGTTCTAAACATCTGGTATACTTTCTACTTCCTCTTTCTCACGTGAGTTGAACCCCGTTTCTCCAAATTCACGTCGATCTAGAAAACCCTAGTTTGCTGGTTCCGCGAAGGGCGTACTAGTCCGGCCCTAAAGCAGACTAGTCCGGTTTCGCTGTCTATTTCCTGCTGAATTAGTTCTAAAATTGATTCGAATAAATTCCAAACCTGTCCAAACTTGTTAAAAGCTATTAGAACTAGTTAGTAAACATCATTAACAACTCATTAACTAGTTTTACTTTGCATTTGCATTAATCACGCATGTCATGACATATTGAGTAATATATGTGCATTTATTTATTGTAATTCTTGTCTTGTATGTTCGTTGCGCGGTTTAGACGTATTTGCGCTAGAGGGTGCCGCGGAGGACCTCCAGCACTAGGAATTTGAAGTCTTTGACCCAAACCAAGTCCAAGAGCAAGGCAAGTGTCCTTGAACATATTGATCCTATTTTTACAATAAATATTTTGTTTTCAAAACTGCATGCTTGTGTCAATTTGATGGGAATTCCTATGATAGGAAGTTTACTAGCTTTGTTTAACCACCCTTGTCACCTGGAATACATGATAGAGTTGAGAAGGGCTTTTTACCTTTGCTTCGCTTAATTAATTGGGATGGGAAAAAACTATAATATTTAATTATGCATTAATGAGATTATGGTTATATGAACAGGTTAATATGACATGGTAATGGGTGATCTAAGCGAGCTTGGTATGTGGATAGGTTGGAAGACATGGTGGTTGCTTGCTTTAGATCTAAGGACCGGTTCATGCGAGAATATGCCAGGACAACAGTGCCACAATGTGGCCATGTATGGGTGCGGAGTAGCTGATTAATTAGGGTATTGATAGTACTGGGCGGATCATTTGGTGCACCGGGGAAGGGGAGTCGGATTGGGTTTGGATTTGTGGCGGGACACCCTAGGATCCGAATGGCACAAGAGGGGGCCCTTGGTTGAAGATGTGCTCAGTTGGAGGCATCGCCACGGGTGAAACCTCATTGGGTCCATACATGATAATAGTCCCTTTGTAAAGACTATTTTGTGATCTTTTATCCATACACCGAAGGAAGTGTAATTGGCATAAGGGAGGTTCTTTAGTCGCCGACGGGTGATGAAATCACAAACACATGGGTAAAGTGGTACAAACTCTGCAGAGTATTAAAACTATCATGATAGTCGTGCTCCCGGTTAAGAGCACCTGAATGACCTACATGATTAGAGGGGCTTTGGGATTGGGATTGTTTGGTATTGGTTATGGGATGGTATTATGGTTTATGGAAATGGATATGGTTAATGGTAATGAGAAATCTGGAATATGGATGATGGTAATGAAGTATGGACTGGTATTATGATAACTACATGGTTGATGATGGGTTTACTTCACATACATATAATAGATTGCTTTTCAAATGTTTTAATGTACTTGTCGGTGCTTGGATCCGGAAGATCTCCCGATACTGCTGTTGGTAGGTCGCGGAGTTGTAGTTTGGTAATGGGCGTGCAGAGATTCAAGAAGGTGAATGACAAGTAAACACAGAGATTTACGTGGTTCGGGCCGCCTGAGCGTAATACCCTACTCCACGGGGTGTGTTGGTGTTGTATTGAGCGTGTGATCCTAGAAGAAACTCCAGAAGAAGAAGCTTGTCTAGGTCAGGGAGTCCAGAAGAGGTCTGGACAGGTCTCTTGTGTATCGTCGACCAGTCCTTTTATAGTACAAGGACTGGTCGTTACATCGTTAGCCTGACCCGACATGTGGCCCCGGCGGTTACACATGCTTGATACACAATTAATGAGGTTAATTACCCTTAATAGCCCGGTAACGGGCCTTAACAGTGCCGTTACCGGTATTAAGGGCCATCTGATCATGTGTCATTAATATGGCATTAATGACACTTAATCGGGTCTTGAAGTCTTTGATTGCTCCTTGAAGGTCCGTAGCTGTTGGGGGTCCACCAGTCTGATTGTTGAAGTTGAAGGTCCGACGGTTCGGCCACGTGGCAGCTCTGGAGCTTACCGATGTGGACGGGTAGGTCCGGTGCTGTTGGACACTTGTCAGCACCGAAGCTTCCCTCTGTCCGGGGTTAGGTCCGGGGATGCCATACCGGTATCTAGTCCGGAGCTTTCCCATGTGTGGGCGACAGCTCCGGTCTTATGATACACATGGTGGCCCTGGGACTAACCATGTCGGGGAAGTAGGTCCGGTTACGCCTGACATGTGGGGCCTTCGGAGGTCTTCAAATCTGGTAGATGGAGTTTCCCTGTGATCTTTGCAATCCCAAGGGGTATCCGGTACGTTGGGTACCGACAGTACTTTTCAACACTTAGCCTATATCATATTGTTCATTTGAATCAGCTAAATGTCATACTTTCCACACTTGCTAAGTACGACATGTACTCACTCTTGAAATTCCCCCACCAACAGTTGAAGGTCAGATTTGGGAGTATCACGACGTTAATGAGGAGTCCTAGGCTGTGTGCTGCCGTCAGCTTCGCCTGTGGTGATGCTTTGAGTCGTGCTATCCTATTTGGTTAGCTACATAGTTGCTTATTTAGTTGATCTCCTCTGCATTAGTTCAAACTTGATATTATTATTCATTAGAGCTTGTATTAGAGGATATTCTGAATTGTGTAATAAAAGTGTTTAAGTAATCTTGTTCTGTGGTAATTTTCTGCATATCCTTTTGTGAATGCACTCGTGTATGTGTGTTGAATGTCCTGGGCACACATATGCATTCCCTTGGTTCATTTTCGGAACCGGGTGTCACAGGGCCGTTGGGGCGATGGTCCATAGTTAAACCACCGTCGCGTGTCTCTTCGTGATGCGGCATGTGAGATCCTGGCGTGCGGATCTCACGCAATTGCAGGTTGCCGGTTCCCAATACAAAAATTGTATTGGTTCCGCGCCATGTTTGTCGCCGCCTTCGGGCTTACAGCTTCCCATCATGACAACAGTTCGCCTGGGGTGATAACTTCGACTTTTCCGCCGAAGTGGACCCGGGCCGTTTGTCATTGACAGGGTAATCTTTTGAAATGAAATCTTGATCTCGACGCAGTTTCCATCCAATTGTTTGTAAAAGCCCTAATTTCCATAGTGCAAACTTCAGTTAGGACTAAAAGTTTTGAATGATAAAAAAATAAAAAGGAAATGAGAAAAAAAATTAATTCAAACTCCAAAAGAGGGAATTCAAAAGAAAATAAACTTAGCTTCTGTTCAAATGAAGTTAACAGTGCCGTTACCGGTATTAAGGGTCATCCGATCGTGTGTCATTAATATGGCATTAATGACACTTAATCGGGTCTTGAAGTCTTTGATTGCTCCTTGAAGGTCCGGAGCCGTTGGGGGTCCACCAGCCTGCTTGTTGAAGTTGAAGGTCTGGCGGTTCGGCCACGTGGCAGCTCTGGAGCTTACCGTTGTGGACGGGTAGGTCCGGTGCTGTTGGACACGTGTCGGCACTAGATGTGACGCCCGGTTCCGAAACGAACCAAGCTAACGCATATGTGTGCCCAGGATGTTCAACACACATACACGAGTGATTCACAAATGATAAACAGATAATTACCACAGCTCAATTTATTAAATAAGTACTCTTATTACATAATTCATTAAATCCTCGGATACAAGCTCTAATGAATATTAATGATAAGTTCAACTAATGCAGCGGATATAAATTAATAAAGCAACTAAGCAAACTAAGCAAAAGGGGTAGCGCAGCTCCATGCAACACCACAGGCAAAGCTGACGGTAGACACGGCCTAGATCTCCACATTATCGCCATTAAATTCACAATTCTGACCTGCAACTGTTGGGGTGGGGGATTGCAAGAGTGAGTACATGTCGTACTCAGCAAGTGTGGAAAGTATGACATGTGGCTTATTCAAATGACGACAATCATAATGGCTAAGTGCTGAAAAGTACAGTAAAACATTTGAAAAGCATTATACTATGTCTATGTGAAATAAATCCCATCATATTAACAAAGTATAAACAAATGCCATTTATTACTAACATTACCATTATCCATGTCCAATTACCATAACTCAATTTCATAGCCATGACCATAATCCATAAACCAACCATAACCATCCATAACCATCCCAAATCCCAATTCTAATTCTAATCATGTAGGTCATCCAGGCGCTCATAACCGGGAGCACGGCTATCATGATAGTTTTAATACTCTGCAGAGTTTGTACCACTTTACCCACGTGTTTGTGATTTCATCACCCGTCGGCGACTGAAGAAACTCCCTTATGCCAATTACACTTCCTTTGGTGTATGGCCAAGAGATCACAAAATAGCCTTTACAAAGGGATTACTAGCCTATTCAGACCCCACTGAGGTTTCACCGTTGGCGATGCCTCCAACTGAGCCCATCTTCAACCAAGGGCCCCCTCTTGAGCCATTCGGATCCCAGGGTAGTCCCACCCATCATTAACAAACCCAATCCGACTACCCCTTCCCCGAGCATCCACAATGGTCCAAACAGCACTAGCAAAGCCCTAATTAATCAGCTACGCCGCACCCATACTTGGCCTCGTGGTGGCACTGTAGTCCTGGCGTATTCTCGCATGAACCGGTCCTTAGATCTAAAGCAAGCAAACCACCATAACATCCAACCCATCCACATACCAGGCTTGCTTAGATCACCCATTACCATACCGTATCGACCAGTTCACATTAACCAAATTATCATTGATGTATAATTAAATGTGTAGTATTGTTTTCCATCCCAATTAATTAAGCGAAGCAAAAAAAATAAAAACCCTTCCCGACTCTCTACCATAAATTCCAGGTGACAAGGGTGGTTTAACAAATCTAGTAAACTTCCTACCATAGGATTCCCATCAATTTGACACAAGCATGCAAGTTTGCAAACAAAACATTTAATTTAAAATAGGATCAATATGCTTCAAGGACACTTGCCTTGCTCCGGCGGACGGGGTCGTTCAAGCGCTTCGAAATCTTGATTCTGGAAATCCTCGTATGCGGCCTCTTGAGCACGTTCCTCTACGCGTGATCATACATACAAGAAAACATATACAATTCAACATAATGCACACAAAATAATCAACATGCAATGACATGCATGCATGCACAATTTAATAATTAATTTACTACGGTCGTTTATTAATTAGATGCGACTAGTTCATACGCGTTCATAAGGGTTTACGGGGATTTTAGGGTGGATTAATGCTGCTGAAAATAAAATTATGATGCAACTAAATTTAATTTACGCCTACTAGATTCAATACGGTCGCAAAAATTCGCATCGGGAACGGACCCTACCGTAGATCTGACGGTGTGACGGTCGCGGAACAAATGCGACGCGTAGACGAAGTGGATGGCGCAGCAGTCTCTCGGCGACACGACGATGGCGACGATCTCCGGTTGACGGCGGTACTCTCCTCTTTTTCTTCCTCTTCTTCCCCTCCTTTTTCTTCTCCTTTTTTCTTCCCTGGCGGCGCTCTGTTCTGGTGCTTTTTTTTTTTTTCTACCGGCGGCTGGCTCTCTGGCGGCGGTGTTTCTGGGATCGGGGAAAACTCCTAGGGACCTAGGTCCTTTTTATAGGCGCGGGAGTCAACCGTGGAATCCGGTTCGGTTGGGAGGCGGCGAAATCCGCGCGGGACTTGGCGGGGCGAGCGCAGGAATCGGGGCCGGGGCGTGGGACCCAAGGGGTGGCACGGGCGACGGGGTCGCGCTGGCGCGGTCGCGCTGTTCGGCGGGGCCCAGGGTGCGTGCGCACCGCGTGGGCGACGAGGGAGGCGGCGGGGTGCTGCGGGGCCTCGGGCGGCGCGGGGGCCGAGGCAGGCGACCGAGGCGGGCGCCGGGTGGGCCAGGCGGCGGGGTCGGCGCGTGGGAGGCGGGGGTTGGCGCGGTTCGCGCCGCGCGCGCTGGAGGCGGGGCAGGCGGGGCGGGGTCCGCGGGAGGCGCGGGGCCCGGGCGGCGTGACCGCAGGCGGCGGGGCAGTCGGCGGGTCGCGTCAGGGGGGGGGGAGAGGGGACCGGGCGGGGCGCGTGCGCCTCGGGCGGCACGCGGCCGGGGGGGGGCAGGCGGCGGGTGGGGCCCCCGGGCGGGCTGCGCTGCGCGTGAGCGCTGCCGGCTGGGCCGGTCGGCGGCCTGGCCGGCGGGGGGGTTTTTTTTTTTTATTATTTTTTTTCTTTTTCTTTTTTATATATTATTTATTATTATAATTATTATTGTTTTATATTATTATTTTTTTTATTCTTTTTATATTATTATATTTTACTATTTATATTTTATTTATTTTATTTATCTTATTCATTTATTTATTCATTATTTTATATACTTACTGTTATATAATTTATTTATATATTTCTTTTTATATATTATTATTATTGTTTTATATTTATTATATTTTTTTATAATGTATATTATTAATATTATTATTTAAGTTTTATTATTTTTATTTACCTTATTTATTTTATTTATTATTATATATATATTTATTGTTATATATTATTTATATATATACTTATATATATTTTTATTATTATTTTTATACTTATTTCTCATTACAAGTTTTAGACAATAATTATTATTTTCTATTTCTTCTTTTGCTACATACATTTGTGTACTTCATCATTTTTCTTTTATCCTACTAATGTTTAATACATGATCATGTATGCAATGCAAGATGCGAAAATTTAGGGTGTTACACTAGAGCTTCCCTCTGTCTGGGGTTAGGTCTGGGGATGCCATACCGGTATCTAGTTCGGAGCTTTCCCATGGTTGGGCGATAGCTCCGGTCTTATGATACACGTGGCGGCCCTGGGACTAACCATGTCAGGGAATCAGGTCCGGTTACGCCCTACATGTGGGGCCTTCGGAGGTCTTCAAATCTGGTAGATGGAGTTTCCTTGTGATCTTTGCAATCCCAATGGGTATCAGGTACGTAGGGTACCAACAGTGGCCCCCTGGGCCCACCTTTGGGAGAGACCTTTTGGATGAAGTCATTCTGCCGGAGGTGGGTCCATTCTTTGGTTTTTGAGTCGTGTCTTCAAGGGTCTTCGGATGTGCCGTTGGCAGTAGTTCGCAGTTAAACCACCGCCGCGTGGCATATCCTGGAGGCGGCAGGTGAGATCTTAGCGTGCGAATCTTACGCAATTGAAGGTCACCGGTTCCCGATACGAAAATCGTATCAGTTCCGCGCGCCCTGTCAGGCCGCCGCCTTTGGGTTTCCCACCTTTCATGATGACAACCGTTCGCCTGGGGTAAGGACCTCGACTTGATCGTCGGGGTGGCCCCGGGCCCCCTTGTCATTGCCAGGGCAAAGTTTTTGACTAGTATCGTCGGCTCCTCTGCGGTTTCCATCCAAGCATTGTGGGGGCTTACTTAAGAAGGAAAGCATGCACTGTTTGGGGTTCTTTACGCCTTTCATTTGAACTTGTGCTCAAACCTTCCAAGCTTTTGCTTGCTTTTCCCCTCTTGCCTCGCTGTGCCGCGATGGAGTTATGTCTTCATCGGAGTCGACTGAAGACTGACGGTGATTTGAAGAAGGTCCGGGCCCTCATGGGGTGGTCCCCTGACTTTTTCAACCACCTGGTCCACGCCGACAAGCTTCCTTTCGTGAATGAGCACGCCGGGGACATGGTGTACATCTCCGCGTACACCATGGTGGGACTGATCCCACCTTTCTCCTCTTTCTTCTTGATACTGCTAGACTTCTATGGTCTGTAGTTGTACCACCTTGGCCCCCTCTCCATTCTTTTAGTGTCGATCTTTGTCCACTTCTGCGAGATGTGGGTGGGCATTCCCCCTGCGTTGAGCTCTTCCGCACCTTCTTCACTGTCCAGACCACCGACAAGAGTGACGAGTAACTTGGCTTCTATTATTTTGTGAAGCGCAAGAAGTGCCCGTAAAAGTACTTGCGGTCGTTCCCTTCTGGGAAGTGGGACAACTGGAAGAAGGATTGGATCGTCATTAGGGTGAAGGAGCATGAAAAGCTGGAGTTGCCCGAAGGCCTCCCCAACATCGACACTGCAGTTTGGAGTGAAGCTCCGGTGTTATCGGATGCCTTCAACCCTGCTCTGACCAGGATCCGCCAGTGCATGGAAGGAGGGGTGACTCCTCAGGCAATGCTTTGCAACTTCCTGACCAACAAGTGGGCTCCGCTAAAGAAGAGGGAGAAGCTTGCTTGGGCCCTCAACAATATGCTGGACGACGACCGGATAGAGACTGGTTTGAAGTCCAACATGGAGGGTGCAACTTTGGAGTTCCACCTCAAGAAGTTCCAGCACGACATCGACGTCAAGGGTGACAACTTGGCTCTGCGGGCAGCTTTACTCCCTCTGAACATGGAGGCAGAATTCAGCAAGGAGCTCTGGCGGACGATGCCGGTGCTTGACGACCTTGGTGTCGTTGAGAGGCGTTCGATCACCGGGTTGGCGATCTCCAGAGCCAAGAACTGAAGTCGTAGGCAAGGGCAAGGAGTTGGCCGAGCCCTCAAGCCGTAAGAGGAAGCTGAAGCATGCCGACGGAAGGTCCGTCAGGCCTGCTTCTTCCGCGGTGGCTCCTTCTCCCCGGAGGGGGAGGTCTTCAACGGCGGCATCTACTCCAGCAGCAGCATCTTCCCGGGGTGCTAGCTCTGGCCATGTGACTCCAGTACCAGGGCTAGCTGAGGGCTCTGGGTCTGAAGGTCCTTCCCGGTCGAGAGGAGCCTCGACCAAGGCAACGCCGATAGCAGCAGCAAGCTCCGGGGGACCATCCGGGACTACCACGCCAGTGGCGGCTGGGGCCAGTCCAGAGCGTCCGGAAAAGAGGTTCCGTGCTAACTGGTGCGAAAGCCTTCCGAGGTAATTTTTGATTTTTTACCTCAGTCAGTTCTTTTATTGTTATAACTGTATTTTGAGTTTCTTCTTCCTTCATCCAAAGCGTGCCTAAGAAAAGGGCTGAAGCTCAAGTCCCTGCAGCAGCAGTTGAGGCTATGCAGGCTGAAGCTCCGGCATCAATTCTAGCGCCGCCCAGAGAGGTGGCTGAGGCTGCGACAGCTCTAGCGCTGGCTGTCGTGGTCTTGGACCTCGAATCATCCCCAGGAGATCTCGTGGTAGCACCGGACCATGGGAATGAAGATGTACCAGCGGTACCAGCCCCGGAGGTTGAAGCTCTGGGCTTGGATGCTGAGATGTTGGACGCTCCGGCTAAGAGCTGGAGGTAGCTGCGATTCTGGCCCTAGAGCCGAATGTTGTTATAGCCCCGGCAGTCGAGCCGGTGGTTAATGAGGTCCCGACGCTAGAGCCGGGTGTCGATGAAGCTCCGGTGCTTGAGGCGGTTTTCGAGGAAGCTCTAGCGATAGAGCCGGTTGCTGCAGAAGTTCTGGCTGTAGAGCCGGTTGTCGAAGAGGTTCTGGCGTCCGAGCAGTTTCTGCGGAGGTGTCGGCGCCCGAGCCCATGATGGTCAAAGTGCCAGCACTTGAGCCAGTGGCGGAGGAGGCGCCTGCTTTGGAGCCGGAAGTAGCTTCTGCTCTGACCGAACCTTCAACACCTGCTCCGGAAGTGGTGATCCCGGAGGTGCCCGCTGCTGAGCCAGGGTGCCAAGATGAAGCTGTTGGCCCCCCGCCTGAGGGGCCAGTTGTTGATGACCTGGAGGCGGGACCTTCGGAGCCAATTCCGGAGGTCGGAACTTCTGCTATAGGACCTTCCTCGGCGGTGGCCGAGGCTATCTCGGAGGACGGCCCTAGTGTCGTGGAAGCTCAAGGGACCGCTCTTGTAGAGTGAGACCCAATTTTTGTCACTGAAGACCCGTTGGAGCCAGTGGAGAGGACCCCGGCAGGTCCGGACCCGATACCCCTATCGTTGTCTATTGACAATGCTTGCTCCAGTCTTCACCAGGTCTAGCTAGCTTTCTACCACGACAGCAAGGCCCTTGAGGAGGAGCGCCAAACTCTTAGGACGTGGCGCAACCGGCTCCATTTTGAGACCAAGCCGGTGCAGTCGAGGCTGGCTGACGACAAGGAGTGGGTGCAGAGGGAGAAGGTCTGCCTGGAATACTGGGGTAAGCTGCTGGATGAGAGGGAAAGCATGATGCGATCCCTCGACAACAAGTCCTGGGCCATCTACGAGCAGGCTAAAGCTGCTAATAGCGTAGCGGATGATCGCCAGGAGAGGCTCGACACCATCCACACTAGTCTCGTCAAGTGCCGGGAGGCTCTAGAGGCGCGGGAGAGAAAGCTCGAAGATGAAGAGCAAAAACTCCTGGAGCTGCGGGACGACCTCGTGAAGAGGGTGTAAGGATCGAATGCCCAAGAGGGGGGGGGGGGTGAATTGGGCTTCTTTTCAAAAATCTAAACAATAAAACTTAATTCCTAAAATCCCAATTCCCTACGCAAACTATCTATGCATTGAAGTAAATAGCAACTTCGTGGAATATAAAATGCATAAATGTAAGGGAGAGGAAGAGGATGCAAACTCCCGAGGAGACACGAGGATTTATCCCGTGGTTCGGCAAGATCGTTAAGATCTTTCTACATCCACGTTGTGGCACCCACCAAAGGGTTTAGCCACACCCAAGTCACCGAGACGAGGGATCTCCACTATTCTTCGCCGTTTGCCAACCTTGGCAAGGTGGAGCTCAAGCCTTGTACAACTTCAACCCTCCGGGCTTCCACAAACGCCTTGGCAAGCTCCGGAAGTCTCTTACAGTTACAAACACCAAGGGGCACTCCCTTGAGGCTCTCACTATCCTAGAGATTCCACTCACCCAGAGTGGAGGCACACAAGCTCTCTCTCTAGCTAGATCTAGCCTATCTCTTTGTGTGTAGGTGGTCGAAAAAGATGTAGAAGTGATGGCTCTTTGTCTTGAACGCTTATGGATGTGTTGAGAATGTTTGGTGATCAAGACTTGTCGAAATGACCGGTTTAGGGGTATCTATAGCCAGCCTCCACGAAATAGCCGTTGGAAAAGTAGGTTGACAGAACTTTTCTGCGAACATTGGATGATCCGATGTCTCCCCTTTAGTTATCATCGGTCAAGTTTACTTTATCTGACGTCATTGTGTCAGATATGACCGTTGTTAGACCGATGTTGCACTTGTCTTCTCATTGGATGATCCGGTGGCTCTTCCTCCAGAGTTGGCTCAAACTTGATGCTTACTTGAGTGATTGACCGATGTGTGTATTTCTGTACATCGGATGATCCGGTGCTACACTTGGTCCAAGGATATTGCAAACTGTACTGATGGACCGATGTAGCTGAGCCCTTAACATCGGATGATCCGGTGAGTGCTTTGTTCTGAGGTCTTCTTCTTCTGCTGAACCAACTCGACCGATGTGTTGTTCTCTGAAATCATAGGTTGATCCGGTGAGTTGATTTTGTTTGCTTCGAGTTGTTTCTAAATGATTCTTTTGTGTCTTGCTCAAGTGACCTCTTAGACTCTTGTTGGAAATGCACTTCTGATGATTTTCAAGTGTTGAGTGTTATTAATTGTGGTTGAATGACTTTGTCATAAGAGCTTTCACTTCTTGTCTTCATATCATTGATTTGATCTCATAAAGTGATTGTATATGGGTCTCCAATGACATATAGATTTCATTTGATTGAGTGATTATGGGGACATTGCATTCACAAATTCATTAGTAAAATCCAATGGTTGTCATTAATCACTGAAACCATACCTCATGGGGGCCTAGATGCTTTCAATCTCCCCCTTTTGGTGATTGATGACAACACAACAATTAAAGCACAATAGTAATGAATTTGATAGTACGAAGCTTAAGAGGATATGCAATGAATACAAGATTATTACACTTAAAATTTTAAAGCTCAATCAAAGAATAACTCAAGTGAATAAGTGACAAGTTCATTAATGCTCAATAAGTAGCAAATGAGTAGCAAACACACCAAATTACAAAAGATAACTCATATAGATATACTCCCCCTAAAGCTAGGACACTCCCCCTGAGACTAAGCTATCCTCCCCCTGACTCATCTAACTCTTCTCCCCCTTTGGCATCAAGACACCAAAAAGAGATCCGAGTGCCTAAGAACCCTGAGTACTAGGCGCGATGACGAACTGGTCACCGTCGCTGTCGTCGGAGCTGCTGCCCGAAGTAGAGGTGGAAGGAGCTGTCGGAGCCGTAGGAGCCGTCGTCAGTGCCTGCTGGGTAGGAGCTGCTAGAATAGGGGCACTGACGACAGATGCCAGCGTCTCCTGGAATAGTGTCGTGGCCGGCAGTGGAGAGTGAATCGGTGCGCCAGGAGCCAGCAATGCTAGCAATGGAGACATGCTGATAGAAGGGATCGGCGTGGTCGGCACCGGAGCGGCAGCTGGAGCGAGGACAGGTGGACGTGGAGCAACTCCTGGCAGCTGCGACGGGAGGGCAATCTCGGTCTGAGCTTAGAGGTTAGTGATCAACCCCAGGATGCCCATCATCGCCTGCTGCGTCTGCTGCTGCTGGTCGAGGGAGCGCTGGTGCATCTGGTCTATGAGCCCAGTCAGCCGGTCAGTGTCCTCACGCCTCTCACGGGCGATCTGGTGCTGCATCTCCTCCTGCTGCTGCTAGAGCTCCAGAAGGCGTGCGGCCTGCTCCGCTCGGGCCTGCTCAGCTGCAAGCCGGTCCAAGCACTGCTGCTCAACCATCTGTTGTAGGAGGGATGTGAGCTCGGACGGCTGAGAAACCTGTGCCTCTGAGACGGGAGGTGGAGTAGGGGGTGGCACTGTAGACCCTCCAGCCTCCGCGTCGTGCTGCCTAGGTGAGGGAGGAGGTGGAAAGTACTCCTCAACACTATCATCAGTGTCGCTCTCGGACCATATATGCTGCAGGTCCTCACCCTGTGCCTCTGCCTCAGCCAGCCTCTCATCCTCCTTCTCCAGATCCGACCAGTCCTCCTCAGATTGACGAGCCCTGACCTGACGCTCAACTGGACGACCAAGGCGGCGGTCTCCAGGAGCTGGGGCACGGTAGTGACCGAACCGTGTGACACTCTCGTCAGTGAGACGGTCATGCACAGCGGACTCCTCAGGGACCATCATGGAGAGCAGGTAGCTGATCCAGTGTCCATACACAAGCTGCCTCATCATGCCCACTCCGTCAGTGATCACATCCTCCATCTCGCATATGAGGACGTCCATAATATCAAACTCCATCCCGTTCATGATGTAGAACAGGAGGGTCTGCTGCAGGCTGGTGAACCCCTCTAAGTAACCGGACCTCGGCAAGAGAGTGCAGCGCAAGGCAAGGTGCACTGTGCGCGCAGCTGGAGTCAACAGTGCCGGTACCCTCGGCTGGTCTGGAGAGAAGGTCGGGCCAAACAAAGAGCGAATCTCCTCCAGTGGTGGTGCCACTCCTCCCGTGAGCGGCCTCCTCGGTGGTTCTGCCTGACCATACACCCTCTCATGCATGCAAGTGTCATGCAGGTCCACTCCCAGCAGCTGTGCAAGCGTCTGTCTCGTCAGGTGATGGTGCTGTCCCATGAACATGAAGTCAATCGACCTGCGGCCCTCAGAGACGTAGAGGGTAGCGTAGAACACGCGGACCCAATCCTCCACATATGCGCTCCTCTCATAGGACATCAACTGAACCAGCCCTCTGTACCTCTCAAAGTAAGGGCGTATCTCTGTCTCTGCAGCCAGGGCGAGCTGATCCCAGTCCAGAAAGTTGTGCTGGAATAACTTGTGCCCTTGGCATCTGTAGGTCTCGTAGAGTGACGCCTGTGTCACGGTCCAGAAGCGACTGTCCACAAGAGCCTCTCTGGGCTGCGGGTACCACTCCTCTAGCAACACACTCCATATGAGTCTTCGGAGCTGCTTGGCCTTCATCTTCCGGTAATCAGTCAAACGGACACCTTCACCGACACGGACGGTGGTGTTCATCTCGTAGATGACTCTCTGGGCCTCCCTGTCCTCACGACGATCGGCAACCGTCGGTCTCGGACGTGGTGCTGCTGGGGGATGCCCCCCACGGGTCCGGGCTGAGCACCGGCGGACGAGTGGCTCTTCCGGCTCTACTTCGGCCTTGGACTCATCGATCACGGGAGGCTGCCTCAGACGAGCCTCGCGGATCCTCAGTGATCCTCCTCGGCCACACTCTCGCTCCTCGGCAGCGAGAGCGGCCATCAACACCTTCTTCTCCTCCTTCGAGAGCTTCTGCTTCTTTGCGGCCGGCTCCGCAATGGCCTTGCCCTTGTTCTTCTTGTCACGAGCCATTGCGACGAGGCAAAGCGCGTGAACGAAGTCGACTATGCACGGAACGGCGACACGAAGGTTGATGCGGTCAGAAACCCTAACGGCGAAGAGACGTGACCGTTCGGGGGAGGCACCACGGCGACGCGGAGAAGGTGATGGTGTGGCTGCTGGGGAGGGCGTCGGCGGTGGTGGTGCACGGATGGCGGTCGGCGGAGGTGGTGCGGCGGCGACTGAGGTGGCGGAGAGAGGCGGCGGTGGCGCTTGGGTGGAGCGGCAGCGGGCGGCCGGAGGCGGCGGCGGCGGCCAGAGGGCTACGGTGGCGACCGGAGTCGGCGGTGGCGGCGCTCGGGCGAGAGAATCGGCGGCGGATGAGTCGCGATCGGGGAGAGAGAAACGATGGAGGCGAAGCGCCATTTGAATAGTTGGTCCCAAACCCTAGCCGTAAATTTAACACCGGATGGACCGACGTTGAACGTTGGAAGCATCGGTCGAATAACACAGTAAGGGTATTCAAAAAGGTGCCGTTGACATCGGATGGACCGACGTGCAAAGAGATAGCATCGATTGAATGTCACACTAAGGGTATTCAAAAAGGTGCCGTTGACCCCGGATGGTCCGACGTGGAAGGGAATATCATCGGTGGAATTCATCAAAGTTCTAGAATTGTGCACATCGGATGGACCGATGTTTTTCAGAATGAACTCGTCGTATCATTTGAGATACAGACTGAACTGGCCCTTGGCTTTTGAACACGAACTAATCCAATGATGGTCTGACCTAAGCATCGGATAATCCGATGACTACAAAACAGCAACATCCCATATATGTCCTTTGACCAAACAAACAATCAATGAGAAACACATGTCTTAGGACTTTTTGGGCAACCCCTTACCCCTCAAAGATACTAATATGCCAATAACTTGGCTAGTCCTTAAAGCAAATGGAACACCGAGAAAAATAGGAGGAAATCATCCAAATAAAATGTAAGGCCATGCTTTGTGAGCTAGAGTATGAAGACTTCTATCTCTTTAAAGCATGTTCCTCTAGGCATTAACGCACCTAACATTATGTTCTTTCCACCTTATATGAGTTGAGATATTGCATTTCAAACAAGTCTCTTTCTCATGAGGTGGGTTCCCCTTTGTGACAATCTACCGTATGCAATGCCAAACATTTTATAATGCAAGAAATTTCAAGTCTATATGGCAGGCATCATGCAAGGCATAAAATAAATCTATCTTTCCAAATTTGAACCTTTCAAAGGCTTCTTCAGGGAGAGCCACTCTCCAAACCTTGGGGAAACCCAAAAGAACCTCCATCCCAAGCTAACCCTTGCTCACCCCTATCCTTTGAGAGTTAGGCAAGACCTATATGAAGTGCATTCTTACATGACGTTTGTTGCATCTAGCACATTTAACTCACTTCTTAGCCTAGAAAAAGTTTTCTCATCAAGTGGTTTAGTGAAGATATCCGCCAATTGTTCTTCGGACCTAACACCTCGCAATGAGATGTCTCCCTTAGCTTCATGATCCCTCAAGAAATGATGGCGAATATCAATGTGCTTAGTGCGGGAGTGTTGAACGGGGTTTTTAGCTATCTTAACCGCACTTTCATTGTCACAAAGAAGAGGCACACAACCAAGTTTAACACCGAAGTCCAAAAGGGTTTGCTTCATATAGAGAATTTGGGCACAACATGCACCGGCCGCTATATATTCCGCTTCCGCCGTGGACAAGGCGACGAAATTTTGCTTCTTGCTAGACCAAGATACTAGGGAACGCCCAAGCAAGTGGCACCCACCGGAGGTACTCTTGCGATCCACGAGGCATCCGGCAAAGTCCGAATCCGAGTATCCCAAGAGGTGGAATTTTGCACCTTTAGGGTACCACAAGCCCACACTAGGGGTATGCTTAAGATACCTAAGTATCCTAAAGACCTCCTTCCTATGCCATTCTTTAGGTGCCGCTTGAAAGCGAGCACACAAGCATACACTAAACATGATATCGGGCCTAGATGCGGTAAGATAAAGCAATGAACCAATCATAGAACGGTAGTTAGATTGGTCAATAGGTTTACCGTCCTTATCCGTGTTGAGATGACAATTTGTTGCCATTGGAGTGCTTCTTGAGCTGCAATCTCCCATCTCAAATTTCTTCAAGAGGTCCTTGGTGTACTTCTCTTGATAGACGAAGGTCCCCTCTTGATGTTGCTTGATTTGAAATCCAAGGAAGAAGTTGAGCTCTCCAATCATTGACATCTCGAATTCCCTAGACATCATTTTGCCAAACTCATGGCTAAGTTGAACCAAAAATAATATCATCAACATAAATTTGACAAATAAACAAATCTCCGTTGATGTCTTTGGTGAAGAGTGTGGTGTCCACCCTCCCGATCTTGAATCCTTGCATGATCAAGAAATCCCGTAGTCGTTCATACCACGCCCTAGGTGCTTGCTTGAGCCCGTAGAGCACCTTGTGCAACCTATACACATGATTAGGATTCCTCGGATCTTCAAACCCGGGAGGTTGTTCAACATAAACAAACTCGTTAATGTAACCATTAAGAAAGGCACTTTTCACATCCATTTGATAAAGTCTAATATTATGATGTGAAGCAAAAGCAAGGAGTATACGGATGGCTTATAGCCGGGCGACCGGGGCAAATGTCTCCCCAAAGTCTAGTCCTTCAACTTGCGAGAACCCTTTAGCCACAAGTCTTGCCTTGTTGCGGACCACAACGCCATTCTCGTCTTGTTTGTTGTAGTACACCCACTTTGTTCCGATGACGTTCTTGTCCTTGGGTCGCTCCTCCAACACCCAAACTTCATTGCGGATGAAGTTGTTGAGTTCTTCTTGCATGGCCATCACCCAATTTGGGTCTTGGAGTGCTTCCTCAATATGAGTGGGTTATACACATGAAACAAACGAGTAGTGCTCAAAAAATGAAGCGAAATGGCGAGAAGGTGTACTTACACCCCTTGACGGACTTACAATGATTTGGTCCATCGGATGCGCCTTGG
Organism: Tuctoria greenei; assembly: GCA_036927565.1. Classification (NCBI taxonomy): domain Eukaryota; kingdom Viridiplantae; phylum Streptophyta; class Magnoliopsida; order Poales; family Poaceae; genus Tuctoria; species Tuctoria greenei. Next base: position 11,184,608 of record JAYESD010000012.1, on the reverse strand, counting down.
AGATGCGTCCATGCCTCATAAGTGGTTGTGAAGCACTTGGCGAAGGTGATGCGTGTTGCTCCTCTTGTGGTTGGACTTGATTATGGACTTCTTCTTCTTCTTAATGTTGTTGTGCTTGTGAGTCTTGAGTCGGCAATGGATCATCCTTCTCTTCTTCGTCAACTTGAGGCGCCATGGAGGTGTTGTTGTTGGAACTTGAGGCTCCCCCTTGATCATGGCTCTCCTCAACTTCAGGCTTGATGTCTCCAATGGTCATGTTCTTCATGGCTTCTCGTAGAGGCTCATCATCTATTTCATCATGACCAAAACTCTCCTCTTGGGAGCCATTAGATTCATCAAACTCAACATCACAACTTTCTCAACTAAACCGGAGGTTTGGTTGAATACTTGATATGCTTTTGAGTTTGATGCATAACCAAGAAATATACCAACATCACATCTTCTTTCAAACTTACCGAGCGTTTTCTTGCGGTAGATGTAGCACTTGCATCCAAAGACTCGAAAGTAGGAGATGTTGTGCTTTCTCCCAATGAGAAGCTCGTACGGGGTCTTTTGAAGTAGTCGATGGAGATAGACCCTATTTGCGGCATGGCACGCCGTGTTGATTGCTTCGGCCCAAAACTTCTCCGACGTGCAGTAGTCATCAAGCATTGCACTCGCAAGAGTGATGAGTGTCTTGTCCTTCCTTTCAACGACACCGTTTTGTTGAGGAGTGTATGTGGCCCAAAACTCATGTTTCACGCCTTCACGGTCACACCACTCCCCAATGTAGTAGTTTTTGAATTCGGTGCCATTGTCACTCCGGATCTTGATGATGGGAAGTTGAAATTCCCTTTGAGCGCGGTTAGCGAAGGTCTTGAACACTTCCGGAGTTTCACTCTTGTCACCTAGAAATAGAGTCCAAGCATAGCGAGAGTAGTTATCAACTATAACAAGACAATAGAGGTTACCGCCAAGGCTTTGATATGTGGACGGTCCGAAGAGGTACATGTGGAGTAGCTCAAGTGGCTTGGAGGTTGACACCATTGTCTTCATCGGGTGGTGTGAAGCAACTTGCTTCCCGGCTTGACAAGCTCTACAAAGCTTGTTCTTCTCAAATGTAACATCCTTCACGCCGGTCACCATCCCAAGCTTGAATGACTTCTTGAGTTTGCTCATCCCTATGTGCGCTATGCGTTGGTGCCATATCCAACCCAAGCTTGTCTTAGTGAAAAGACAAGTGGTCAAGCTAGCATTCTTGTTGGAGAAATCTACTAGGTAGAGATGTCCATGCCGAAATCCTTTGAAGACTATGTCTTGGCTTGTTTCACTACTTACAACAACATCATTTTTTTCTAAATGTGCATGTTAGTCCAAAATCACATAGTTGTGCAATGGAAAGTAAATTAAAACTAAGTGACTAGACATACAAAACATTGGAAATGGATAAATCATTTGAAATAGTAATTTTACCTAACCCAATTACCTTTCCCTGAGAGTTATCACCAAAGGTGACTTGTTCATGATTGCCGGGGTTCTCTATGGTGGTGAACATACCATCATTGCCGGTCATATGTTGGGTGCACCCGCTATCGAGTACCCAATGCTTTCCTCCGGCTTTGTAGTTCACCTACACACATGAATTCAATTTTTAACTTTAGGCACCCAAGCCAACTTAGGTCCTTGTATGTGTGATACAAGTGTCTTTGGGACCCAAAGTTGCTTGGGGAGCTTCCCCTTCATGTCCTTCATGTCTTGCCGATGAACCTAGCCTTCACCTTGCCATCTACTTTACTTAAGAGATAATAACAATCATTGAAAGTAGATTTGTAATTAGTAGACAATTTTGGAGAAGGTCGGTTAGGAAGAGGACACTCCCTTGTGTGGTGACCGGTGAGCTCACAATGTTGGCAATAAGAACCAACTTCCTTGATGAAGCTTGTTCTAAGCTCCAGTGAGGGCACCTTTCCTTTGTTGGGCACCGGGAAGGATCCAAGTCCTCTCTTGTTGAAGGCCTTTGCTTGTTGGAAGAGGATTTCCTTGTGCTTGACTTCTCCTTTTGAAAGTCTAGCCACACTAGTGCGGAGACTCTCAATTTCTTCCAACAAGTCCTTCTCCCTAGCATTTTCTTTCAAAGGAAAAGACTTGTGCAAGACATTAGTGGCATGAGAAGTAATGGATATCTTATCATTAAGAGTTCGTTTCTTCATAGTTTTTAACTCTTGATCAAGCACTTCATAAGCAAGGTTAAGTGTTTGATGCTCTTGGATTAACTCATTGTGCTTTCCCAAGAGTGCTTGGTGGGCTAAGTCAAGCTCATGATGATCTAGCTTGATTTGAGCCTTATCCTCCTCAACTTGCTTGACATGGGATTTGAGCGTGTCATGCTCTTTGAGTATTCTTTCATACTTGTCAAGCAAATCAAGGTTAGCACTCTCAAGATTAGCACGAATTCCTTCAAGAGCCTTAACCTTACTCTTTTCCCTCTTAATGATAGTGTGATATTCATTTATTAAAGAAGTTAAATCATCGGGGGAAAGCTCATCATCGCTAGAGTCATCACATACCTTGGTGTTACCTTTCGCCATGAGGCACATGGGCGGTGGATGAAGAGGTGAGTCATCATTGTTGGCAATGGCGAGGCCGGTCAAGCTTTCTTCTTCTGCTTCACTCTCTTCATCACTTGTTTCTTCGTCGGTGACCCATTCATTTGCCTCACACATGAACACCTTTTGTGGGCCATTTCTCTTCTTTGGGAAGAGTCTTGCCTTCTTTCCCTTGTCATGTTTCTTCTTCCCAAAGGCTCTTGTTTTGGGTTTGGCCTCTTCTTCATCATCACTTTCTTCAAGCTTGCGATGCTTGCTCTTGTAGTTCTCTTCTTTTGTCCGGTTTTGGAGAATCATAGGAGACGTGGCCTTGATCACCACAATTGTAGCAAGTCTTGTGATCATCTCTCCTTGGTAGAAACACTTTCTTCTTGGGATCAAAGGTGTATCCCTTCTTGGTAATCTTGGAGTTTAAGCGTGAGAACATTCTCATCATCAATGCAAGCTCATCATCATCATCTTCACTTGATACTTGCTCTTCTTCACTTGAGCTAGGCTCAACCACCTTCTTCTTCTTGAGGCTTGTTTTCTTGGTGGAGGCCTTTAGAGCAATTGTTTTTGAAGATGATTGCTCCATCATCCCAAGCACACTCATCTCATGAGCGTGAATTTCTCCAATGAGCTATGAAACTTCAATGTGGTCAAGAGACTCTTTTTGGAGGATGGAGTTGATGATGTTGTACTTTGGCTTGGGAAGGAGCATGAGGATCTTGCGGTTGATGAGTCCCTTGCCAAGAGAAGCAATGTCAAGAGAATTAATTTCTTCAATAAGTACATTCAAGCGAGAGAACATCTCATTAACATTTTCATGAGGTAGCATCTTAAATTCATCATATTTTGCTTTAAGCATGTGATATTTAAGTTCCTTCACACGAGAAGAACCCTCATGAATTTCTATCAAGCAAGCCCAAATTTCACATGCCTTTTCTTTGCTAGCAATCCTACAAAAAACATCTTGACTAATGCACTCATAGATTGCATTCCTAGCCTTAGCATCCCATTTAATTTGATCACCAACATAGTTGTGTTCTCCAAACCCCGCGTGGGTCGCTTCCCATACTTCGGGAGCAATAGCCTCTATATAAGCGCGCATGCATGCTTTCCAATAGGCAAAGTTCTTGCCCTCGAAGATAGGAACAGAACCGCCAACCTTGGCCATTTTAGCTCTCTAGCGGTGAAGCTAGAATGATCCTATGAGCAACCTTGCTCTGATACCAATTGTAAGGATCGAATGCCCAAGAGGGGGGGGGGTGAATTGGGCTTTTTTTTCAAAAATCTAAACAATAAAACTTAATTCCTAAAAGCCCAATTCCCTACGCAAACTATCTATGCATTGAAGTAAATAGCAACTTCGCGGAATATAAAATGCATAAATGTAAGGGAGAGGAAGAGGATGCAAACTCCCGAGGAAACACGAAGAATTATCCCGTGGTTCGGCAAGATCGTCAAGATCTTCCTACATCCACGTTGTGGCACCCACCAAAGGTTTTAGCCACACCCAAGTCACCGAGACGAGGGATCTCCACTATTCTTCTCCATTTGACAACCTTGGCAAGGTGAAGCTCAAGCCTTGTACAACTTCGACCCTCCGGGCTTCCACAAACGCCTTAGCAAGCTCCAAAAGTCTCTTACAGTTAGAAACACCAAGGGGCACTCCCTTGAGGCTCTCACTATCCTAGAGATTCCACTCACCCAGAGTGGAGGAACACAAGCTCTCTCTCTAGCTAGCTCTAGCCTATCTCTTGGTGTGTAGGTGGTCGAAAAAGAGGTAGAATTGATGGCTCATGGTCTTGAACGCTTATGGATGTGTTGAGAATGTTTGGTTATCAAGACTTGTCGAAATGACCGGTTTAGGGGGTATTTATAGCCAGCCTCCACGAAATAGCCGTTGGAAAAGTAGGCTGACAGAACTTTTCTGTGAACATCGGATGATCCGATGTCTCCCCTTTAGTTATCATCGGTCAAGTTTACTTTAGCTGACGTCATTGTGTCAGATATGACCGTTGTTAGACCGATGTTGCACTTGTCTTCTCATCGGATGATCTGGTGGATCTTCCTCCAGAGTTGGCTCAAACTTGATGCTTACTGGAGTGATTGACCGATGTGTGTATTTCTATACATCGGATGATCCGATGCTACACTTGGTCCAAGGATATTGCAAACTGTACTGATGGACCGATGTAGCCGAGCCCTTAACATCGGATGATCCGGTGAGTGCTTTGTTCTGAGGTCTTCTTCTTCTGCTGAACCAACTCGACCGATGTGTTGTTCTCTGAAATCATCGGTTGATCCGGTGAGTTGATTTTGTTTGCTTCGAGTTGTTTCTAAGTGATTCTTTTGTGTCTTGCTCAAGTGACCTCTTAGACTCTTGTTGGAAATGCACTTCTGATGATTTTCAAGCGTCGAGTGAAATTAATTGTTGTTGAATGACTTTGTCATAAGAGCTTTCACTTCTTGTCTTCATATCATTGATTTGATCTCATAAAGTGATTGTACATGGGTCTCCAATGACATATAGATTTCATTTGATTGAGTGATTATGGGGACCTTGCATTCACAAATTCATTAGTAAAATCCAATGGTTGTCATTAATCACCGAAACCATACCTCATGGGGGCCTAGATGCTTCCAGAGGGAGGAAGAGCTTGTCCAAAACACAGCCCTGGCTGACCAGAGCCTCGAAGTGCGCACCAAGAAATTGAAGGAGCGTTGTGAGGAAGAGGAGAAGAAGGCCTGGGAGTGAGGGCAAGATCTCTACAAGCAGGAGAATGCCGTCACTGCCAGGGAGAAGAAAGTGCGGGGCCGGGAGAAGGATCTGGTCAACCGCCGGAACAAGGTCCACCTCCGGGACGAAGAGCTCAGTAGACTCGAAAGGCAGGTTGCTAAAAAGATTCAGCAGAATGCCAAAGAGGTGGAGCGTCTTGCTCGGGAGAACTCGGAGCTTGCGGCGGCCAAAAGATCCTTGGAGGAGATGCGAAGCACAAGGGCTGTAGAGTCCCAACAAGTTTGGGACTTCCTGGGCAAAGCCAACGACGCGCTGACGCCAATGGGCTTTAGTCCTGTGCGTCCGGATGATCCGGAGCTGGAGCTGGACCAGGCGTTGGAGGTGCTAAGTTCAGCAGGCAACAAGCTCACCAAGATGGGCGATGTCATCACGGACTAGCTGGAAACTAAGGGACAGTCCCTGGCGAAGAACATCGCTGAGTTCGTGCTGATGTGCTACACCAGCAGGGACCCTCAATTTCCTCTAGACCTGGTGCTTGAAGGCCCCATCGAAGGAGAGGGTGAAGCCGCCCGAGCCAGCGTGTCGGAGGTTGCTCAGAAGGTCGCCCAGTTCTTCCACAGGGTCTCTTTGTAGCTCCTGCTTGAATTCTCTCTTCTTCTACTTCAATTTTGTAATCTCTTGTCTCCAGATGAATGAAATCCAAATTTTTTGTGAATTTCATTTTTTGTCTTCAACACCTTTATCTCACTTGGCCCCCTGGTAGATGTACACAATTTGATTATGAACATGTAACAAGAGGATGTAACAGTTGTTGAAGACTTGCGTGCTTCGAACTTGTAGAATGTAGTTCCAAAGTCTTTGATAGTGAAGGCCCCCTGAGGCTGTCGGAGCTTAGTGGCTCCAGCATTGACCATCGTTGGATCTTAGTAGCTCCAGCAGTAGTCTCCATCAACGTGTAGAGCATCGACGGTTAGCCCTCTGGGGTGTTGGAGTTTGGTAGCTCCGACGGTGACCTCTGTGAACACATGGTGTGTCAATGGCAGACTCCACTATAGAGTCTTTCAACCATATTTTCTTCACGTTGACGGCTTGCCCCCTAGCTTTACCGGAGCTGAGTAGCTCCAGCGATGCTTGATATCAATGGTTGAACATCGACCACAAGCCGCCTAGAGGATGTCGGAGCTTTGGCAGCTCCGGCTTCATTCACCATCATCATGAAATATTTATTTTTCCTGCACACTGAAGTCAAGAAAAACAGTAAAATCCATTTCCTATCTATAACTTCATTGCGGCTTACTATTCCCGAGAAAGTTTTAGGTCAAACACAATTCTAAATACAATCAAGAGCGCCATCTTGTCCTTCAGGTCCGATTGCTTCTGGACTCGCCTTACTTCCGCCTGCCAATGTTTAGGTAGAGTGGCGTACTTAGGGTGCATGACCAAGCTAAGTCGATAGCACACTCCGACCCTAGATTAGCTCGGCGGCATTCAGACGAGTAGACCATCAACAATGTTTGGACTAGAAGAATAGACAATGCAACTCGAATTGTACATGAACTGGTTGAGCTAAAGTTTCTTAAGAACTGCACAACTTTGTTATAGACAAGAAAGAGGAAAATAAAAAATATTGAGCCTGTACAAAGTAAATGCACGTGGAGTCTGTTTTCACACAATGATGTCTTTCATTATAGGTCCGGGGTACAGGGGAAACAAGTACACTCTTAAGGTACAGAACCAGGCTAAGTGTGTTTCGTTTCTCTTTTGACCCAAGGTAGCTAGCTACACTTTTAGTTCTGAGACTGTGACAAGTGTTGCATGGATGTTGCGGACCTAACGGGGTAGGTCCGGCTGCCCTCCCGGAGGAGCTACCCAACTCTGTACAATGACTCTATAACATACATCACATGTAATTACAGACTCACCTCTGTGATATTAAGTGTAGAACTTATGGAGGTGCTCAATGTTCCAATGATTTGGGAGAGGTGTCCCATCCTCAGTTGCCAAGCGAACGCATCCGAGACGGGATACTTTGATCACTCAGAAGGGTCCTTCTGAGCTGGGGGAGAGTTTGTTTAACCCTCCTCTGGATTGTATTCTATGTAGCACCAGATCGCCTTCCTCGAGCTGTCAGCTGTGAACATACCGTTGGTGATAGCGCCGAAGAGCTTGGCAGTATCGGGCATTCCGAATAGCTGCTTGGCACCTTCCCTCATCAAGGAGGTCAAGGTCTTCACGCCAGAGCTGGCCCTACGTGGCTTCGTCGAAGGTCCGGTCCCGGAGTGACCCCAAGGTGATTTCCGGAGGAAGGACTGCTTCAGCTCCGTACACCAGGAAGAAGGGTGTCTCTCCAGTTGACCGGTTTGGAGTTGTCCTGTTGGCCCATAGAGTGGGCGAAAGCTCTTCGATCCAGTTGACTCCATGTTTTTTCAGGCACTCATATGTGCGTGTCTTGAGTCCTTTCAGGATTTCAGCATTTGCTCTCTCGGCTTGGCCATTGCTTGCCGGGTGAGCTACTGAGGCGTAGCTGACTTGAATGCCGAGGTCTTCGCAATATCCTTGAAATGCAGAGCTTGTGAACTGGGTCCCATTATCTGTTATGATTTTGTTCGGGACTCCAAATCTGCATACGATGGACTGCAAGAAGTTGATAGCTGATTGCTTGTTTATTGTCACAACCAGAGTTGCTTCCGCCCATTTGGTGAATCTGTCAATGGCAACATACAGAAACTTGTAACCTCTGACGGCTCTTGGGAAAGGTCCCAAGATGTCCATCCTCCACACAGCGAAAGGCCATGTAGGAGGTATCATTTGTAGAGGCTGAGCCGGTGTGTGAATTTGCTTTGCATGGAACTAGCATGCTTTGCATTTCTTCACCAGCTCAGTTGCATCCTGGAGCGCTGTAGGCTAGCAGAAGCCATGCCGGAAGGCTTTATCGACCAGTGTGCGGGAAGACGCGTGGTTCCCACACTCTTCTCCATGGATTTCTGCGAGGAGCTTGCAACCTTCTTCCCTTGTGATGCACCACATTAGGACGCCATTGGCACCGCGCCGGTAAAGATCCCCTTCGACCAGCGTGTATCTTTTAGCCAATATGACTATCCGGTCAGCGGATACATCATCATCAGGAAGGACATTGTCTTTCAAGTAGTTCCAGATCTTCGAGATCCATGCATCAGAGCTAGCTTGAGCATTTGAGTCTTGCGTGCTGGGTTGCTCGGAGCTTCCGGCAGCACCTACGACCCTTGATGGCTGCCATAGTAACAGGGCCATCGGGACCGCCAGCTCCGGGATGCTGGTCGCACCCCCTTTGCTCAGTTCGGCAGGCTCAGCTGTGGGTTTTGACAACCTCCGGGTGAAGGTTCCGTCAGGAGCCGGAGCTCCGGTTGATGCTTTCGTTGAGAGTTCGTCAGCTTTAGCGTTATGGAGATGCTGGACATGGTGGAGGTCCAGGACTTCAAAGTCCTTCTGAAGCCTCTGGACTTCAAGGAGGTAAGCAGCTAGTTGGGGATTGTTACAGTAGCATTCACCCTTCACCTATTTAATGATGAGCTGCGAATCTCCCTTGACCAACAGCTGCTTGACACCATAGGATAGTGTCACCTTTAGTCCGTAAATGAGTGCTTCATACTCAGCCATGTTGTTGGTCGCCTTGAAGTCAAGGTGGACCATGTATTTTACCTTCTCCCCGGTTGGAGCGACGAGAAGGACTCCAGCTCCGGCCCCCTGCTTTTGCATGGAGCCGTCGAAGTAGAGGGTCCAGTGAGCGTCGGTGAAGACCGGAGCCTTGAGTTCCGGCTTCTGCTCACTAGGGCCCCCAGGGTTTGATGGAGAGGGGGTCCATTCCGGCATGAAGTCTGCCAATGCTTGACTCTTGATCGCTTGTCTTGGGACGAATTCAAGATCAAATTCGGCCAATTCCGCTGCCCACTTTGCAATGTTCCCAGTAGAGTTGGGATTATGCAAGATCGCACGCAGTGGATAAGAAGTCACCACTTAGATCTTGTGAGCTTGGAAGTAATGGCGAATCTTCCTGGAGGTGATGAGAACTGCGTAGAGCAGCTTGTGCACCTCTAGGTATCGAGTCTTGGCATCATGTAGTACTTCGATGATGAAGTACACTGGGCGCTGGACTGTCCGGACCCCCCCCCCCCCCCGGAGGGGCCCGGAGCTTCCTCCACATCGACCGGGACCCTCTTGGAGCGGTCCAGACCTACTTCAGGGACCTCCGGGTCCTGGTTGGAGCAACCCGGAGCTTCTACTGGAGCGACCCGGACCCTCCCGGAGGGGTCCAGATCTTCTGGAGTAACTCATTGTAGATTCAAGTCTGAGGGCTGGGACCCAGACTCACCTTCAGGAACCTCCGGACCCTCCTGGAAGGGTCTGGATTCCCGAGCTTGGGATGGTTATGGTCTCTTCGCAACCAGGACCATGCTGACAACCTTGTCGGTTGCCGAAATGTAAAGCAGCAAAGGCTCACCAGGGTTTGGAGCTACCAAGGTTGGTAGAGTGTTGAGGAGCTGCTTTATCTCTTGAAACGCCTTTTCTGCTTCTTCGGACCATTGGAATGGTCAAGACTTCCTCAACAGCTTGAAGAAGGGTAGCGCCCGTTCTGCCAGTCTTGAGATGAACCGACTGAGGGCGGCTAGACATCTAGTCAGCTTCTGGACGTCCTTGATGCGGGCTGGTGGCCGCATATCCTCAATGGCTTTAATCTTTGCCGGATTTGCCTCTATGCCCCGGCGGTTTACCAGGAAACCAAGAAGCTTTCCGGAGCTAACCCCGAAGACACACTTTCCTGGGTTTAGCTTCGTGCGAGTGACTCGCAACATGTCAAAGATAGCTTGCAAAGTGTCAAGGAGTGACACCTTGTCCTTGATCTTGACAACGATGTCATCAACATACACTTCCACTACGTCTCTGATGAGCTCTCCAAAGGTTTTGTACATAGCTCGTACAAATGTTGAAGCTGCATTCTTGAGACCAAATGGCATGGCAGTATAGCAGTACAATCCATCTACTTTGATAAAAGAAGTATGTTCTTCATCTTCCCTAGACATTTTGATTTGATGGTACCCATAATATGCGTCTAGGAAACACAGTAATTCACACTCGGAGGTGGAATCCACTATCTGATCTATTCTAGGTAGTGGAAATGGATATTTTGGGCATGCCTTATTCAGTGTTGTGTAGTCGATACACATCTTAAGCTTCCCGCTGGCCTTGGGTACAGCGACAAGGTTTGCCAACCATTTTGGGTGGAAGACTTCTCGGATGAATCAAGCTTCGATCAACTTCTTCACTTCTTGTCGTATGAAGTTCTGTCGCTCTACTGATTGCTTCCGAGGCTTCTGGTGTACAAGCCGAGCGTCAGGATAGATCTTCACATTATGCTCGATCACATCCCTAGGGATCCCAGGCATTTGTGACGGTTTCCAGGCAAACACGTCGACATTAGCTTGGGGGAAAAGTGATGAGCACGAGTTCCTATTTGTCATTCAGACCTCCCGATATATGGGTGGTATGAGCGGCATCGGAACCAATTTGGACGACTTTGACGGGGATGTCGGTGTCGCCGCTTGGTTGCACACGGGGTGCAGAGTTGAGCCTCGTTGACGAATGCTCGGGGGTTTTAGAGCTTGCTCCTGCTTGCATTCTTCCTCCTGCGCTCTAGCAAGCGCGTGAAGTTCTTCCAGAGCAGTTACTCCGGCAGTGCGGTCTCCGCGGATTCGGAGAACACCAGTTGGTGTTGGCATCTTCAACACCATGTAGCCATAATGAGCAGCAGCCATGAACTTGTACAAGGCGGGCCTGCCCAGAATGCCATTGAAGGGTAAGTTGATCTGAGCAACGTCTAAGACCAACTTCTCAGTGCGATAATTCTCCCAAGCCCCAAAGGTCACGGGGAGAGTAATGGAACCGAGTGGGGTTATGGCCCCCGGACCTACTCCGGAGAAAGGTCGGGAGGGCCGAAGGTCCGAAGGTCGGAGCTGAAGCTTGACAAAAGCTTCAAAGCTTATGAGGTTCAGCCTCGAACCTCTGTCCACCATTACATGGTGTAGTTGAATGTTATTGATGGTAGGAGATACCATCAAAGGTAGTTGACCAGCTCTGATCATGTTCCGAGGGCAGTCTGAAGCATCAAAAGTGATGGTAGTGTCCATCCACTTTCGATGAGGCTCCGCCCTGGCTGTAGAAGCTACTGAGGCCATGTCCTGCCGCATTGTCTTGAGGACACGGCAGGAGGTGATGTCCCACGAACCACCAAAGATGGTGTTCATGGTCTTCCGACGCTCATTGTCGGAGACGTCGGAGTCGTCGTCGACGGAGGTGTAAACAGCCTTCAGGACCTTTTTAGGGTCCTGAAATCCTAACTCCTCTTTAGCCGGAGCTTCATCAACTTTCTATTTTCCTTCCCTCTAACGGAAAGGAACTTCTTCCCGGCGCTTGTTGTAGCGCTCGGCAAGGTTTTGGACCTCCCGGCAGTCTTCCAAGTTGTGGATGTTCGACTTGTGAATAGGACACCACACTTTGGAGTTGCCACCATCTTCAGAGGACAGCCGAAGTCGTTTCTCAGGGCGTGGCCCCTGGCCACCCGGAGCTGTAGCAGCTGCGGAAGTAGATTTGCCGGCCGACGGCTTCTTCTTGCCGTTGGACTTTTTCTTCTTTTTGCCACTCTCGGAGGTAGTGGCTTCACCTTGGAGGATTTTTTACCATCCTCCGGAGGTGGTTTGGAGTGCATTTCACGGCCCTCCACAGGTTTGGCACACTTGTCTGCCAAGCTGAAGAGTTCCGTGACGCTGGTGATCTCCTTGATCGCCAGCTTCTCCAACATCTTCTTATCTCGTACGCCCTGTCTAAATGGCACAATAATAGAGGCAATTGAGATAGAAGGAATAGTGTTTCGTACCTAGGAGAACCTCTGGATAAATGAGCGCAGGGATTCTCCCCCCTTCTGCACGACAACAAAAAGGTCCAGTTCAGTGCCTGGTCGGGTGTATGAACTCCTGAAATTGGCGGTGAACTGTTGGCACAATTCCTCCAAACTATTGATGGAGTTGTGAGGAAGGCTCATGAACCAGGACCTGGTGGTCCCAGTCAGGGCCACTGGGAAGTAGTTGGCCATTACGGCCTCGTTACCTCCGGCCGCAAGGATTGCGATGGACTAAATCTGGAGAAACTCAGCGGGATTAACAGTCCCGTCAAATTTCTCCGGCAGGTGAGGCCGGAACTTTTGTGGCCATCTGACCATGCGTAAGTACATGGCCAGGGCAGAACAATCTCCTCCTACTCCCTCGGGAGCAGGACTGTCTCGAGCTTCTCGCCTTTCACGAGCATGCTCGATATGGACACGGCCGTCCTGTTGACGGTAACGACGATCAAGCTCCGCCCGGAGGTCATGAGTTGAAAGCCTGGTTATCGTATGAGTGCGTCATGCCCCGGAAGGCAGCGATGTCACTTGTTGAGACGCAACACGCCTCCTATTTTGGGAAGCATGCAAACCAAGTCTGCCCGACAAAGTCCGATGCTGTGATGGGGCCCGCCCCAAAGGGGGAGGACCTTGGTTGTTGATGCGGTCGGCTGCTGCTGCAATCAGATGTTCCACGTTAGCCCTCCACTACTCCATTGCACCCTCAGATGCACCCGGAGGTGGTGGGCGTTGGAGAAGAGCACGCGCTGCATGGAGCGTGTGTTCGAGGTTGTTGTTATTCGCTGACGCCGTGACCGACGCGGATGCTCTGTCCCGTTGTCCAGCTTGATTTGTTGGTGCAGGCGGTGGCGGCGGTGGCATGACTCCTACTGGAGCTATGGCACCCGCTGGTTGCTGCATGTTGGAGGGGTTGCCTCAGCTGGTTGAACAGCAGGATTGTCGTTGGATGATCCAACAACTGAGTTCACCATTCTTGAAATCTCAGGCACCCCCTTCCTGGCGCGCCAACTATCAGTGTTTGGATCCGGCAGATCTCCCGATACTGCTGTTGGTAGATCGTGGAGTTGTAGTTCAGTAATGGGCGCGCAGAGATTCAAGAAGGTGAATGACAAGTAAACACAGAGATTTACGTGGTTCGGGCCGCCTGAGCGTAATACCCTACTCCACGGGGTATGTTGGTGTTGTATTGAGTGTGTGAGCCTAGAAGAAACTCAAGAAGAAGAAGCTCGTCTAGGTCAGGGAGTCCAGAAGAGGTCTGGACAAGTCTCTTGTGTATCGCCGACCAATCCTTTTATAGTACAAGGACTGGTCGTTATATCGTTAGCCTGGCCCGACATGTGGCCCCGGCGGTTACACTTGCTTGATACACAATTAATGAGGTTAATTACCCTTAATAGCCCGGTAACGGGCCTTAACAGTGTTGTTACCGGTATTAAGGGCCATCCGATCATGTGTCATTAATATGGCATTAATGACACTTAATCAGGTCTTGAAGTCTTTGATTGCTCCTTGAAGGTCCGGAGCCGTTGGGGATCCACCAGCCTGATTGTTATAGTTGAAGGTCCGGCGGTTCGGCCACGTGGCAGGTCTAGAGCTTACCATTGTGGACGGGTAGGTCCGGTGCTGTTGGACACGTGTCGGCACCGGAGCTTCCCTCTGTCCGGGGTTAGGTCTGGGGATGCCATAACGGCATCTAGTCTAGAGCTTTCCCATATGTGTGCGATAGCTCTGGTCTTATGATACACGTGGCGGCCCTGGGACTAACCATGTCAGGGAAGCAGGTCCGGTTACACCTGACATGTGGGGCCTTCGGAGGTCTTCAAATCTGGTAGATGGAGTTTCCTTGTGATCTTTGCAATCCTAAGGGGTATCCGGTACGTTGGGCACCGACAGTACTTTTCAGCACTTAGCCTTTATCATATTGGTCATTTGAATCAGCTAAATTTTATACTTTCCACACTTGCTGAGTACGACATGTACTCACTCTTGCAATCCCCCCACCAACAGTTGCATGTCAGATTTGGGAGTATCACGACGTTAATGAGGAGTCCTAGGATGTGTGCTGCCGTCAGCTTTGCCTGTGGTGATGCTGTGAGCCGTGCTATCCTATTTGCTTAGCTACATAGTTGCTTATTTAGTTGATCTCCACTGCATTAGTTCAAACTTGATATTATTATTCATTAGAGCTTGTATTAGAGGATATTCTGAATTGTGTAATAAAAGTGTTTAATTAATCTTGTTCTGTGGTAATTTTCTGCATATCCTTTTGTGAATGCACTCGTGTATGTGTGTTGAATGTCCTGGGCACACATATGCATTCCCTTGGTTCATTTTCGGAACCGGGTGTTACAGGGCCGTTGGGGCGATGGTCCATAGTTAAACCACCGCCGCATGGCTCTTCTTGATGCGGCATGTGAGATCCTCGCGTGCGAATCTCACACAATTGAAGGTTGTCTGTTCCCAATATAAAAATCGTATTGGTTCCGTGCCATGTTTGCCGCCGCCTTCGGGCTTACAACTTCCCATCATGGCAACAGTTCGCCTGGGGTGATAACTTCGACTTTTCCGCCGAAGTGGACCCAGGCCATTTGTCATTGACGGGGTAATCTTTTGAAATGAAATCTTGATCTCGACGCGGTTTCCATCCAAGCGTTTGTAAAAGCCCTAATTTCCATAATGCAAACTTCAGTTAGGACTAAAAGTTTTGAATGATAAAAAGAAATAAAAAGGAAATGAGAAAAACAAATTAATTCAAACTCCAAAAGAGGGAATTCAAAAGAAAATAAACTTAGCTACTGTTCAAATGAAGTTAACATGAGGATTTGAGTTGACCATTGGATTCCAAATATTTCAAATAGCCTCCCTGCAAACTTTCATAATTTTTGAAGCAAGTTTGCTATTTAATTCAATAGCTACATTGAATTCGTCTCAAATTCAAATTCAAGTTTGAATTCAAATGAAACTTTGTCAAATCAACAATCTGAATTCAGAATCAAATTCTCCATAATTTATCTAGCCTTCCCACAAATATCTAGCAAATTTTTAGACTGAATTAGGTGGTAGAATTGATTGAGCAGGGATGTGGATGAGGGAGAGCAAGTGGGACCCACTTGTCATTCTAAGAAGTGCCCTGTTCTTTCTTCCCAGGCGGCACCTCATGGCATGTAAATTGCCACAGAGCTACTTGCCTACCTGCTTGCTTGAGATCGCCTCCAGCTGCATAAAGCACTCCCAAGGCTCCTCCTTAACCCCCTACAAACCACTGAGTCGAGCACTTCTCCTCTGTTGAAGTTCTAGGCGCCATTTTTGCTCCCCACGTGAGTTCTTCGCTGTCCAGCCGAAATTGAGCCAAGGTACTTGGGTTTGATCATTTTTCTTCGTCTCTACTTCCTCACCAATGTCTTGCACAACTGTATGATCAATCCCTCGAGCAGTTTGAGCCCCCCCCCAACGGTGCACAAGGCGATTTGCCAGCCGCCTTGCTCTGTTTTTCCGTGGCCACCCTCTGCTCCCTCGACTCCCGAGTGATACAAGATTTTTCTCTCATCAGTCCTTGAAGGAAAAAGGTGCACAAATATCTGTAGAATGTGCTCGTAGAATTTCAGCCCATGCCATGGACCATACCCCCCATATTTCTATTTCTTCCGATGAGTTCTTTCTATGAACTTAGCTAGCTCATCCCTTAAATTCCCTTTCTACGTGCAAGTATTCATCGTGGCTGTGAGCTTTGTTGCTCTAGAGGTACATGCGCTTCACCCCGAAGAAGAATCACTGAGTTTCATCAAGTAATCAAGCTGGAATAGCATTTTTCCCAACCGCCAATTTTTCACCTCATCTGTTCATCATCGCCCACCTTGCTCCAAAGCTTTTCTCTCCTTCTTATGTCCAGAATCATGTTTGCCAAGGTTCCACGAAGCTTTCTGAAGTTTTCTCGTGCGAAATAATCCACCGTAGGACCCGACCGATAGGGCCGAAACCCTAGGTTCCGCTGCCGCCGTCGGGTGCACTTCTCCGGCCATCTATCGCCGTCGGGAGTGTCACCGTCGAGTTGCCCGTCAATTTTTACGTGGGGGCGGCGAGTATGGGAGGCCGGCATGCCCTAGGTTTGGCTGCGGCAAGGCGCCAGCGAGCGGCTGCCGTCGGGTGCCGCCCAGGTGCGGCCCTCGCGCGAGGTAGACGAAGGTCGTGGGGCCCGGCCGTCAGCCTCTGAGCGCGCGCCCCGGATTAGCTGCGACCCGGTGATACAATGTGGCCACACCGTTATATCTGTGGCCCCCAGGTGGCTTTAATGCCACTGCTCCATTTTAAACCAGTGGGGCCCATTGGCAGTGTTTCAATCTGTTTTCCAAATTCCAGAAAATTGATCCAAATTCAAAAATAGATATCTCCCTGTAGAATGCTCCAAAAATCATCAAACAAATTATTTTGAAAGGCCTTAATCTCTAGTTTCCATAAGTGCAAATGTTTAACCATGAAAAGCTATTTTCATTTCTGTAAAATTCAATTACTCCAAACACTCCTGGAATTTTCACAGCTGATTCCTTTATTAGAAATTCACCATATCTTGTAAAAATATTGCGTAGCAATTAAACCTGTATAACATTCTGAACTTCAAATTTCCTCTCTGCTGTTCAGTAACACACAGAAATACTTCACAGAATTTGAATCAAACTTCTAAATTCAATTACTCCTAGTAGAATTTCTCAAATAATTCCCAATAAATCCTGGTAGACTCATATTGATGCTTATTTTGCAGTGGTGCAATTTGTTGTACATGAAAGTCCTAGAATTTTAATAATTAATTCATTTGATCTAAATGCTTGGGAAGTTAATTACTCCTGTTATGCTAATTGGAAAATTCCTAATTTTGGTTAGAACTTTCATTATAATAACCTTGATGTCCAGTAAAAATGTCAAGTTCATTGGGATTCATTTAGTGGACCAAATAGTGTTCCAAATCTCTATGTAGTTTGAAAATTGAGACATGTACAGAAACAATTCCAGAATTTTTCAAAACTTGTAAAATTAATTTGTTCCTGTAGGAAGCTCAGTAAAATATGAAGCAAATTTTCCTAGAACCAGTAAAATCTCCTCTACCATGATCATCCACTGTTAGCCTTTACAAAGCTCCATATTCAGTACCAAAATTAAGAGAAGCATTTTATTTGTTGGAATTTTAGAGACAACAAGCTTCCTTGAACATCTCCAATTCGTGGTCCAGTTCTTCCACATAGAGCCTAGTATACACTGTAAAAATGCCAAAGCCATTTAAAATAATCTTCATACCTGATAAATATTTAGAAATTCTTTTATATAGTTTGAATATGACTCATGTACTTTATATATTGCATATCATATAGTGACTGAGATCGAGGAGGAGCCAGAGCCCTTGGAGAGTATATCACTAGAGGCTAACTTTGAATCAGACTCAAAGCCAAGCAAGTCCCGGTTTGCATTTAACAGCATTTTAAACTCTGATTTGTATTACACTATATGCGTTAGTATGTATGTACATTAAGTGTAGGTTTTTCTTGGAGTTTTCCACATGCATGACTAGAGAACCCATGAGAGAAGGTTAGATGGTTAAGTCCTTGACGTGTCCATGCTATGCTTAATGTTTCGTTGCTTCGGTAGAAGTCGAGTAGTTGGAATCTACTCGCGAGTTCAGGAATTGGGTTCACGCGGAATTGGTCGAGTGAGAGATTCATTGTTTGGTTAAATATGAGACTGGGCATGGAGTAGGAACAACAGGACATTGGGGCCTGTGAGCTGTAGCTGTGCCTGTGTCGGTCAAGACCGATTTGTGTGCGGCCCTGTTGAGTAAGTTTGAATGTATCGAAGGCATACTGGATATATGGGACCCAGTAAAATGATGTAACTTGTCCACCTTAGTGTCGAGGCATACCCCACCGCCTTATAGGTGCAGGTTGAGAGTAGCAAGATGTAAACCTGCCAGCGGGTACGTCGTACTCCATGTGGGGGCCTCCTGCTCGTAGCGGTGGGACTGGTTCGGCGTGTAGGTAGCTGGTGAAAGGTTGCCACATACAACATGAGTGGAGTGTGCCGTCACATCTTCGAGTGTGTGTTTATGTGTTGTGCTATTCAGGTATCCCTGCAGGTGTATATCGATTCGACTCGCCGTCCTTCGCGGTTATTAAATATCGCTTGTTCACTGAGTCGTGATGTAGTTAATTATTTGGAGCTGAATATTATTGAATCATGCTTTATGGAATAATTATGTATTGATACTTGTGTGTTTAGATCAGGTTGCTCACTAAATTTCAGATTCATGAAGCCTTAATTTGCTGCTAAAAACTGAAAGTAAGGACTAATATTCAGGCGAGTCTTTTATTGCAAACTGCTGTCCTATCTAACATATATCCTGCATATAGAGTTCCTTGCTTAGTGGAGACAGTTACGTCTTGCCGAGCCTTCATGCTCACAGTTGCTATTTTATGTTTTTGCTGCAGGTGATGATCTTTTTGATGAAGGGTTCACCAGTGAGGCATTGCCCCGTTGGGGTACACGGCAGAGTGAGAACCCTGCATGCCGCCGCGGTGTGTTCTGTGTGCTACTAGTGTAATTCCGTTCTAGGACTGAACGGAACAACTTTTCACAGCTTAGGATTGAGTGTCGAGGGCTATGAACTTATCTTCCGCTGTAGTGTATTTAAATGTATATTATTTGTAAAAGACAAAGCTTGTATAATACTATGTTGTTTTATGTAATATGATGTACCTTTTTCTGTGTGCTGTTGGGTGTCGCATCGCACGGCACCACCCAATTACGATTCCTAGAATGTCGGGACTCCGATCCACACAGCCTAGTATCAGAGCCGCATTGGGAATAGCACGCTTTAAAAGGATCGTATTACGAGAAAAATTTAGGTTTACGGTGAGGAACCGATAGTAGCCCACATAAGGACTATTATTAGCATAGTTACTTAAGGTGGCAAAGCTTACATATGTGTTATTATATTCTGTAACAACGCCCAAACAACAGATAAGAGGTAAGGTACGCCACCGCAAGCGGATCAATTGCGGTAAGCTCACCATGCGGGAGGTAGCATGTGATTGTTCCCGTGGCTTAGCACGGAAAGTCAATATAGTCTCTGAAACTCTCCATGTTTCTGAGAACATATGACACGCGGTACCCCAACGTGCTTCAAAATTTGTGGGAGCCCCCGTCAGGTGGCACATAACCCGATGCACCTCCTACAGGTGCACCATTACGCAAAGACGTGGGACCCCGTCGGGTGGTAAAAAACCCGGTCATGTACCTGGAGGCGTGGCTTAGCTCGGGGCGGCCCGTATGGAATGATATGGGACGAATGTTCTTACTTTCATATATATTATTGTGACTGCCTGAAATGATCGCCCATGCGGGGTGTCCCATACGGCAGCATATGATTGATCTGTAATTTGTGTGTTGTTGCAGGACACTAACTACGCTTTAAGTAGCTCGAGTTGAAAATATTTGCGAGTGAACGTCATTAGTGCCACCATTGAGATGAATGCCGGAATACCGACTTAGTATTTTCTTTGGTGAGGGCGTAGTACTGGCATTGCATTCGAGTTTCATCAGGCACCTCGACAACGATATCCGTGCCAGAGGTGTAACTTGACAACAAGTAAAAATTTCCAACTTAGGATTAAGTTTGAATTTGTAATCCATGTTTTGGAGCGTGCTGGTCAGATTGACAATTAATCATGTGGTCGCTGCGGTAAGCAGGCATATGGTTTGGGAACTTGAGAAAGGCATACACAAGTTTCATTTTCAGCTCCAAGGCAGATTTCAAGATTTAAAACTTGAAAATTTCAATTTCACTTAAACTGTCAGGTTCCTGATTCAAACTAAGAATCTGGCAACAAAATGTTTAACTTTGGAATAGTATAAATCTTTGTAGGAGTAACCACTGAAAGTCTTCCATACATGGCTGGAAATTTTAGATAGTCCTATAAAACTCTTATGTTCAACTCCAGATCAGAATCCCCCTGTAAACTAATGAAAAATTCGAATTTCCAAACTCTGTCAAATCTGGACAGAGACTGGACATTTTCCATATTCTGTCACTGCCATTATCATATCTCTTAGTAGAATCGACGAATGAATTAATGTAAAACATTTATGTAATCCTGAGAATGTATGCAACAGTGTTGTAATTTATGATTTTTGCGTATTTTTGATATTATGTATCTGGAAAAATGTGGACAAAATCAGCCTTAAACAGAGGAGGTGTTGTCAAATTTTTTCCAGAAACAGTGTCAACTTGCAAAAGTCATATCTCCTGATACAGAAATGAACTGGAGGCAAATAAATACATTCTGGAAATCTCTTTGAGAGTACTACAATTTTGTAGTTGAACTCAAGTTCTGATTTTGGCTCTAACTGGTCGAAACATTTTAATCTCTCCAGACTGGTCAGCGGGATCAGAATCTGGACAGTGAAACCAGATTTTGAATGTTGCAATTTGGTTTAAATATCTCGTGTCACTTCTAATGTCCAACCCACTGTGCCGAGCGCAATTCTTGAGGTTGTCTACGGCCTCTGTTCCACTCCATGACCAGTTTTCCAAGATAAACTAGTGAAATGATCAATGCAACACAAACTGTTCCAAACTGCAGAACACGGAAATGTATTTCTGTACTTTGTAGTGTTTTGATCATAACTTGCATTGCACAACTTACAAAGAGTTGAGTGATACATCTCCCAAAAGCGCATGACTTATATTACAACTTTTTAGTTATGAGTTTTGTAAGATTTGAATCAGAATTGTATGAAATAAGTGAATCAAAGTGGATACCTCCATATGGAGAGCTGCTGAAAATTTTCCAGCGGGTCTGTCCATTTTGAAATTTCATATATTATTATCCAGAATTGATATGGGGGCGAATGAATACTCGTTGCAAAGATGCTCGAGTTAACATCAGCTTTTGTTTTTGGCTCAAGGCATGAAAATGCTGGTAGCATGATCAAAATTAAGTATTTGTGAAACTGGTCCAATCTGCCAGTGTTGTGACCAGTTCGACTAGTTTTGTCTTGGACAGTGCTGAACCTGGGTTGTTAAAACTTTTATGCATCCACACAAGCCAAGATTATGCTATCCACAGTCATCCACCAGATTTACTCATCTTTTGTAAGGCTATCGCTTTTGGCATAATTGGCATTAGGGTGCATATGTATGCACATTGGAGAGGTTTGACGCTCCTCTTTTCACAAGCATCTTTTGCATGGCCTTCAGTTAACATAAATATTCCCATCAAGTTAGTCTATACAGATTTGCTGGTTCGGAAATGTTGACGCCTCAACCAACTTTCCAACAGCCCTAGCAGGGATTCATTGTTATTTACCGGCAAAACTATAACCATGTGATGGCACATGTGTTATCTTTCATTTTTCCATAGTCAACAAAAGTGTTGATTATACTCCCACAAATGTCACCTTCTCAATTTCAACTGTTATACAGTTGCTACAGATTTATGTGAGTTCTTAGTCAGTTAAGCAAAAATTTCTGGAGGTGATACTCTAGTAAAGCCATAACTGTTTATTAAACTTGCTTAATGAAATAATTATGCCATGTTTTTGTAACTGCTTCTCCTTAAGTGTGACACAAGGAAGAATAGTTTCCTTTTCGTGATCCACATTTCATTTGGGGGAGTATGAACAAGTGGTCAAAGCTATTTTACTTGCGTGGCTGATAACTCCTTACTAGCGGGTGTGTGCAGACAATCATTTCGAAAGTGGAAAACTTTAGCAATGCTAAGACAAAAGGTAATGAGGACGAATAATTTCACCATCTTTTCAATTGGTCAACGACGGCATTCTCTAGGGTATGAGACCATCGTTGCACTTCACCTTCCCGATAGAAGTTCAAAGGGAGCTTCCAAGCTCCTAGACCAGAACATAAGGGGGGAGGAGTGCCCTCCATTTAACCTTGGTGTTTGATTACCATACCTCATTTGTACTGAAGGACGTCAACACCAAAGTGGTGACGGAGAATCTTGTTTTTGGGTGGGCAAAGTCGGAACCTCACCAACTCACCTTTGAGAATAATAGTAGCTTTAGCCTCTTTATCGTTTCCAGAAAACGGCTAGTATGATCTCCATCAGAGTTTGCTGCAGAAAAAGTCAGATAAGAGTAATGATTTGGATGGTAAGGTCATCACAACAGTACGCACATGGAGCATGGTGAAAATGCTATGTGTACTAGATCACCTATTTAGGAAGGCTGCATTTTACCATCAACTTTTCTTTGATGGATTAATCGACCAACTTTGAGTGTGATATGACCTTGATATCTTATAGTGGTTGTATCAGTGGTTGGACCATCATCGTACATCATCTTTATCGCCTACCGAAGTGGAGGTTGTTATGTACTCTTCAAAGTTATTCTTTTACCACTTCAAAAGGCAAACCAACCACACTGACTAATGAATGGAGGTCGTTAGTAAGAACACTTCGAGATGAGAAACCTGACCTTTGTTATTAAACTACAATTCCGTTTCTAACTTGTGGTTAGAAAGTGTCAAGGAGTGCTACCTCATTGACAAGTTTAATCCTTCAGCTCAACCGTACTCGCTATGTTCACTTGGTTGAGCTGCACCTGTTCTTATCATCTTGTTAACTGGTGCTCAACAACCTTAGTCAAGTTATGCGGGGTGTAATCTTTGTTTAACACCTTCCATGACCAGGTTTGTCACGCCTTGCAAATCTTGAGATACGTCTCATCGCGTTTGAATTGTTTTACCTATTTTTGCTCGAATCATTAAAGTGAATGCACGATACCTTATGGATCTTGCCCAGGATTGCATTGCATATTCACGACATCATCCAACTTGTGATGCACCATGAAACATAATTAATAAAGAACTTTGAGCAAGAATATGTATCTCCATTCAAACACCTGAGTAGTCTCTAAATAATCTTGAGTGATAGAAAACTTGATCGTTCATAACACCAATTGCGTGATTCATCATCCTTGAGTAATCCTACGAGCATCCAATCTGGATCGTTGATAAAATAACTCACTACAATATCTTGTGCAGTAACCAGACCACTGAGGAAGCGACATGGAAAAGCGAGAACTATCTAAAATCAAACTATCCAAATTTCTTATCATCTCATATCCGGTAATTTCTCTCCTACTTTCGTCTCTCCATTGTAATCTCGGAAGAGATTCTTTTAAGGGGGGAGGAATGTAAAAGCCCTAATTTCCATAATGCAAACCTCAGTTAGGACTAAAAAATTGAATGATAAAAAGAAATAAAAAGGAAATGAGAAAAACAAATTAATTCAAACTCCAAAAGATGGAATTCAAAAAAACTTAGCTACTGTTCAAATGAAGTTAACATGAAGATTTGAGTCGACCATTGGATTCAAAATATTTCAAATAGCCTCCCTGCAAACTTCAATAATTTTTGAAGCAAAATTGCTATTTAATCCAATAACTACATTGAATTCATCTCAAATTCAAATTCAAGTTTGAATTCAAATGAAACTTTGTCAAATCAACAATATGAATTCAGAATCAAATTCTCCATAATTAATCTAGCCTTCGCACAAATATCTAGAAAATCTTTAGACTGAATTAGGTTGTAGAATTTATTGAGCAGGGATGTGGATGAGGGAGAGCAAGTGGGACCCACCTGTCATTCTAAGAAGTGCCCTGTTCTTTCTTCCCAGGCGACACCTCATGGCATGCAAATTGCGACAGAGCTACATGCCTACCTGCTTGCTTGAGGTCGCATCCAGCTGCATAAAGCACTCCCGAGGCTCCACCTTATCCCCCTCCAAACCCCTGAGTCGAGTAATTTTCCTCTGTTGAAGTTCCAGGCACCGTTTTTGCTCCCCACCTGAGTTCTTCACTGTCCAGCCGAAATTGTGCTAAGGTACTCGGGTTTGATCATTTTTCTTCGTCTCCGCTTCCTCACCAACGTCTTGCAGACCTGTATGATCAATCCCTCGTGCAGTTTGAGCCTCCCCAACGGTGGACAAGGCGATTTGCCGGCCGCCGTGCTTTGTTTTTCCATGGCCACTCTCTGCTCCCTCGACGCCCTGGTGATACAAGCTTTTTCTCACCTCGGTCCTTGAAGGAAAAAGGTGCGCAAGTATCTGTAGAACGTGCTCGTAAAATTTCAGCCCATGCCATGGACCATAACCCCCGTATTTCTATTTCTTCCGACGAGTTCTTTGTATAAACTTAGCTAGGTCATCCCTAAATTCCCTTTCTATGTGCAAGTATTCATTGTGGCTGTGAGCTTTGTTGCTACAGAGGTACAGGTGCTTCACCTCGAAGAAGAATCATTGAGTTTCATCGAGTAATCAAGCCGGAATAGCATTTTTCCCAACTGCCAATTTTTCACCTCATCGGTTCATCGTCACCCACCTTGCTCCAAATCTTTCCTCTCCTTCTTGTGTCCAAAATCATGTTTCCCATAGTTCCACGAAGCTTTCTGAAGTTGTCTCATGTGAAATAATCCACTGTAGGGCCCGACCGATATGGCCGGAATCCTAGGTTCTGCCGCCGCCGTCGGGTGCACTTCTCCGGCCATCTATCGCCATCGGGAGCGTCACCGTCGAGTTTCCTGTTGATTTTTAGGTGGGGGCGGCGAGTCTGCGAGGCTGGCATGCCCTAGGTTTGGCTGCGGCAAGGCGCCGGTGAGCGGCTGCCGTCGGGCGCCGCCCAGGCGCGGCCCTGGTGCGAGGTAGACAAAGGCCGTGGGGCCCGGCCGTCAGCCTCTGAGCGCGCGCCCCGGATTAGCTGTGGCACGGTGATCCAATGTGGCCACACCGTTATCTCTGTGGCCCCCGGGTGGCTTGAATGCTGCTGGTCAATTTTAAACCAGTGGGGCCCACTAGCAGTGTTTCAATATGTTTTCCAAATTCCAGAAAATTGACCCGACTCCAAAAATAGATAACTCCCTGTAGAATGTTCCAAAATTATGAAACAATTTTTTTTGAAAGGCCTTAATCTCTAGTTTCCAGAAATGCAAATGTTTAACCATGAAAAGCTATTTTCATGTCTGTAAAATTCAAATACTCCAAACACTCCTTGAATTTTCACAGCTGATCCTTTATTAGAAATTGACTAAAATTTTCCAGAAACTCAGGTTGGGTATTCGTCACATCTTGTAAATATTGCGTAGCAATTAAACCTTTATAACATTCCCAACTTCAAATTTCCTCTCTGCTGTTCATTAATAAACAGAAATACTTCATAAAATTTGAATCAAAATTCTAAATTCAATTACTCCCAGTAGACTTGCTCAAATAATTCCCAATAAATTCTGGTAGGATCATATTGATCCTTATATTGCAGTGGTGAAATTTGTTGTACATGAAAGTCCTGGAATTTTCATAATTAATTCCTTGAGCTAACTGCTTAGGAAGTTAATTAATCCTGTTCTGCTAAATGGAAAATTTCCAATTTTGGTCGGAACCTTCTTTATAATACACTTGATCTCCAGTAAAAGTGTCAAGTTCATTGGGCTTCATTTACTGGACTAAACAGTGTTCCAAATCTCTATGTAGTTTGAAAATTGAGAAATGTACAGAAACAATTCCAGAATTTTCCCATACTTGTAAAATTATTTTCTCCCTGTAGGAAGCTCAAAAAAATATGATTTTTTTCCTAGGAGCAGTAAAACCTACTATACCATGACCATCCATTGTTAGCTATGACAAAGCACCAGATTTAGTACCAAAATTTAGAGAAGCCTTTCACTTGTTGGAATTTTAGAGACAACAAGCTTCCTTGAACATCTCCAATTCTTGGTCCAGTTTTTCCTCATAGAACCTAGTATACACTGTAAAAATCTTCATACCTGATCAGTATTTAGAAAGTCTTTTATAGAGTTTTAATATCACTCATGTACTTTATATATTGCATATCATATAGTGACCGAGATCGAAAAGGAGCCGGAGCACTTGGAGAGTATATCACTAGAGGCTAACTTTGAATCAGACTCGCAGCCAGGCAAGCCCCCATTTGCATTTTTAAACTTTGATTTGTATCACACTATATTGGTTAGTATGTATGTGCATTAAGTCTAGTTTTTTCATGGAGTTTTCCACATACATGACCAGAGAACCCATGAGAGAAGGTTAGATGGTTAAGTCCTCGATGTGTCCATGCTTTGCTTAATGTTTTAGTTGCTTCAGTAGAAGTCGAGTAGTTGGAATCTACTCGCGAGTTCAGGAATTGGGTTCACACGGAATTGGTCGAGTGAGAGATTCATCAGTTGGTTAAATATGAGACCGGGCATGAAGTAGGAGCAGCAGAACATTGGGGCCTAGGAGCTGTAGCTGTGCCTGTGTCGTTCAAGGACCGATCCGTGTGCGGCCCTATTGAGCAAGTTTGAATGTACCGAAGGCATACTGGATATATGGGACCCAGTAAACCGATGTAACTTGTCCACCTTAGCATTGAGGCATACCCCACCGCCTTATAGGTCCGGGTTGAGAGCAGCAAGGTGTAAACCTGCCAGCGGGTACGTCGTACTTCGTGTGGGGGCCTCCTGCTTGTAGTGGTGGGACCGGTCCGACATGTAGGTAGCGGGTGAAAGGTTGCCACATACAACATGAGTTGAGTGTGACATCGCAGCTCCGAGTGTGGGTGTATGTGTCATGCTATCCGGGTATCCCTGCAGGTGTATATTGATTCGAGTCATCGTCCCTCGCGGTTATTGAGTACCATTTGTTCAATGAGTCGTGACGTAGTTAATTATTTGGAGCTGAATATTATTTAATCATTTTTTATGGAATAATTACGTATTGATACTTTTATGTTTAGATCAGGTTGCTCACTAAATTTCAGATTCAGGAAGTCTTAATTTGCTGCTAAAAGCTGAAAGTAAGGACTAACATTTAGGCGAGTCCTGCATATAGAGTTCCATGCTTAGTGGAGAAAGTTAAGTTTTGCTGAGCCTTCGTGCTCACAGTTGCTATTTTAAGTTTTCGCTGCAGGTGATGATCTTTTTGATGAAGGGTTCACCAGTGAGGCGTTGCCCTAGTCGGGGTACACGGCCGAGTGGGAACCTTGCACGCCGCCGTGATGTGTTCTGTGTGCTGCTAGTGTGATTTCATTCTAGGGCTGAACGGAATGACTTTTGCATAGCTTGGGCTTGAGTGTCGAGAGCTATGAACTTATCTTCTGCTGTAGTGTATTTAAATGTATATTATTTGTAAAAGACAAAGCTTGTATAATACTCTGTTGTTTTACATAATATGATGTACCTTTTTCTGTGTGCTGTTGGTTGTGGTATCGCACGACACCACCCAATTGCTATTCCTAGAATGTCGGCAATCCGGTCCTCATAGCGTTGCGGAGGCTTACTTAAGAAAGAAAACCCGCATTGTTTGAGGACTCTTTACGCTTTCATTCAAAGTTGCGCTCAGAGCCTCCAACCTTTGCATCGCCCTTCCAACTTTCACTCCAGTTTGCCGCGATGGAGTTGGGTCTTCCCCGTAGCAAGATCACTAGCAATGAAGATATGTCGAGGGTCCGGACCTACATGGGGTGGCCCGGCAACTCCTTCAACAACGATATTTGCTTCAGAAAGCCTTGCTTCAAGAAGAAGCGCACCGACGAGATCATTTACTTCTCGACATACACATGGAGGGTATGATCCCGCCCTTCTCAAGCTTTCTGTTGATGCTGCAAGATTTCTACGGCCTCCAGCTTCATCACCTCGGCCCCCACTCCTTCTTGCTAGTGATGACCTTCGTCCAATTCTGCGAGATGTGGGTGGGTGTGCCGCCATGCATCAAGCTCTTCCAGACCTTCTTCACGGTCCACGCTATCAGAAAGGGGCACTGCAAGGATTCCAGTTTATCGCAATGAAAAAATTCGTCGCAATAGGTCGCCGTTGCAACGAAAAAGAGTGTGGCGATAGTTTTTACGAATCATCATAATAATTCCCGTGGCGATAGGTTATTGCGACGCCTTGACATCCGTGGCAAATAGTATGGTATTGCAACGATTTTACATCGGTGGCAAATAGGACGCTATTGCAACGTTTTCATGTATTGCGACGATTTAACGTATCGCGACGAATTGTACGGTATTGCAACGGGTTCACGATCGTGGCAAATAGTATGATATTGCAATGATTTCATATTCATGGCAAATAGTATGTTGTTACAACGATTTAGCATATTGCGACGATGTAACGTATTGCAACAAATAGCATGGTATTGCAACGATTTCACATTCGTGGTAATTGTATGTTGTTGCAACGATTTCACAGGCGTGGCAATAGTACGGTATTGTAACGATTTCACATTCGTGGCAAATAGTATGTTATTGCAACAGTTTAGCGTATGGCGATGATTTAATGTATTGCAACGAATAGCATTGTATTGCAACGATTTCACATTCGTTGTAATAGTATGTGATTGCAACGATTTTCACATTTGTGGCAAATACTACAGTATTGCAACGATTTTCACAGCCGTGACAAATAGTAACATATTGAACGAGTTATGATGTAGAGACAATTTACCATATTGCAACGAATATCACGATATTGCAACGATTTCACATTCATGGCAAATAGTATGGTACTACAACGATGTCCCAACCGCGGCAAATAGTATGATACTGCAACGGTTTAACGTCCGTGGCAAATAGTAGGTTATTGCAATGAGTCAACAATCGTGGCGAATAGTACCGTATTGCAACGATTTCAGATCCGTGGGAACTAGTCTGGTACTGCAACGATTTCGTATCCGTGGCGAATAGTTTGGTATTGCAACGAGTCCACAAACGTGGCGAATAGTACCATATTGCAATGATTTCAGATCCGCGGGAACTAGTATGGTACCGCAACGATTTCACATCTGTGGTGAATAGTTTGGTATTGCAAGGATTTCTCATCTGTGGCAATAGTGTTTTAATGCAACGTTTTTTGAGTCATTGCCAAATGTTTATATTGCAACGTTTTGTCATTCTATTGCCACGTTTTATCATCCATTTTGGCAATAGCTTCCTATTGCAACAATTTATCATTCGTGACAAGAAATTCGTAATGCCACGTTTTATAATTAGCGGCAGTAAAACCCGAATGCACCAGGTTTGAAAATTAGTGGCAACAGAATCACGAGTTTAACAATAAACATCCATCAATTGATATTACAACACGCATAACAACACTCAAGGATTACTAAAGGGACGTGTTTGCATGCTAAGAGTTTTCCTAAGCTGACCGGGACTAATTGTTGGAGCAGGTGGCTTTTGGCGGTTCCTTTGGTGGACCTCTTGTGGAGTGGTCTCCATCATCATTTTGTGCATTTCAGCCATTGAGGTGTGCATGTCCTGCATTTCCTTAGCTGTCTATTCACGATCAGCTGCTATCTGACCTTGTAAGTTCTGGACTTGAACGTTTAACTCTTCATTATTCTGGTTTATGCAGTCCATCTGGGTGGTTAAGCTATCATTTCTTCCTTCAACCTCCTGCACTATTTGATTGAGGCCTGCATTTCTATCTTTAAGTTTCAAACTTGGTCGTTGAGGTGTTCAGACATCTGGATACGCATACGTTCATGTTCGGGGCCAGTTGGGTTAGCCATATAACCACACCCCCGAACCCATGATCCGGCACAACCTATTGAGGATCTATAATAATGTTGGAAGATGTGGTTTCTCTCCTAATTTGGAATTGGGCCTCCCTGCTCAGCTTCCATGTCGTCCACTTGGGCACGTGCCTGGATCTATATACGAAAAGAAAAGTCACAAGTAATTTGCAAATATTTATTTAATTGGGGATTGTTTGAAGTGTTACTCACATGTACAGCTTCTGCCAGCTTGTTTGCCCAGTTACCATCCTCCAACAAATGGCTTGCCTCCCACAGTTGTATGTCATCAGGTTCTTCTCCGGTCTCTGGGTATCGCTACATAAAATATAAGTAAACTCTAACATGTTGGTATACATATTGTTTGCAGCGCAAAGTAAAAGTGTGATTCATTTTTCATACCTTCTCGTAACTAAGTTGGGTGTAGGATTTGGAGCCAAGCAAGTGACTCGCCTTTTGTCTTCTTCAATTTTGAGAATTGGCCCTGCTTATTGACTGCAATAATATTAAGAATTAATTCCACAAATGAAAGTGAATGAAATATTTTTTGTATGATGCGAAGCTATTAAAAAGTTAGCTGACCTTGAATCGCTCAGACCCAAAATATTCTATTAGGTGCAACCACTCAGGCGCCGTTACGTCAGCAGGCTTGTTTCGTATATGTTCTTCATCGGTAGAATAACTCTTCTAGGTGGCATGCAAAGTCGAGCACCACCCTTGTAGCGCTCACCAGCAATTTTCAAAATTTTTCTTGCACTCTCCGGTGTGTCCTCCATGTCCCAGGAATCTTGTACATTGTATAACAAGTTGCTGTTAACGTACAGGATGGAGATTGCAAGAAAAAATACTTGTGTGGGGGTGTGACAACACTAACCAGAATGTCTCGTACTATATCTCTCTTGTTACTATGGCCAACCTCTGCCCACTTCCTTGAACCGCTGAGGGATGCATGTCTTTTTGTAAACATAACCACATCATCGACAAAGTGTCGCTGATTAATACCAACCGCAGCACCCAACCTAGCGGAGAACTGAATTGGTAGCTTCACATGCCCCGTTCTACTAACTTGGGATGCATAGCATATTCTGGCAACCTTGAGTCCTTTAGCCACACTTCTTCCTAGCTTCCATCCTTATGTTACATTGATTCAAACAGTAAACGATTAAAGCAAATTACCGCCTGAACAAGCTTAGTATGATGTACAAATAGTGTGAAAAGAAGAAAAGTCTAATGTTCATACCATCTTCAGGACGAGTGCGGCAAATACGAGCGTGGGATGACCGCGTCGTCCCAGCACCATTTTGTTCTGTAGTACTCCCTACTG
Source organism: Tuctoria greenei (assembly GCA_036927565.1). NCBI lineage: Eukaryota > Viridiplantae > Streptophyta > Magnoliopsida > Poales > Poaceae > Tuctoria > Tuctoria greenei. The sequence continues at coordinate 11,153,476 of JAYESD010000012.1, read as the reverse complement.
GTTTATATTAATTGTCGTATCAGACCAACAAATGAATTAAAAATGAACTACTAGTTAGGACTGTCTGAACGAAAACTATTTTGATGGGGGGGGGGGGTTACATTATTGACTTCTTTGTTGCTGTTCATACCATAAAATGAGCCATCAGGTACACATGTCAGTGGCGGTACGCACTCGTAGTACTGAAGAGGATTTTTAGTCCATGAGCGAAGCAGGCAAGACTGTGAGGGGGCATGCAGCTGGCAACGCTAGACTAGACAAAGATGAGGTTCGCCGGTTCGATATGAGTGACATCAGCCGGAGCGTGTCTCGAAGAGAATTATTAGTCGCAGGGAAAGTAATGAACGCCAGTGGTAGCAGGTGGCGAATGCAAGACAGATAAGGCAGGCAACTTGCGGGATTGAAATCCTCTGCAGTACTGCGCCTGCATTAGCTTCCACTGACATGTGGGACCATGAGACATCGGGTATACTTGTCAGTGGCGGCTACTGCAGGTGCAGTACTGCATAGTGCCAACTTGCGACGCTAAACAAAGCGAGGGTTCGATGTCGCCGAAACTCTCGAGGAGGATTGGTGGCAGGGCGAGTAATGTCCAGGGATTTGTGGGCGGCGGGGTAATCATGGAACATGAAGGATGGGACGTGGCGATGGGCGAGGGAGATGCGTCGGGGAGGACACTGAAGTGACCAGCAGCAGGGCGTGTGCGCCGGTGCCGGCCGGAGTGGCCGGTGGTGAGAGAGCACAACGTGGAGGCATAAAAAAATCACGCCATCAAACAGGCTGATGAACTGTTAACTATAAAGACTAAGTACTAAGAAACTAGAATCGCAAGGCATGCTAAAACAATTAGTAGAGCCTAGGAAAAGAATGCAAATGACCATGATACACCCATCATCAATACATCTAAAGGACAGAATGTGTTCTCTCAAAATGCTCCAAATTCAATGCCAAAGGAGTAAAAAACTAACATGGTCTGCCAAAACAAATGGCATGATAGAGAGGCAGGTAGTAATGTGATGTGATATGGATAATTGGAAGCTACTACCGAGGATAGAGTTGGAGTGGGACATTTTTTAAGCTCCGAAAGTAAAGTTACACTGGGGCGGAAGGAGTATTTCTGGTTTGTATATCTATACCTGCTGTTGGTTCATGCATCGTAGTACCAGGGAGTGAAGAACCTCAGGGTTCCTGAACATCATGTGCTGCAATATTCTCTACGTACCATGCAAACGATTTAATGTTGTCTAAATTTGTTTAATTTTGATAGTAAACACATTTATAGTTATACCAGGTGCTTGTTGGCCACCATGAATGCTTGTAGACGACATCACAGTTTGATGTCCTGTTCCTAATGTAAAGAGCATTGTAAGTAGTCATTCCAAATAACAGTGATAATGTCAGATTACATGAGCGACGTAGATTTTGGATTGGACGGTGTGCTTTCTATAAACTGCAGTGTCTGTTACTAACGGAGGAATTAGAAAAGAAAGAATAGAAAAAAATGTACGATCCGAGAAAGCCACGAGAAAGGAAAAAGTGTAAAAACCATGGGAACTAAAAATCTTAGGAATACAAATTTGTAAAACAGGAATGAGAGTACAACATTTGGAGTGGTTGATCAGATAACCCATGCACCATTTACTTCTAAATCGATAAATTACATACTACTACCTCTGGTTTTTAGAATTTGTCATTTCCGGCCAGGAATTGAACTAGAAATACACTACCGTAATAAGCTGTCGGAGCAACATTTATTTAGGGACAGATGTAGTGTCTATATATATATATATATATATATAAATTCGTGAAACAAAAGACAACATTTCTTCTTTGTTAATTTATTTAATCTTCGTATATCAGGATGGATCGTGTATAACTTAACTAGGACAAAACTGCATGGATCGTGTAGAACCAAGCCAATATAGCTCTGTAAAAAGACGGCATGGATCATGTAGTTTACCTAGCACAAAACTAGAGTCCGGGATGCGATGTCATAGGGAGGTGTCGGCGACGAAGAGGTTCGGTAGAGTCCGTCAAACTTGTTCACCCGACATTGTACCGAGGAGTCAACACCACCAAGAGCTTCAATGCGTCACTGCGAGATCCATGGGAGAAAAATTGTAAAAACCGTGAGAAATGAAAACACGGGAATTTTTTAGGAATACAAGTATGGAACACAGGACAGAGAGACAACACATTTGGAGTATTGCGAGATCACCGGAATGGCAGGGCAGCGGTGTGTCGGGAATGGAGGCCAGTGTTTCCATTTATACACATCGTGGCTGAAATAGGGTTACAATAATAGGCGGGACTGAAATTGGAGGCGCGGGTAGTGAAAATAGAATTGTCAAAATCTCAAATGTGGCGCGCCAAGTAGAACGATAAATTTTTTGCGGGAGTGGAGAATTTGACGCAAGTCATGCCCTTGTGCATGCATGCAATCGTGATTAATTACATCTCATGTCACGTCGATTCCTGCACATGGTGCGTGTAGCTAGAGGGGTAGACTTCGTCTTAGGACAACTTGCTCGCTTCTTAATTCATCTTTGTTGCCATGATGATCAGGCTTGCCTTCCAACTGCTCGGTTCCAAACAACATCTAGAAGCACAACTCTTGAAGCTCCTGTCAAGCTAATCTCTTTACAACAAGCTCCTGTAGATGTAAGTAACACCCGAGACTCATCATATGGATTGTTAAAAGCTTCAATTGAAGTCTGACGATACTTCCTGTCCATTTGAGGGCTTGTTTGGATAGGAGTTGATCCACTTCAATATAAGTTGTTTGAGGTGGATTGAGGAGAGAATTAGTTCATTCTTCACTTCAATCCAATTAGATTTAGTACACCCAGACAAGCCCTGAAAGATTTATTTCTCTTCTCTCCATTTTAAAAACGTACGAAGATGCTACTTTATCAGTTCTAATGGCTGAATATATTGACTACACAAGCGACGAAGTGTACAACTTCAATCACAAATCTTGTTTTTACCATTTTCATAGGAATTTGACCTTAATCTTTCAAGCATAGATTTATTAATAATTGAAGCTTCCTCGTCATACATGTTAATGGCAGTTACAAGTGAAGGGTGTGTTGAAGTCAATGAAATCTCAACGGGACTAAAGACAAAGAGATGCTGCATATGAGTAACAATGCCCAGGTTAGACAGCATGAAGTTATGATGGCAACCTTCAACAACATGAAAAGTGATGCCAAGGTTATACTTGCATCAACCAAGGCATTTTGTGAGGGTATAACACTTGTTGGGGCAAGCATAACCTTGGCATCACTTTTCATGTTGTTGAAGGTTGTCATCATAGCTTCACGCTGCTTAACCTGGACATTGCCACTCATATGCAGGATCTTTTTATCTTAAGTCCGATTAAGATTTCGTTAGCTTTGACACATCCTTCACTTATAACTGTCATTAACATGTGTGATAAGGAAACTTCACTTATTTGATAAATCTATGCTTGAAAGATTAAGGTTAAATCCCTATGAAAGTGTAAAAACAAGATTTGTGATTGAAGTTGTTCGCTTACTCGTTTGTGTGAAGCACTAAGAAAGTAGGTACTGATTTCTAGTCAATATATTTAGGCATTAAAACTGAGAAAGGGGCATCTTCCTAAGTTTTCAAATGGATAGGAGGGAAAGAAATCCTTCAAAAGGATGGGAAAATCCTTCAAAAGATCGCCAGACTTCAAACTGATGCTTTCAACAATCCAAATGATGAGCCACAGGTGTTACTTGCATCTACAAGAGCTTGCTGTGCAGGGATTAGCTTGACAGGAGCTTAGCAGCATCACAGGCGGCTCTTAAACAATGACTGCTCGTGGAAATCATGTATTTTCTCAGGCGTTGGTTAATTAAGAACCGTCTGTGATGTTAGCTACATCACGGGCGGTTCTCAATTAATAACCGTTCGAGAAAATAAATGATTTCTACGGGCGGGTGTTTCTTAAAATAAACTTGTCCAAATCCGGCATGAACACCGAATTCTTGAGATACATGAATTGGGCTGGTGCGTTGGTTAATCTGAAGGACATGACAAGGTACTCATACAATCCATACCTCGTCGAGAATGCTGTCTTAGGTATATCCTCTGGTCGGATCTCGATCTGATGATATCTAGAGCGAAGATCCATCTTTGAAAATACCCGAGCACCCACCAATTGATCAAACAGAATATCGATACAGTGTAATGGATATTTGTTCTTGATCGTTACAGCGTTGAGTGGACGATAGTCCACACATAGTCTTAAAGTTTTATCCTTCTTTTCCACGAACAATGCAGAACAACCCCAAGGTGATGAACTTGGGCGAATGAAACCCTTGTCCAAAAGATCCTTCAGCTGCTCTTTCAGTTCTGCAAGTTCCTTAGGTGCCATATTATACGACTTTCTCGAGATCGGCACTGTTCCCAGTACAAGTTCAATCTTAAACTCGACATCTCTTTCTGGTGGCATGCCAGGAAGATCTGCGGGAAAAATGTCCGTATACTCACATACTACTGGAATGTCTTTGAGTTTACAGGCCTCGGTGTGATAAGTAGTTGGAGTCACGTGGATATTACTCTCAAGAGTGAGAGTTTGGGAAGAGTGGACCGGAGAATTTAGATATATCCTCCGAGGAACGTTGTCAATCATAGCACAGTTGTATTGCAACCATACCATCCCTAAGATGACATCTAACTTCTGATGCTCCAATATAATGAGAGATATAGGGTATATGTTCTCACCTAGATTAAGAGGTACCCCATGGACCATCTTATCTGCTACTACTTTTCCTCCCAGAGAACAAATCATATATGGGGTTTTTGTGGAAATGATAGGCAACTGGTATTGATTGACATAAGACATGCAAATAAAGTTGTGGGAAGCACCAGAGTCAAAAAGGATGACTACGGGATGACCAATTAGAGAGAACGTACCCGTGAGTACGGGTGCGCCTTTTGGAACGTCCTCGATGGTGAGGTGGTGGACGTTGCCGGTTCTGGTGGCTGACTTCTTGGGCTGGTTGCGGGGCTGGTTTGCTCCCTGGTACGATGACTATCCTCCACTTTGCGGGCAGTCCTTGGCGAAGTGCCCCGTACGTCCACACGTATAACACGTGTACAGGGTCTGACCGGCACGGAATGGAGGACGAAATCCAGGTGCACGCAGTAGTGGTAGAGGTGCACGCGGAATCATCCCTTGTTGCTGCTGTGGGCGAAATCCCGCGTTGTTGAACTGGCGACCACAAAACATTGGTGGTCGCGATGGCGGCTGCCACCTCTGACCGGATGGTGATCGATACACCATGTGGTACTTCTAAGGAGTACCCCCTCCGCTGCCCTGCGGAGCACTCCTTTTCTTCTTGTCGGAGAACAGCTCCCTAGTATCGTCCTCCTGCACGATCGCGACATTGACCATGTTGTTGAAGCTACCGCCGTTGAACAATGCAAGCTTGTCCTTCATCTTGGGGTTCAAATCCCGATAGAAGCATTCCCGCTTCCGATCTTCAGTACACACATGGTCCTGAGCATATTGGGCCAAGTGGTTGAATGCCTTGGAGTACTCGTAAGCACTCCTCCCTCCTTCCTTCAGCTCCAAGAACTCTTGAAGCTCCCTCCTCATAACACTGGGAGGTATGTGATAGGCGCGAAACGCCTCTCGGAACTCCTCCCAGCTCGCGGCATAGCCGGCTGGTCGTGCGGCAAGGTAGTTTTCCCACCATGCACCAGCAGACCCTTGTAATTGTTGGGCCGCGAACAGGGTCTTTTGATGTTCGGTCACTCGTAGCAAACCGAACTTCCCTTCGATGGAGCGGAGCTAGTTATCTGCCTCCAACGGTTCATCGGACTCCATGAAGACCGGCGGGTGCGTTGACATGAAGTCCAAGTATGAACTCGAAGAAGGCTGTCGTGGACCCGCATCTGGTCGCCCTCCTTGATGGGACGAATGCTGAACCAACGTCCGCAGTAACTCAGTTTGCTCGTCGCGCGAGCCAAGCACTGCGGCGAGAACCTCCGCTAGACTCCTTGGAAGTTCAGGAGGTGGTGGTGGAGGAACTCGTTGCTGTGGTGTCGCAGCTGTCTCCTCGATCGGAGATTCGTCCTCACGACCACGACTTGATCCTCCCATTTCAGACGTCGAGCGCGTACGCACCATTCTACATCCAAATGACTTAAAATCAGCACATGTTTTCTTTTCCTTTATCCATTTCATTATTCAGTAGCGCGACTATTGACAAGGGAATAAGTGCATAACATTCACATATATTGATAAAGTACAAACATTATAGAAGATATATTATCTCATGACCAAGTTTACTGTAGTGTACTCCAAAATGATGGACTCCCATTACGGAAGTGCATCTCTACCATACTTGGTCCCCATGAGATGTCATACACATCTTGTCATCTTAGACATACCCACTGATGTTCTTAATATGATACAAACATGGCCACAAAATAAACACGAGCAACTACTAAACTATACGTTGCCCCGTGATGGCAGAAGTGCTGCCACATCCCACTCCAATACGTCATACTCGATGTACTCGAGTTCCTCGGGATTTTCTTCTTCCTCTTCGTCGTTCGAAATTGGTGCCAAAGGTGCAGTTGATGGAGCAAGAGTTGCTACCTCACCCACCATTGATGATGTCGCGGCAACTAAAGATTTCACATCAGCCTGTTGAAGAAACATCCTCAAGTCTTCCAGTTCTTTCTGTGCATTTTCACAACTGGCCTTCCAATCCTGAGTCTCCCCTCTGGATTGGTCCCTTTCTTTAGTCACCTCACTCAGTTGTTCATCCAACAGTTGCACCTTGAGTTGACTCGCTTCCAACGCGCTTTCCACGTGTTGCGTTTTCATGCGAGCCTCCGATCGAGCTTTAACAGCCCGGTGCCATTGATTTTTCCTTAAATTTAGATTTTGATTTAGGGGAGTAACTGTGGCCCTAAGTGAGTCATTGGCCTCCTTCAAAGTGATCCCCTCGAATCAGAGCTTGCTTCAGGCCACTCATCATTTTTCCAAGGCTAGCACGCTGATCCAGGCTATCTTGACATGCTGATGCTGCATATGACGCTAAAATAATCTTGGGTACTTCTTCAGTATGTCCATATGCTGCAACCATCCGACTTTCCCACTCTTCACCGGCTCTGCCATCGACTGGAAAGAGCGCGAATGGAGTGCCCACCATAGCACGATAATGAAGTTTGCAAAACCTCATTATGGCAACACTCGCGGTAAAACACCACGTGTCTTCCAATTGAATCCCTTGCACTTGGATGGAGAAAGGAACCCATCCAATGTTCAATGGAGCAGCCGGTATATCGACATAAATGGTGCATCTTGTCACACCTCTGTCATCGATCTCCTTGCCTCAATAGTCCGGTATTTCGCGATACCCGAACCGTTGAAGCATTGCTATCAACAAATCCGAAAAACCCTTCAGAAGAGTACACTTCGTGAACACCCATCCATTTGGTAAGTATACTATAGAATCAGCCATCTGTGAAAAAAATACTGGAACAATGAGTAGGTTTCCAACTCCCAATAGTAAAAGAAAATTTTAAAACTGGAGTTGTAATCACAGTCTATTCCAGCTGACCTTCCTGTATAAATTGAAAATTTTCATACAGGAAACGTCAGAACCAGATGGGGGGTTGAATACAAAAGTTTTAGTACACTTTACATCCTTTCCATATTATACTCATACAGCTCCAGGTGAGAGAGGAAATAGAATCTATACAGGTCTAAAGTTGACCCAAATTTTTTGGAAATTTTGACAGAACCTCCCCTGTATATGTGGTGATTGTCCACAATTTATACAGGTATATCATGACAATATATTGAAGTAATGACAAAATAAACATTACATAACATCAAGTTAACAATCCAGAGGTAAAATATTTCGTCCATTAAACATTTGTTACATAGGTATAGTGTGCTAATTCGAAACTATGTGCCAACTGTTTCAAGTTCTGATCTGCCAGAACCAAGTTTGCAACCATAGGAATTAAACACAGCTACATCAAGATTCATGCCATGAGTGCAACATAAAATTGATAGAGGACTTGCTAAGATTTCCATAAATGTATATATATGACCATGTCACTATTCTGAATCAAAAGCTAGAGCTATCTAAACTTGACAGATGAACTGACTGTTGTTCAACAGCAGCCCTGCAGTTCACTGTTTTGAGCTCGAAATTTGAATTGCCTCAAATTCGAATCAGGACAAACTTTAAACAAAAAAAACTGTAGATCTCCTTCTACCCTTTTCAGATATGTATCACAATAAGGCAAAGATTTTTCTACAGTGAGTTATTGCAAAAATACAGAGATTGGTACTATGGTAGGGTCATCTGGAGCAGTTTAAGCATACCCCAAATTTCAACAGAGTATCAAGCTTTTCTGCCTTTATGGTCAACAGAAAAGTTGTAGAGGTCTTCAAGATATTTCCATCCATATAGCATACCCTTATGTTCAATACTAACAAAACAAGATTTTAACCTGGAGAAGTTGAGCAAACTTTAGCCAGAAATCAAGAATCTTGGTGCTAACCCAATGTCGAATCAAAACTCATTTTGCGGAATCCAAACCTACTAGCAACTGATAGTCAGACTTCCCAAAATATAAAGCATCCATTTTTGTCGTTGGGGATGGTCAAGTATCAAAGTTGATACCAACGGTACTACGTGCCTCACCAAAGAAAATTCTAACCGGTATTTCCAGATACGTTTATAGGTGGCCCTAGTATCATTCACTCGCAATCATGTTCTACACGAGTTGCTACCGTAGTCAATGCTGAAGAAGACAAACAATCCCCTTTCACACCTTCACACCTCAAGGGCGGCACGGGGAAACATGACAGACAGTCACAATAATATATATGGAAGTAAATGCATACGACTCTGGTGTGAGTCGCCCTCAAGCGAGGTCATGTCTCGAGGTACATGGCTGTAATACCTCTGTACAGCAAAGACTCCTGCACGAACCGGCTTATACAAGCTCAGGCATATGTGTTTTGCATGCTCCCATAGAACATGAATAGTTCTAGAGATGCATACTATCGGGTTATACACCACCCGATGGGGGCTCCCACTAACTTTGAAGCACGATGGGGTACCGCGTGTCATAGGTTCTCATAAACATAGAAAGCTTTAGAGACTCCTATTAACATTTCCGTGCCAAGCCAAGGAAAGATTTCTATGCTACCTCTCGCATGGTGAGCTTACCGCAATTGATCCGCTTACGATGGCGTACCTGTTGACGGCTCCTAAGATATACTAACAAATCTTCCCTAGCAATCGTGCTAGAAATGCTTGTTGGTATTATTCACGCACCATTAACTAAACATCTCCAACTGAGGTGTCAGAAATGCTTGTTAACGGTTCTATTGGATCACAAAGTGAATTCCACAAGCGCATGGAGATATCATTGTAGCATTTCCCCTTAAGAGTATTCCCAAGGGTGTCATTTATTTGATCCCAAAGGAAGGCGGGGTAGAGATATAACAATCATTCATCAAATGAAAAGGGTAGAAAGATCTAGGTAAGAATCTAGTAAGGATGGATAAAATAATAGTGGAGGTAGTGTGACACACACAAAGCTTTCAAGTCTATGGGGGATAGAAGGATACTAGAGGTTAGTTAAGGTTGAGAGTTATGGAGGTACTCCTACTATGCTCTATTGTACATATACATAGTCTAAACTAATTATTCATAAGCTAGATCAATAGTTAATACTTATGTTATGTGGTTCAACACATTGGGAACGGGCTTACCCCTAGCAATACTAGGGCGACTCCCGCCAAGAGCCTGTGGCATAGCCGAACGTGGAGGATTACAAAGGACAAATAGGGCTGTCAACACCTACTGCCTACCTCTTCAATCCGTGAGTCTACGAGACATCCAATGCTACTTAGCTATCCTAGCACCATGCTAGCATATTAAGTAATTACCTTAAGAGCCTAGGCACAATCCATCCTAAGGCAATGAATTGAATCATCATTGAACCAATGTTGATGCACAACATAATTATCCATACTAACCTAGTTATGTTATAATTAACTAGACTACAGTGGGGGTCTATAGGTTCTATGATAATAAGATATGTTCATGATGAAATAGTCATAGAAGCTATACCTTCCACATACATGGACTCCACAATCAAACAAGAAACACTTTGCCCAAGTATATATATAAGTAGAGACTAAAGATAATATCTTTATTATGCATAAAGTCACAATTACAAGAAAGAATACATGAGCCATACCTTTCCCAATGTAGGATTGGGAAGAGAGAGACTCCTTACTCCTTTCCCAATTTGGACTTGGGACTAGAGACTCTCCTCTCTACAACCTAACTCCTCTAAGACTATGGATGATAGTGTATACAATAGAGATGAAGCTCAAGTGGTGTGTGTTGAAGTGAGGGGTAGGGGGTCCTATTTATACTACTGTTGAGGTCGGTTCCCGCCACCAAAAGCGCGCGAATCAGTCACCATTGACTCCAGGGAGTCGGGAGGAGCCAACACGTGGAGGCTGACCGAGTTTGGTGCAGAGACCAAGTCGGACGACCCCCTGGTTCGACCGACCTGGTCATTGCACCAATTCTCGTGTGCTTTCTCCAGGGTGCTGCCAGGTGGGTCCCATTGATGTATATGGGTGATACACCGTTGGATCTCCTCGGATACTTCTGTTTGTGGGCCATTTGATCCATGGGATGCCACATGTTGTTGCCCGATTGGCTGGGATGATATTTTATAGGATTGGTCCCTCTACATTTCCCCATTTCCTGCATAAAATGTTGCATACACATATTTCTCCAAGTCCAAGTGGAATTGTGTTAATAGAAAGGTGATGTGTGCATGAAATGACAAATCCTTCACATAATTGAGTTAAATTGACAGATGAAATTGGTATATAACAGCCGTCAACGAACTCCCCCAAGCTTATCCTTTGCTCGTCCCGAGCAAAGTCAAGACTTTAGGTTGATGATCAGGAGTTGCTATAATATCTTATTTTCAAAAGTATCTAATGCACAACAATACTCTACCTAGTATTGCAGAAATTGGCTATGATACTCTACCCTTCTTAAGTTATCATGGGGCTTATGCTTTCTCATATTCATGAGTAGTTGAAAGGTAGAATAGCAAATGGAGCAACATAGCCTAGAAATCAAGTTCCACTTAAATCCCGGAGAATTCAATTTAGATATTAAGTACCTCAATTTGATTCTCTCAGTCACTCCTTTGTGGATAGTGGAAATATTTCCTCACCAAAGTATTGTGCCTCTACTATTCCTACTCATTGGATATGGCTTGTATGTGGAGCTTGGAGGGGAAGGTAAGTAGGAATATTTGCAACACATAATATTGCTAAGTCAAAAGAGTAAGCCTTAGGAGAATTGAAATCAAAACTTTTTGATTCAAGACTAGTGCATGTGTGATGGAGTGGAAGTGGATGTGGATACTTGAGATAACTCCTTTTTGGTGTATTCTCTCTCTCTTTTGCAGGGATGAAACATGGCTACTTTTCTTCTCTTTTTTTCTCATGCTTAGGATGTAAGCACGCCTCTTTTTTTTATAGCCATGTCTTCTACTCCTTTTCTTTGCAATGAATTTTGAAGAGAGTGCTAAACATGAATAACATGGAGTTTCTCTTTTTATTGTGGTATGGTAGATATGATGGACGTTTTGCTTACTTCTAGTGTAGAAGTATAGCATGTGCAAATGAAGTCTTGAATTCAAAAAGAGTTGAATGATTTCTCACATAGTTCTATACTAGTTTGACCAGGCTCAATGTGAAAGCAAATAGTATATGCATAATGTTTTGTCTATGTATAAACATCATATGGCTTTGGTAGGTATTTCCAATCAATTGAGGGAAACTTAAATCTTTTTAGAATTTCTCCGGAAATCTAAGTTTTACTTTCAAACCAGGACTAGCAGCTCTATTACCAATTCTAGCCTTACAACAACCTAGAATTAGATTAAACTTTTGCTACCCACAACTTCCAAATTAAGGTAAAAGTATTTCAAACCAATGAAAGCAATATTCGGAGAGTAGCAAGTTGTAAACTAGAGACTTAGTAAAATAAAACAGAGCAACTATTCATCATTTCATCTATGTGAATTGTTAAATCATTCTTACCGCACATCTTTATTTGATGAAAGTAAATCTAACCTATTTATTTATTATTATTTTTGAAATGCAAGATGGATGATGGATGGATGGAAAATAAATGTGCAAGGAATGTGATACATGTTACCTCAAGTGAGGGTCCTCCCCTAAGCTTGTTCTTCAACTACCTCCGTGATAAGGGTTGAACCCTTGATGACGGAAGTACGCTGTAAGATCGGCTTGTTGTTGTTGTAGCACCGTGTTGAAGTTCGTGAATTGAGCATCCATGTGGTGTTGCCAATCCTGGGTACCTTGAACATGCTCCTGGAGTGTGTCGTAGATGTCACCCGTTCTCACTTCAAGTTCTCCTATACGTCTAGTGAGGTCCGTCATTCCTTGGCTATAGTCATGATGACTTATAGCCGAAAAGGAACGACGTCCTCTCATGGACGTTGGGGGCAAGCTGCTAGAGCTTTAATTAGATAAGGGTGGATCCCTTTTCCATTCTTGCCAAGATGATCCCCCAGTCTCATACATCGGAGGTTGAGTCCATCTGGGCTCACAACCCGTTGGGTTCTCTTTCTCTTGGTATTCATGGATCGGAGAGATTATCGGTGGCATGCCTGTGGCTACAGCCCCCGCACGATTCCTTGTTATCCTGCCAGAGACATTACTTCTTCTTGCTTCCTCAAGGGGAAGAAGATTAATGGTTAGCCTCCGGCATTTGTAAAAATGAAAATCCGGGTTAGGTAACCGAATTTCATTGACAAAGTCGGGATAGAAAAATATCAAGGACCCATCTTGATCATGCTTAAGGGTATGTCCTTGCACTAAATAGTCTTCATCAATTAATTCTCTTTCAGTTTCAATATATTCAATTGAAGAGTATTTAAGTGTTCCTACCCTTTTCGCAATATGAATAATCAATGAAGTGCATTCAATTGGTCCTGATTTTGAAATGTAATCTAACCATTGTGTCATCATGGCTTTGACTAGAGAGCCTTTTATCTTTTTTAGTCATGGCAAACAAAATTTTCAATTCATCATCTCGCACAACCCTAACATCTCCCCTAGGGAACATAGTCATAGCCACCCATCTATGCATGAAGCGTAAGGTAGGGTTTTGGATGTGGCTATTCCTAGGAGCCCTACATGTGACCTCACTAGTTAGCTCATGCCAAAAACTTTGTTTGTTAAACTTAGGCAAATTGTCTAAATATAACAAACACCATTTACGGAAGCCTAGGATGCTACCTAATTCTTTCCATAGGATGTTGTATTCTTTTTGAAACAATCTAAAAGAAATACCATCAAATCCTATTCTTAGCGTGCAAAGGAATTGGATAGTGACTAGGCGTGAACCTTTCTCCTCTATGTGGGCAAAGTCATCAAATCCAATTGCATGCAAAATGGAAAGAAATTCGGAGTCCATACCTATTTTGGAGATCAAATGTGGATCATAAGCCTTGGTGTGGCAGAACTCACGATCTTGGAGAAGCCTACGTGCTTGATCTTCAACATCGCTTCGTATGTTGAGGTCATTGTCATGAAGAAGTTGGTGTTGGTTGCCTCTTTCTTCCATGGGAGTGTCCTCACACACACTTCTCCTCCTTGGGCTTGTACCCATGGAAGAGAGGCGTGCACTAGAACCTTCACCACGGCTTGAGCTTGCAGCCCCCTTCCTCTTTCCGAACAACCTCTTCATGTCTTTTTGAGTTCAACAAGCAAGAACAAAACACGGCGAGAAAAATCCGAAAAGAACCGATGTTTGGAAAACAAAACTCTCAACGAATTTTCTCCTCTTGAAAGCTTGAGTGTAAAATGCAAATTCAAGCAAAAGAAAATCTTTTTGGGGATGGATTTGAGCAAGAGTGTTGCAATGAAGAGCAAGAAAAATAAGGTGAGCTAGAGAGTGACTTGGAGAGGTGTAAAATGAAGTGGTGTGTGAAGAGAGGTGCTCCTCACGGCCACAATTTATAGGGTGCACCCTCCAGCAGTCACTTGGGGTTCAAAATGTAGCCGTTGAAGGAAGGGGAGCCAATTTGGCTCCACTCCCTGTTCGGCCGACCAGGGGGTTCGACCGACCTGACAGGTGTCCCCCCTGGTTCTACTTTTGGCAAGTGGCTCCCTAACGGCTATAAAGTTAGCACGTTGGTGAAATGCCACATGTGCAGCTCAGAAAATTGTTTTTCAAATAAAAACCTTTTTTGAAATCCAATAAAAAATTTTCTTTTGAAAAGAAAGAAAGAAAAATGATAGTTGAGAATATAAGATTCTCAACTTGCTAGGAAAAATCAAATATGCAATGGGAAAATCCAAATGGGGTAAAAAGAAAGAAAGAAAAATAAAGTGGGATACCTACCAATTTGACCTATTGGTGTAGGTCTCACCACCGTCCGATGAGATGGACATTCCTCCGTCTTCATTTCACATCCGGGCCCGGAGGGATGGGCTCGGACGCCTGGTCTTGCTTCTTCCGCCATTCCTTCTTTGGCGGTTTGGTGGACTTGGTCCTTCGGGAAGGTCCAGAAGATTATGTCTCCTTTGGATATCGGCGTAGTCAAAATGATAGATTCTCCTCGTAGATTAGTTTTCTCATGAATGCAATGAGTGAGTCCACCTTTTGCTGTGTGACTTCGACCTCTCTGATGTGTTTATCATTTGGCCCATACTTGATTCAAATCATGGAGCATTGTTCCGATTTTAGCCGAAAGTTAAACCTTACCTCCTTGCCATTGATATGGAAGTGAATTTCTCCAGCTCCCACATCTATGCGAGCTTTTGCAGTTCTTAGGAATGGACGCCCAAGAATGAGTGGTGTATCTTTCTCAGTGTCCATGTATAGCACCACAAAATCCACGGGTATGAAGCAGTTCTAGATCTTCACCGGGACGTCTTCAGCAATACCTGCTGGATAACAGACTGAAGAGTCAGCCAGTTGTAGCTGCATTGGTGTTGGAGTCGGCTCTGTGAAGTTCAGCTGGTCGAACACAACCTTGGGCATCACACTAACACTTGCTCCCAAATCACAAAGTGCCTTGTCAAAGTGGTGGGCCCCAATTGAGCGTGAAATGGTAGGACATCCAGGATCCTTCTTCTTTTCAGGAAGCCTATTGAGGATGGCTGCACTGCAGTCTTCCATAAGCTTGACGACCTCAGTGGTGGGCAATGGCCGTTTGTTGTTCAATATGTCCTTGAGATAGCGAGCATAAGTGGGTACATGCATCACATCGATCAAGGGAACATTGATGTGGATCTTTTGGATGATCTCAACAAAATGGTTGAATTGCTCATCCACTATTGGCTTCCTTTGTCTGTGAGGAAATGGCAATAAGTTGGTGTCTTCAAAGTGTTTGGCCATTCTCTCACCAAGTAATTCACTTGGGACATCCTCCTTCTCAGGCTCAGTTGTCCTCTTTTCATGTGTGGAATATGGTGGGTCACGAGTGGTCTTTCCTCCTCTTGAACCACTGCATTGACATTCTCTTCCGGGGTTTCTGGCTGCCCCGGAATTTTGTTGTTTTCTAATGGAGGGACAACTGCAGCAAGTTGTGCCAACTGAGTCTCCAACATCTTGTTGAAGCTTAGTTGATTCTTGAATGTTGAGGATAGTCCATCAATCTTTGCATTGATATTCTCTAGGGTCTTGTCATTAGCTGATAGCTTCTTGGATAGGGCCTCGTTGATTTTGAGCTGGCTAATGGCAAGTTCTCTCAAGTTGGGCTGATTTCTAAGGTTGCCATTGTTGTTGTACCCTCCTTGAAAGAATGGGCGTTGTTGACCCCACCCTTGACCTCCTGGACGATAGCCATTGTTGTTGTTGAAATTTCCATTGTTGTTGAGGTATAGGGCATCCTCACGAGTTTTTAGGCAATCATTGCCCATATGACTCGTGTTGCCACAGACTTCACACGTTGTGTGAGAATCTAAGGCATAGGCATTGCCAGACACTTCACCACTAGCTTGTCCATCAATTTTCTTCATTAGGAGGTCCATTTTGGCAGGGATCATGTCTACCTCCTTCAAGGTGTGAATTCCTCGCTGTCGGGTATGGAGACGCTCATCGGTCCATCCCATGTTGGACACCATATTCTCAATAAGATCTTCAGCTTTTGGCACCGTCAATGAAAAGAAGGCTCCTCCAGCAGCAGCATCCAAATGGTCACGAGCCGATGGGATCAGCCCGTTATAGAAATTTTGAATAAGGAGCCAGTCATCCATCCCATGGTGGGGACAGGCTAGGATGTACTCCTGAAGCCTTTCCCATGCCTCGGGAATAGATTCCTTGGGCTCTTGCTGAAAGCTGGAAATCCTTCCACGTAGGGCTTGGTTTTGCCCAACAGGAAGAATTTGTCAAGGAATGACGTAGAACATTTCTCCCAAGTGTCTATAGCACTTCGGTTCGTGTAGAACCACTGTTTTGCTCTCCCAAGGAGGGAGAACCGGAACAGTCTCAAACGGACCGCATCCGGAGACACATCCTTGATCTTAAAAAGTGTTGTAGATCTCGAGGAATTGTTGTAGGTGAGCACTTGCATCCTCTTTAGTCTTCCCACGGAATGGGTTGGCTTGCACCATAGTGATAAGGCCAGTTTTGATCTCGAAGTTCACATCTCCCGTGTTAACAGTGGGCCCAATAGGCACATTGTTAGCAGAGGGAGCTGAGAACTCACAAAGGGTCTTCTGAGCCATTGGCATTTGGATTGTTGGTGCAGAAATGCTGGCTTACCTTGCCGCTCGAATCTTCTGAGGAGTAACGACACGGGGTCGGTCTCTCAGAAGAGATTCAGTATCTTCAACAAAGTTTTCCGGCAGGCGGAAATCGGACATACACTAACCTGTTTTCACATTTAAAATGTGAAAACAAAGAATGGTTATCCTACTAAAATCCTACCCAGGGTTCTATCCTATTCACTTAGTCATCTTATATATCTATTTGCCTTCCCTGGCAAGGGCGCCAGAAATGCTTGTTGACGGCTCCTAAGATATACTAACAAATCATCCCTAGCAATCGTGCTAGAAATGCTTGCTGGTATTACTCACGCACCATTAACTAAACATCTCCAACTGATGTGTCAGAAATGCTTGTTAACGGTTCTATTGGATCACAGAGTGAATTCTGCAAGCGCACGGAGATATCATTGTAGCATTTCCCCTTAAGAGTATTCCCAAGTGTGTCATTTATTTGATCCAAAGGAAGGCGGGGTAGAGATATAACAATCAATCATAAAATGAAAAGGGTAGAAAGATCTAGGTAAGAATCTAGTAAGGATGGATAAAATAATAGTGGAGGTAGTGTGACACACACAAAGCTTTCAAGTCTAAGGGGGGTAGAAGGATCCTAGAGGTTAGTTAAGGTTGAGAGTTATGGAGGTACTCCTACTATGCTCTATTGTACATATACATAGTCTAAACTAATTATTCATAAGCTAGATCAATAGTGAATACTTATGCTATGTGGTTCAACACATCGGGCACGGGCTTACCCCTAGCAATACTAGGGCGACTCCTGCCAAGAACCTGTGGCATAGCCGAACGTGGAGGATTACAAAGGACAAATAGGACTGTCACCACCTACTGCCTACCTCTTCAATCCGTGGGTATACGAGACATCCAATGCTACTTAGATATCCTAGCACCATGCTAGCATATTAAGTAATTACCTTAAGAGCCTAGGCACAATCCATCCCAAGGCAATGAATTGAATCATCATTGAACCAATGTTGATACACAACATAATTATCCATACTAACCTAGTTATGTTATAATTAACTATACTATAGTGGGGGTCTATAGGTTCTATGATAATAAGATATGTTCATGATGAAATAGTCATAGAAGCTATACCTTCCACATACATGGACTCCACAATCAAATAAGAAACACTTTGCCCAAGTATATGTATAAGTAGAGACTAAAGATACTATATTTATTATGCCTAAAGTCACAATTACAAGAAAGAATACATGAGCCATACCTTTCCTAATGTAGGATTGGGAAGAGAGAGACTCCTTACTCCTTTCCCAAATTGGACTTGGGACTAGAGACTCTCCTCTCTACAACCTAACTCCTCTAAGACTATGGATGATAGTGTATACAATAGAGATGAAGCTCAAGTGGTGTGTGTTGAAGTGAGGGGTAGGGGGTCCTATTTATACTAGTGTTGAGGTCGGTTCCCGCCACCAAAAGCGCGCGAGTCAGTTACTATTAACTCCAGGGAGCCGGGAGGAGCCAACACGTGGAGGCTGACCGAGTTTGGTGCAGAGACCAGGTCGGCCGACCCCCTGGTTCGGCCGACCTGGTCATTGCACCAATTCTCGTGCGCTTTCTCCAGGTGGCTGCCAGGTGGGTCCCATTGATGTATATGGTGATACACCGTTGGATCTCCTCAGATACTTCTGTTTGTGGGCCATTTGATCCATGGGATGCCACATGTCATCGCCTGATTGGATGGGATGATATTTTATAGGATTGGTCCCTCTACATTTCCTCATTTTCTGCATAAAATGTTGCATACACATATTTCTCTAAGTCCAAGTGGAATCGGGTTAGATAGAAAGGTGATGTGTGCAAGAAATGACAAATCCTTCACATAATTGAGTTAAATTGACGGATGAAATTGGTATATAACAGCCGTGAACAGTACCTTACCTCTTACCTGACACCGGAGCGTCGTTACAGAATTTATAACACATAAGTTAGTTTACCACCGTTATATCTTATACTATTAATACTCCTTATAGCTATTTCCTCACTCAACAAATCCTAATTTTTGAAAATATGCTCTTTTCAAGTACACTGTTCCAAATGATACTCTGATACCATGTCTGTGGGGACCAGAATCCCGACCTCCAAGGATCTCATTGGGTGGTGCCGTGCGATGCGACACCCAACAGTATACAAGAAAAGGACGAGAACAATTTACAATACCAACTCTTTATTGAAAAGCAGCGAAAGTTTTACAATACTAATGAATGGAAAGAGAACTATACATCATAGCTACGCTCTCGGCACTAGCTATGCAAAAGCAAAGTCATCCATGTCCTGGATACTTCGCACTAGCAACACACAACCTACGGTGGCATGTAGGGTTCCCACTCGACTGTAAACCCTGGAGGGGTGTAGCCTCGTCATTAAACCCATCATCAGTCGTATAATCTGCAAAAACTTGTTAACTGTAAACGTGAGCTTAAGGCTCAGCAAGACTAACCGGTCTCACTAGACATATGCAGGGGTGAACACTAAGCATAGGTAAGTAATAGCATAAAGGACTCACCTACAAGTGGATCCTTATAGTCATGTTTTAAGTAGCACATGACATTCTTCAGGCAAGACACATCATAGACTCCGCAATCAAACAAGAAACGCTTTGCCGATTATATGACATGCACAAAGCGCATAATGCTATTACAGGTAAAGTATGGGGGAATTGTAAAATTTTAATTGTACTATCTCTAAGCCATACAAGGTTACAAGCAATTGTAATTCAATGCATCATATTATCCAAACTTCTTCAATATTTACTACAACACAGCGTAGTGAACAAGTGGTACTCTATTACTGCGAGGGACGATGATTGCAATCAGGACATACCCGAAACAACACGACACATACGCACTTTCGGAAATGTCAGCGAGTTCTTACAGCAGTATCTATGTAACACTTCAGTACTAATGGTATATGTCAACCTTTCACTAAACACTCGAATGTCGAACAGGTTGATCCGTCACGAGCAGGAGGTCACTGCGTGGGGCTTACTCTGACGTTCCCACCAGCTGATTTACACCCTGCCGCCCTCAACCCACGCCTATAAAACAGAACGGAATGCCTCGACAAACTAGTATCAAGCTACGTCAGTTTACTAGAGCCCATTTCTACAATATGTCGTCGGTACAATTCAAGCTTGTCCAGCAGGGCCGCACACGAAACGGTCCTCAATCGACACAAGCAGGGCTACGCACGTGAGACCACATCTCGCAGCATCCTACCCACTGCTCGATCTCAATTTCATATTCATAAACCATTTTCTGATTCCAGATCCTCCCGTGTGATAAAATTCCTATCTCGCAAGTAGATTCCAACTACTCGACTTCTACCGAATTCCTATGAGCATAAGCATAGCAGTATCTACTCAACGGGCCGTAGACCTACCCAAGACTTCATAGGATTTGTGGCCATGCAAGTGGATGTCAAACACCTTAAACATAATGCCCAATCATCTGAAGACGTAAGGTGAAATAACAACTGCAAAAACATTGTAAGGAACTTAAATGCAAACCGGGGCTCGCCTGAATGCGAGTCTGAGCCTATGTTAGTTTCTGGCAGCCGGACTTCCAAAGCTTCCGGCTGCTCCTCGATTTTAGCTACTACACGATATGCATATACTAGGTATGAATGACTTTGAAAACAATTAATGTGCCTGAGGTTATGTGAATATCCAAGGATGAAAATAAGATAATTATCTTAATTGGCTTTGGGACTGTTATGGTAGGTACTAGTGACTATAGTGGAGACTCTTGCAAAGAACAGGAGATGATTAAGGAAGTTTGTTGTCCTCAAAAATTATGGTAAGCCATAACCTTCTCTAAATTTTGGTTGAAATTTTTGGAGAGCTATCATGGCTACCAGGGGTTGTATCATGTATAGGGTGTCTCACTGGTTGTAGGAAAATTTGTTTCACTATTTTCTAAGCTTCCTACCGGGAGAAACTGATTTTGCAAGTTTGGGGAAATTTCTAAAAATTGATTTTCCATTTTTCTCAATTTGTAACTACACAGAGATTTGGAATATTGATAAAACAAGTAATTGAAGTCCAATGAACTTGAAATTTTTACTTGATATCAATTGTATTAATAATAGGGTTCTCACCAAAATTGGAAATTTTTCAATTAACAGAACTGTAGGAATGAATTCTTTAAGAACTTTTCTTATCTGAATTATGGAGAAATTTCTATGGCTTTTCATACAAATCCAAGTGCACCACTGGAATTTATTCTTCATGCTGATTCTAACCACTGGAATTTTTGGGATTTTTTGGATAATTCTACTGGAAGTTATGATTTTTCAAGTTGAGTTAAATTCTGGAATTATTTTCCAATGGGAAACATTCAAATAAATCGGCCTGGCCCACTGGTTTAAAACCAACCAATCGCAGCAGGGCTGCACCGGGTGCTACAAGGTTAAATCGCGTAGTCACACCAGATCCCTGGCCACACCCGGATCCTACAGCGACTAACTCGTGGGGTCCACGGTCGTCTTCAACCTTTGGCTGGCGCTCGCGCGCGGCGGTGCCCGCGGCGGTAGCTCGCCGGCGATCTCGCCGCAGGCCAAACGGCTGCGCCAAACTCGCCAAGACGTGCTGCCTGGGGGTTTTCGGGGGTGCTGAGCACGACGGTGAGGTCGGCATCGGTTGAAACAGACCGGAAACAACCGCACGACGGCGACGGCGGCAGTGAGGGCTCAGGCCTAGTTGAACTCACTCAACTTAAGCTCAAACAACTCGGGACTCCTCCAAAAGCTTCCTGGGATCTCGAGGATCAAGAATATGGTCTAGGGAAGAGAGGAAACGACCGCGAGATATGAGCTCGATGGTGAAGTGCAGTTTTTCAACCGGCGCCTGTGAAATATTGAAATCTACGGTGCTCGGTTGATAACTTTTGGGGCCCTTGGGCAGGGAGCTACGCTAGGACATATACGAGCTACCTTCTAACTAGATTAAAGAACGATTGCACGAATGAAACGAATTTAGACACAAAGCCTGGCCGTTCTATTGAACAATGATTCGGATATTGAATGAAACACTCGAGTTATAGTTCATGTCATGGTCTCAGAATTGGTGAGCATAAACTAAAGAGGATTGCAAATATTTTTGCTTAAAGGATCAAGACTGGAGACGACCTAGAACTGGAGCTCGACGGTGAGACATTGAAGGTTCTCGGCGGCTTCCTCGATGGCGACCAGAAAACTTCAGAATACCCCAAGCAGAAGCTATGTCACGATCAATGACCAAATAGAATACATAGAGGATGTTGTGACAAGCCTTTTATCTACTTACAACTCAGTGAGAAATGGCTTCAATCGTCGGTGAAAACTCGATGAACAGAGGCGGCGGCAATGGCGCGAAACCGAGGTGGAGTTCGACGGCGACGGCCAAGAGGGGGTATTTATAGGGACGGAGGGACGAGGGGGGCTAGCCACGGCGCAAGCAAGCAGGCAGCTCGGTGGCTTGCATGGCGCGTTGCGGTGTCGAGAGCTGCCGGTGTCGATCGGAGGGGAGAGCTGGATACAGAGCACCCTGTGGGTTCACTCGAGTATGTTAGGCTGACAGTGGGTCCCAGCTCCTCTTATCCTCTTCCCCTCGCTGCAACATCAATTCTACTACCACACTTGATCCAAAAATTCTATATTTTTGTGGGGAGGCCAAAGTAAATATCTGAAATTTGATTCTGCAATTGGATTTCGAATTGGAGCAAGTTTCAATTGAATTTCAAATTTGAATTTGAAATTGGATGAAATTCAATGGTGTCACTGAATTAAATAGCAATTGAGTTCCAAAAATTGTGAAACTTTAAGGATAAGTCAAGCAAGTCATATTGACCATGATGGTGTGTTCAAATCTTGATGTTCAAATATGTCAAACAGAATTCAAAATTTGCATTCTAAATATGGTCTGAATTTGCTAAGCGTCTCAAATAAAATAGCAAATGGAGTTCAAAATTTATGAAACTTTGCAAGAAGTATATTTGCAATATTAGGAAGCCATAGAAAAATTTATGGCCTCAGATTTGAATATTTTTGACAGGGCCAAATGTACAGTAGCATATTCAATTTGTAATTAGTTTGCATATATAGCTGGTACTGCATATTAATTTGACCTAGGAATCTTCATTCAAATAATTCCAAATTTTGCAGAGAGGTCAATAGAATTAATCTAAGATTATTGGTGAACTCCATTCTTCATGTTAAAAAAAATTTAAGCATGAGTGGAAGAAAAGATTTGATGAGATCAAGCTCATAAGCATAGCTATAATTGGTCTTCATTAGGGTTGATAACCAACTTACAACTGAACCTCATATGAAGAAAAATGTGGGATTTTACACGGACTTGTCCGTTCAACTCTCTGGAACTTTGATTTGCCTACGAGCGGACTTGTCTGACTCGATACCGTACTTATCCTTTCAACTTCCTGACTTCCAACGGACTAGTCTGGCCCCCTATTGAACTTGTCCGGTGTGCCCCACTCGAATTTAATCTTTTCCTCAACAACTTGTTATTGGGTATTTACCTTAATTGGGCACTAGTATGTCGTGCCCAACCTTTGTGGAGCCCATGTGGGACCCCTACACCCACCCCTTCACTTCTTTGCCACAATTGAAGAAACCCCATACCCTAGTACGTGAGAGCCGCTGTCAAGAGGAGTTCATCTCGGCCAGGAGGAGGGAAGGAGGAAGGAGAAGGATCAAGCAAGATTGATCTTCATCAACTCATCGACGACATCATTAATTCTCCACCAATTATCCATCTTCTTTGGATCTAGACATCAAGGTCTCGAGTTTCGTCGAATTCTCGACCCTTGAGTTGTTGAATTCATGGTAATTACCCTAGATTATGTTTCTACGTCAATCTTGGTCCTATAATTCAACTCAAACTATACTCTAGGTTGAAATTCGCCAAAACCCTAGCCGATCGGACTTGTCCGGTCCCTGTGCGGACTAGTCCGATTGACGTTCTGGTATAGGGCGGACTAGTTCGGGCCCAATATGGACATGTCTAGCCACCTAAATCAGAAGTTGCTGAATTAATCCCAATTTTATTCAAATCAATTCGAAACCTGTTCAAACTTGTTGAAAACCATTGTGACTAGTGAGTAAACATTAATAGCAACTCATTAACAAGTTTTACCACATAATTGCATTAATCATGTATGTCATGGCATATTGAGTAATATATAAGCATCTATTGATTGTAATGTTTGTTTTGTATGTGTATTGCGCGGAATAGAATGTGTTGCTC
Organism: Tuctoria greenei; assembly: GCA_036927565.1. Taxonomy (NCBI): domain Eukaryota; kingdom Viridiplantae; phylum Streptophyta; class Magnoliopsida; order Poales; family Poaceae; genus Tuctoria; species Tuctoria greenei. The sequence continues at coordinate 11,129,357 of JAYESD010000012.1, read as the reverse complement.
TAGAGGGTTCTGCCAAAGCTTTTGACCCTATTCAAGCTCAGGAGCAAGGAAAGTGTCCTTGATCATTTTGATCCTGTTTTTAAATGTTTTGCTTGCAAAACTGCTTACTTGTGTCAAATTGATGGGTAACCCATGATAGGTGTTTACTAGTCTTGTTTGACCATCCTTGTCGCATGGAATATATTGTAGAGAGTCAGGAAGGGTGTTTTACCTTTTCGCTTCACTCTAATTAATTAGGTTAGGAAAATAACCAAATGGATTAACTATGAATTAATGAGCATGTATATGATGATAATTGATGAATATGGATAATTGGTAACATGGGTCTTGGGAGATCTAAGCAAGCATGGTATGTGGATTGGGTTGGATGTTATGGTGGTTTTGCTTACATTATATCTAAGGACCGGTTCATGCGAGAAAAAGCCAGGACAACAGTGCCACAATGAGGCAAGTATGGGTGTGGCGTAGCTGAATAATTAGGTGCGCTGCTGATATTGTATGAAGCATTGGATGGTGTGGGGAATGGGAGTCGAGGAGGGCTACCCTGGGAACCGCGTGGCACATGAGGGGGCCCATGGGTGGGAGAATGTAGATTCAAGCCTGCAGGTGAAACCTTAGTGGGTCCGTACATACTAGTAGTCCCTTTGTAAAAGCTATTTTGTGATCTCTTGGCCACACACCAACAGAAGTGTGATAAGGCATGATAGAGGTTCTTAGTCACCAAAAGGTGATGAAATCATGAACATGTGGGTAGAGTGGTACAACCTCTGCAGAGTGTTAAAAACTATCATGATAGCCACCCTCCTGGTTATGAGCACCTGAACAACTTCCATGATTAGAGTTGAACTGGTATTTGGTTATGGTTGGGTTATGATTCGGTATAGGTTAAGGTTATGGATTGGATAGTGATAATTGGATATGGTTAATGAGTATGGTAAGAATATGGTATATGGATGGATGATGAATAATGGATGTGATATAATGGTAATTGATGGTGTTAGACTCATAATTGATAATTGTTTGGGATATGATGGGATTACTTCACATAGACATTGTAGAATGCTTTTCACCTGTTTTAAATGTACCTTCCATCAACTAGCCGTTATTTATTATCATTCCTTGTTTAAGCTACATGTCATTATTTTCCCACAATTGCTTAGTATGATATGTACTCACCCTTGCAATTCCCCCACCAACAATTTCAGGTGATGTTTGGGAGTACCATGAAGATAATGCAGAGTACTAGGCTGTGTGCTGCCGTCGACTTGCCTGTGGTGTTGCTTGGAGCCGCGCTATATTCCCTATGCTTAGTTTGCTCAGTTTAGATTATTTCCGCTGCATTAGTTTCAGAACTATTAATATTGATCATTAGAGTTGTAATTTGAGGATTACGTGAATATTATAATAAAAGTACTTGTTTACTTAATTTGTGTAGTGGAAATTTTCTGTATATCGTTGTTGATGCACTCATGTATGTGTGTTGAACATCCTATGCACACATATGTGTCACACTTGGTTCATTTTTGGAACCAGGTGTCACAAATTGGTATCAGAGTCACAGGTTGATCATAGGACGCAACCTAGATAGAATGGACACTTTAGAGCACATAGGAACCTCTAGGAAAACGTTGTGGGTTGATTGGTTTGCTATGTAATGTTTGCTTGTTTGCTTTTGTGCTTATTAGAGGATTGTGGGATGCTTTAGCGTTGCCACATCCATATAGGCTAGTATAGTTAGTTGCTTAGTCATATCCCTTGATGCATATAGTTGGGGATGTTTTCTAAATCCTTCTATCTCTTGCTCTTTTTTCAGATGCTCTCATTTCACCTCTAGGTTCTAGCAGAAACTCCATGAAGCTATGGGTACAAGATTAAATTTCAGCTCTACATATAACTCTCAAACGGAGGGACAAACCAAGAGGACCAACCAAATATTGGAAGATATGTTGATAGCTTGTGCTCTGAAGCATGGACTCTGTAAAAACCCTAATTTCAAAATCAAAAAAATTCAGCAAGGAGGAAGAAAAATAAGAAGAAGAAAAATAATTCAACTAATAAAAGGGGGAAACAAATAAATTCAAATGCTATATGAAGGAATTCAAAAATTTAAAGATAGCTCCTGTTCAAACATTGACAAAATAAAAATTTGAGTTCACCATTAGCTTCCAAATATTCAAAATAGCATCACTGTCAAATTTCATAAAATTTGGAGCATATTTTCTATTCAATTCAATGTGTACATTGAATTCCTTTCAAATTCAAATTTGAATTTGAATTTCAGATGAAACTTGGCCAAATACAGTTTTTGAATTCAGAATCAAGTCTTAGATAATTGGTTGAGCCTATTTAAAGATTTTCATGAATTTTGGACACAAGTTGGTGGGAAAATTCATTGTACTGAGAGGGATGAGGATGAGAAGAGCAGTAGGACCCACAGTTCAGTGACTCAGTGGTAGTGATCCGACGCTGGACTCTATTTCCCCGCCATTAAACAACGGTGCCGCTGCTACCCAGCTCACCAAGCAGGCAAGCACACTGCTGGGTGGCGAAATGGGTTTAAGACGTGCTCATCCCTTCCTTGGTTCACTTCCTCATGCCATCGATCAGAGCAGCGCGCCGCTAAGTTTTCTTTCCTCCCGTGGAACAGAGCACCACCGTCTTCCTTGTCTCCCTGGTGAGCACCTTGGTCCCGCCCCCTTTCTCTTCGATGCAAACAGAAAAAAGTAGCACAAGACTCTCCTCTATCATCCCCACAATTAGCTTGTCTTCATGCTCACTGGTTTGCTGGTATTTTGAAGTTCCGCGGACGTCGCCGTTGGGCCACCGTGTACGTCGTCCTCTGTCCACAGTGGCACCGGCAAACTAGGCCGTTTCAAGCTTCGACTTCAACAGACAAACTGAGCGCCGGGACACCACCTTGCTCAAGGTGAAAACCGCAAACATTTTAATCCCTTATTGAGTTAGATATTCCTGTTTTACTATTAGCATGTTCATAGCGGTGCGGCTAAGTCAAGCTCCCAATTCGGATTACATGTGTAACTATCTGTTAATCAAGTTAGTGAATGATTTCTAGACTTCCTAGCAGACCTTCTAGATCAAAAACCGAAGCAAATAATCTACCAGAGAGGATGTGTGTTGAGTTTTCCCCACTGCTAATTAAATTGTCGCCGTTCATCGTCGAGTTCACAATTCCTAGCAGTTCCAATCTCTTTCATCACATATCCAAGTTCCTGTGGTTCCCAGAAAGCTTCTCAACCAATTTCGACAGAGTTTGATCCACGGAGCGGTGTTTTCGACCTCGCCGGACTGGTCACAACCGCCGCCGCCGTCGCATGTGGGGTTCCGGTCACCGCCGGCCTGTGCCAACCACTCCAATGTGCTCAGCGCATGTTTTTAGGCAGAGGCGGCCGGTACCAGGTGGGGAGATGCGCTGGGGAGCAGTTCCAGTGGCCCTCGCCAGTGTGCGCCGCTGCGCCAACCACGGGCACCGTCCCTGTCACGAGGAAGACGAAGGGGGTGGCGGGTCCCATCTGTCAGCTGCTATTCGCTATCCCTCGGGATCTAATGTGGCCACCAGATCTAGTGTGGCTGCATGATTAAACCCGTATCCCTCGGTGTGGCCCAGTGATGATTGGCCCATTTTAAATGGGTGTGGCCAGGCGAGTTAACTCAAACTTTTCAATAGGAATTTAAGTCTAGATTTTGAACAAACTTCTAAATTCAATTACTCCTACTAGAATTGCTCAAATAATTCCAAACAAATTCTGGTATACTCATCTGGGTCCCTATTTTGCAGTTGTGCAACTTGTTGGACATGAAAGTCCCAGAATTTTCATAATCAATTCCTTTGAGCTATCTGTTTGGGAAATTAATTACTCCAGTTCTGCTAATTGGAAAATTCCCAATTTTGGTCAAAACCTTCAATATATTACACTTTATCTCCACTAAAAATTTTAAGTTCATTGGACTTCATTAATGGACCAAACAGTATTCAGATCCTCTATGGCAATGGTAAAAAGAGAAATGTACAGAAACATTTTCAGAATTTCTTGCGAACTTGTAAAATCAATTCCTCCCTGTAGCAAGCTCAGAAAATTATGAATTTTAAGATTTCCTAGAACCAGTGAGATCTCCTCCACCATAATCATCCACTGTTGTCCATGACAAAGCTCCAGATTTAATACAAAATTTCAGAGAAGGATTTTAATTGTTGGAATTTTAGAGACAACAAGCTTCCTTGAACATCTCCAATATTTGGTCCAGATCTTTCTCATAGAACCTAGTATCCACTGTAAAAATACCAAAACCAATTAAAATCGTCGTCTTACCTAATAAGTATTTATAAGATCTTTTATATAGTTTCACTATCACTCGTGTACTTTATATATTGCATATCATATAGTGACCAAGATCGAGGAGGAGCCGGAGGCCTTGGACAACATCCTCCCAGGAGCTAACTTTGATTCTGACTCGTAGCCAGGCAAGCCCCGGTTTGCATTTAAGTGTTGTTTCAAAGTTTATATTTGTATCACTTATGTCTAGGATGAGTTTTGTGCATTAGGGCTAAGGTGCTTGTTACTCCACTTGCATGATCCACAAATCCTGTGGAGTATTGGGTAGGTCTACAGCTTGACTAGTAGAAAATGCCATGCTAATGTTTTGAGGAATCTTGTAGAAGTCGAGTAGTTGCAATCTACTCGTGAGATAGGATTTTATCACACGGGATGAAGTTTATCAAAGAATGGTTTATGAATAGACCGAGCAGCAGGATAGGATGTTCACTGTGTCGTGACGTAGTAAATACTAAAGAAGCCAGGAGAATATGATGTGTTGAATTATAATTGCTTTGCAACTATCATTGCTATAGAATATGCTCATTAAAGTTACTTTTATTGAACCTTTAAGCTGCTGTTAATAACTTGAAAATTAAGGATCAACAAGTAGGCAAGTCATTTACTGCTATATCTATTCCTATGTTAAGTATCCCTGCATGTAGAGTTTCATGTTTAGGTGAGACTGTTAAGTCTTGTTGCGCCTTCATGCTCACGGTTGCTATATTAAGTTGTTTGAAGGTGAGACGCAAGAGGAAGGGCCCGAAGATGAGGCGATGCCCCCATCGGGGTATACCCCATAGCTAGGCTGAGAGTTTAGATATGAGTATTACTTCCACTGTACATTATCTATTGTAAAAGACTTCCGCTGTTTCTATAAATAAAACTTTGTATTTTGTCATTTTCTTTTCATGTGTGCTATTGGGTGCTGTATCGCACAACACCATCCTCTGTGATGCCTGGAATGTGAAGACCCGGTCCTCACAGCCTGATATCAGAGCCGCATTGGGAATAGCATGCTCGAAAAGAGCCTATTTTGAAAACTTAGAAGTAGTCGAGTGAGGATTAGTTACTATGCCCACATAAGGTCTATTATAGTATTTCTTACTTAAGGTGGCAAGCTAACTTATGTGTTATTATATTCTGTAACAACGCTTCGACGTCAGTTAAGAGGTAAGGTACGCCACCGCAAGTGGATCAATTGCGGTAACCTCACCATGCGAGAGGTAGCATGTGATTGTTTTCGTGGCTTAGCACAGAAAGTCAATATGAGTCTCTAAAACTCTCCATGTGTCTGAGAACATATGACACGCGGTACTCCAGTGTGCTTCAAAATTAGTGGGAGCCCCCGTCGAGTGGGACATAACCCAACGCGACTCCTACTGGTGCAACATTTTGCGAAGACGTGGGACCCCGTCGGGTGGTAAAAAACCTGGTCACGTACCTCGAGACGTGGCTTAGCTCGCTGCGGCCCGTATGGAATGATACAGGACAAATGTTCTTACTTTCATATATATTATTGTGACTGCCTGAAATGATCGCCTGTGTGGGTTGTGCCGTATGGCACCATATGATTGATCAGTAATTTGTGTGTAGTTGTAGGACAATAACCACGTTTTAAGTAGCTTGAGTTGAAAACGTTTACAAGTGAACGTCATTAGTGCCACCGTTGAGACGTATGCCGAAATACCTGTTTAGGATTTTTGTCGGTGGTTTTGATCCGGCAGATCTCCCGACACTACTAAAGTGTTAGAGGAGTTTGAGGTTCGGTGTGGGCGCGCGGAGATTCAAGAAGGTGATATGTAATACGGCGCAGGAGACACGAAGGTTTACGTGGTTCGGGCCGCCTGAGCGTAATACCCTACTCCACAGGGTGTGTTGTTGATGTATTGGATGTATGGGTGCTTAGGTCAGATCAGAGCGGGTCAGATCCTCCTCTATGTATCGTCGGCCAGTCTTTTTGTAGTATAAGGACAGGCCGTTACAAGCTAGCCTGGCCCGACATGTGGCCCCGTCGGTTACTAATAGTGATACATATTTGATGTGATTAATTGCCCTTAATGACCGAGTTACGGGCTTTGACAACATCGTTACTAGTAATTAAGGTCGTCCGATCGTGTGTCATTAATATAGTATTAATGACACTTAATCGGGTCTTGAAGTCCTTGATTCCCCTTTGAAGATCCGGAGCCGTTGTGGAGTCTTCCGGAGGTTAGAGGCTGAGGATCCGACGGTTGGACACGTGGCAGCTCCGGAGCATACTGTGGGGAACAGATAGGTCTGGTGCCACCTGACACGTGTCACTTCTGGAGCTTCCCTCGATCTGGGGTTAGGTCCGGGGGTGCCGTTATGGTACATAGCCCGGAGCTTCCCCCTTGTGGGCGGTAGCTCCGGTTTGATAGTACACGTGGCGACCCTGGGACTAACCATGTTGGGGAAGCAGGTCCGGTTATGTCTGACATGTGGGCCTCCGAATGTCTTCAAATCAAGTTGATGACATTCCCTTGAGATCTTTGGAATCTCAAGGGGTATACGGTTCCCAGGGTACCGACAGTGGCCCCCTGGGTCCACCTCTGGGGAAGACCCCTTGGGTTAAGTCATTCCGCCGGAGGTGGGTCCATCCTTTGACTTTTGAAATGAGTCTTCAAAGGTCTTCGGATGTGCCATTGGCTATAGTTTGGAGTTAAATCCTCGCCGCGTGGCATATCCCGTGTGCGGAAAATGAGATTTTTGGCGTGTGGATCTCACGCAATTGAAGGTTGCCGGTTCCTGATACTAAAATCGTATCGGTTCCGCGCACCTTGTCAGGCCGCCGCCTTCGGGCTTCTTTCCTCATGATGACAACCGTTCGCCTGGGTAAGAACCTCGACTTGATCGTCAGGGTGGTCCCGGGCCCTCTTGTCTTCGGCAGGGTGGAATTTTTGAGTAGTATCTTCGACTTCCTTGCGGTTTCCATCCAAGCGTTGCGAGGGCTTACTTAAGAAGGAAAGCATGCACCGTCTGGGGTTCTTTACGCTTCCCATCTGATCTTGCGCTCAAACTCCCAACTTGTGCTTGCTTTTCCTCTCTTTCCTCGCTGTGCCGCGATGGAGTTGGGTCTCCGCGAGAGCCGTTTGAAGACCGAAGGTGACCTGAAGAAGGTCCGGGCCCTCTTTGGATGGTCCCCGGACTTCTTCAACCGTATGGTCCGCGCCGGAGGATAGCTCCCGTTCGAGAAGGAGCACGCCGGCGAGATGGTGTACTTTTCTTCGTACGCCATGGTGGGGATGATCCCACCTTTTTCCTCCTTTTTCTTGATGCTGGTAGACTTTTATGGTCTGCAGCTGTACCACCTTGGCCCCCACTTCATTCTTCTAGTGTCTATCTTCGTCCACTTCTGTGAAATGTGGGTGGGCACCCCCCCTGCATTGAACTTTTCCGGACCTTCTTCATCGTCCATACCACTGGTAGGAGTAATGAGTACCTTGGCTTCTACTACTTCGTGAAGCGCAAGAAGTGCCCATTCAAGTACCTCCGGTCATTTCCCTCTGGAAAGTGGGATGATTGGAAGAAGGACTGGATAGTCAGTCATCCGGGTGGAGGAGCACGAGAAGCTGGAGCTGCCCGAAGGCCTCCCCAACATCGACACTGCAGTCTGGAGTGAAGCTTCGGTGCTGTCGGATGCCTTCAACCCCGCTATGACCAGGATCCACCAGTGCGTGGAGGGAGGATTAACTCCTCAGGCGGTATTTTGCAATTTCCTGGTCAACAGGTGGGCACCGCTGAAGAGGAGAGAAAAACTCGCTTAGGCCCTCAACAGCGTGATGGACGACGACCGGGTCGAGACCGGGCTGAAGTCCAACATGGCGGGGGCAACCTTGGAGTTTCATCTCAAGAAGTTCCAGCACGGCATCGACGTCGCGGGTGATGACTTGACCCCGCCACCAGCTTTCCTCCCTCTGAACGTGGAAGTAGAGTTCAGCAGGGAGCTCTGGCGGACGATGCCGATGCTTGATGACCATGGTGTCGTCGAGAGAAGATCGACCTCCAGGGTGGTGATCCCTGGGGCTTCCGAAGGTGGCTCCGACCCTGCCCCGAAGCCAAGGATCAAAGTCATCGGCAAGGGCAAGGAGCCGGCGGATGAACCCTTGAGCCGGAAGAGGAAGCTACAGCATGCCGACGGAAGGTCCATCAGGCCTGCAACCTCTGCATCAGCTCCTTCTCCCCGGAGGGGGAGGTCTTCTACAACTGTGACGACTGTACCCGCAACAGCGTCTTCCCGGGGTGCTAGCTCCGGGCATGCGACTTCAGCACCAGGGCCAGTTGAGGCCTCTAGGTCTGGAGGTTCTTCCCGGTCGAGGAGGGCCTCGACTAAGGAAATTCCCGTGGCTGCAACGAGTTCCGGGGGGCATTCCAGGGCATCCACGCCGGCGGCGGCTATGGTTATCCCAGAACGCTCGGGAAAGAGGTTCCGCGCAAGCTGGTGCGGAAGCCTCCTGAGGTAATTTTTAATCTTTACCTCAGACAATTGTTTTATTGTAGTAACTGTTTTTTAAATTTCTTCATCCATCATCTGCAGCGTTCCCAAGAAGAGGAGTGAGGCTCCACCCTCAGCCACAGCAGCTGAAGCTGCGAGGGCGGAAGCTTCTGCTCCTGTCCCGGTGTCGCCCCAAGTGGTGGCTGAAGCTGCGGCATCTTCGGCGCCAGCTGTCGTGGTCATGGACCTTGACTCATCCCTTGAGACTCCCGTGGTAGCGCCGGACCACGGGAGAGAAGATGCGCCAGCGGCACCTGCCCCGGAGGTTGAAGCCCCGGGTCTTGATGCTAAGATGATGGAAGCTCCGGCCGTTGAGCTGGAGGAAGCAGTAATTCCGGCCCCAGAGCCGGAAATTGTCGAAGCCCCGGCGGTTGAGACGGAGGTTATTGATGTCCCGGAAAGTGAGCCGGATGTGGAGGAAGTTCCGGTGGTTGAGCCGGTGTAACACCCTCATTTTCATGCATCATGCCCTACATGCACTCATATACATGTTTAACATTAGCCCACAACAAGAGGAACGAGTTTAAAATTGATTTGGAGCAAAACCGCACTTAAAATGCAGGAAAGTGCGGACTAGTCCGATTTTACTGAGGACTATTCCGATTTCTCTCTGACTAAAAATGGACTAGTCCGTTTTTGCTGCGGACTAGTCCGATTTTGGCTCTGGAAACTTTCGGACTTGTCCGATTTTGTGCGGACTAGTCCGATATTCCATGAATCCTTGAAAATTTGCTAAGTCCCTGGACTTTTCCGGACTAGTCCGGTGTTCCAGCGGACTTGTTCGTTTTCCTTTCTGACTAAGATCGGACTTGTCCGATTTTTGGCCAGACTTGTCCGATTTTCTCTCTGGACGACTTCGGACTAGTTCGGTCCTTTCCGGACTTGTCCGATATTTCGTGACTCCGAGATTGACCTTTTGTTTTACGACTTGTTTCTTGGGTTTCACGTCAAGTGGGCCTTGGGACGTCGTGCCCAACTCTTTTAGAGCCCATGTGGGACTCTAAACCGGCCTCTACTCATCCCAAAACTCGAAATCCATCTAACCCTAGCCTCCACCTCTATATAAACAACCCCACCCCTTGGGTTGACATCTATTTGCCACTTTTCCACCCACCCAAACCCTAGTTCGTGGGGAGCCACCATCAAGGAGGGAGGAGAAGATCCCAAACAAGAAGAAGAAGAGGAGGAAACGAAGGAGGATCAAGATCTCCACCAAGTTTCGTCCTTCACCACCAATTCATCTCCAAGTTCATCACCAACCCTAGATCATCAAGATCCAAGTGTTACCTCCAAGTTTCTTGGTTCATTGGAGTTCTAAACACCTGGTATACCTTCTACTCTCTTTTCCTTATGTGAATTCAACCCCTAATCTCCAAATTTACGTCGATCTAGAAAACCCTAATCTGCTGATCTCGTCAAGTGCGGACTTGTCCGGTCCCTAGCGGACTAGTCCGATTTTTCTGGTTAAATTGTGTTGAATTGGTTCTAAAATTTGATCTAATCGAATCCAAACCTATATAAACTTGTTAAAATCTATTAGAACTAGTTAGTGATCATTAAAAGCAATCTAGTAACAAGTTCTACCTTGCATTGCATCAATCATGCATGTCATGTCATGTTGAGTAATATTTGTGCACTCTTTGATTGTGTTTCTTGTCTTGTATGTTTATTGTGTGGATTAGACGGATTTGCGCTAGAGAGTGCCGCGGAGGATCTACAGCATCAAGAGTTTGAAGGCTTTGACCCTAATCAACAGCAAGAGCAAGGCAAGTGTCCTTGAAGCATATTGATCCTGTTTTAAAATAAATGTTTTGTTTGCAAAACTGCATGCTTGTGTCAAATTGATGGGAATCCTATGGTAGGAAGTTTACTAGTTTTGTTTGACCACCCTTGTCACCTGGAATTTATGGTAGAGAGAGTCGGGAAGGCTTTTTACTTTTTGCTTCGCTTAATCAACTGGGATGGAAAACAAATATACCAATCAATTTATTTATGCATGGATGAGATTATGGTTAACATGAACTAGTTAAATATGGTATGGTAATTGGTGATCTAAGCAAGCCTGGTATGTGGATGGGTTGGATGTTATGGTGGTTTGCTTGCTTTAGATCTAAGGACCGGTTCATGCGAGAATAAGCCAGGACTACAGTGCCACCACGAGGCCAAGTATGGGTGCGGCGTAGCTGATTAATTAGGGCTTTGCTAGTGCTGTTTGGACCATTGTGGATGCTCGGGGAAGGGGTAGTCGGATTGGGTTTGTTGATGATTGGTGGGACTACCCTGGGATCCGAATGGCTCAAGAGGGGGCCCTTGGTTGAAGATGTGCTCTGCGGGAGACATCGCCACCGGTGAAACCTCAGTGGGGTCTAAATAGACTAGTAATCCCTTTGTAAAGGCTATTTTGTGATCCCTTGGCCACACACCAACGGAAGTGTGTAATGTGACCGACGGGTCATGGGCATAAGGGAGGTTCTTAGTGGCTGAAAGGTGATGAAATCACGAACACGTGGGTAAAGAGGTACAAACTCTGCAGAGTTAACTAAAAACTATCATGATAGCCGTGCTCCCGGTTATGAGCACCTGGACAACTTCCATGATTAGAGGGAAATTGGAATTTGGGATGGTTACGGTTTGGTAATGGTTATGGATTAATCTCTGGTAATGAATATGGTTATTGACAATAGTGAAATCTGGAATTATTGATGATGGTAATGAATTCAATTTGGTATTATGGTATTACTTATGATTATGATGGGTTTACTTCACATACATAAGATATATTGCTTTTCAAATGTTTTACTGTACTTTTCAGCACTTTACCATTATTATTGTCGACATTTGAATCAGCCACATGTCATACTTTCCACACTTGCTGAGTACGACATGTACTCACTCTTGCAATCCCCCCCCCAACAGTTGCAGGTCAGGATTGTGAGTGTAATGGTGATAATGCGGAGTTCTAGGCCGTGTCTACCGTCAGCTTTGCCTGTGGTGTTGATTGGAGCTGCGCATACACACCCTGTTGCTTATGCTTAGTTTGCTTAGTTGCTTAATTAGTTTATTTCCGCTGCATTAGTTGAATTTGTCATTAATATTTATTAGAGCTTGTATTCGAGGATAATATGGTTTGTGTAATAAAATTTGGTTAATTAATCTTGTCCTGTGGTAATTTTCTGTATACTCTTTTGCGATTGCACTCGTGTATGTGTGATGAACATCCTGGGCACACATATGCGTTAGCTTGGTTCATTTTCGGAACCGGGCATCACAGATTGGTATCAGAGCCACAGGTTGACCGTAGGATGCAGCCTAGATAGAATGGACACTTTAGAGCACATAGGAGCACTCAGGAATCGATGTGTTTTTGCTTGGAGTGCTGCTTGCTATATATTGCTTGCTTGTGTGCTTAATAGAGGATTTTGGGATGCCTTAGCATTGCCATGTCCACTTAGGCTAGTGTAGCTAGTTGTTTAGTTTCATATCCCTTCATGCATATAGTTGGGGCATTTTCTAATTCTTACCTACTGCTTTTCTTCAGATGGCGAGGACTCGCAACCAGAGGGATGGCAATGATGAAGAGGAGAACAATGGAGTGCCTCAGAACAACAATGGGCAAGGATCTACTCAGGGAGCTATCAACATCGAGCAGCTATTGGCCATGCAAAACCAGCTCATGCAGACCATGATACAAACTATGGGACAGCTGCAGGCTGGCAATATCAACAATCAGCCACACATGCCTCCACCGCCACCCCCGCCTCCTCATAACCGATTGGGAGAGTTCATGAGGACTAGGCCGCCAACCTTTGCTCAAGCTGCTGACCCTATGGATGCTGATGATTGGGTCAAGTCCGTGGAGAAGAAGCTAGCCATTGTCCAATGCAGTGACCGGGAGAAGCTCCTATTTGCTTCTCATCAACTCGTTGGAGCAGCCGCCGATTGGTGGGATTCTTATTGCAATGCTCATGAGAACCAAGAGAGAATTACTTGGGCCGAATTCAAGGAAAATTTTCGTTTTCATTATGTGCCGGAAGGTGTTATGCTCTTGAAGAGGCAAGAATTTGAGAACTTGAGACAAGGAAAAACAAGCGTGAGTGAATATCTCAATAAGTTCACTCAACTCTCAAGATATGCGCCTGAGGATGTTAGCCGGGACAGCCGGAAACAATACTTGTTCATGAGGGGATTGAACAATACGATCCAAGTGCAATTGCTCAACTGTGATTATGTCAATTTTCAGAAGCTTGTGGACAAAGCAATTTTGGTTGAGAACAAGATCCGTGAGATGGAGCAAGAAATCAAGAGGAAGGCGCCATATCAAGGACAGCAACAAGGAAGTAATGTGCGCCCTCGCTTTACGCCGCCCAATGCGCCTCATTACAGCCCCTCTATTCCTGCTCAGCGCCCTGGTTATGCACCGCGCCCAACTCAGTTTGTGCAGCAGCGCCCTGTTATGCAAGCACCTAGGCCTCCAATGCCTTATGCACCTCGTGCTGATTTTCCTGGAGCCAATGCTCAAAACCAAACTCGTCCCAATAATTCTGGTGGAGTTAAGAAGTGTTATACCTGTGGAGAAGCTGGACACTTTGCGCATCAATGTCCTAAGTCAGGCCTTGGTCAAGGGAGCAATGCACCGAGGCAAAACCCAAGACCCAATGGAGGAGCGCCACAAGGAAGCCGTGGACAGCAAAATTTTGCTCGTGGCAACGTGAACCATGTCTCTACGGAGGATGCTCAACAAGCGGATGACGTGGTCATTGGTATGTTTCTCGCCAACTCCAACCCCGCGACTATGTTATTTGATTCTGGAGCATCGCATTCATTCATTGCATCAAAGTATGTTGCCAAGTATAGTTTGCCTATCTCTCATATGAAGTTTACTCTATTGGTTAAGTCTCCTGGAGGAGAGATGAGGACAAATATAGTATGTCCAAAAGTAAGCCTTAGAATAAGGGGGGTAGACTTCTCCGCCAACCTCATTGTTTTAGATTCTCAAGGGTTGGATATTATACTTGGTATGGACTGGTTGAGGAAGCACAATGGAGTTATTGAGTGTGCCACAAAGACGGTGAAGTTGACTAATGAAGAAGGGATCATCGTAGAATTTGAAGCAACCCAACATGCACCGAAGCAATTAGTGCTAAATCATATGGACGGTGTCGCAATTGAGGAGATTCCGGTGGTGTGTGAATTTTTGGATGTTTTTCCGGACGAGTTGCCAGGTATGCCACCCGATCGAATAATTGAATACCTGGAACTGCACCTATAGCTAAGAGGCCATATAGGATGCCTCCTATGGAATTAGCGGAGCTCAAGAAGCAGATTCAAGAGCAATTAGAAAAGGGTTTCATTCGCCCTAGCTCTTCGCCTTGGGGAGCGCCTATTCTATTTGTGGACAAGAAGGACGGATCCCAAAGGATGTGCGTGGATTACCGAGCTCTCAACGAGGTAACAATCAAGAACAAGTACACCTTGCCACGCATAGAAGACTTGTTTGATCAGATGAAGGGTGCTTGTGTCTTCTCTAAGATTGACTTGAGGTCGGGATTCTTTCAAATGAAGATTAGACCATCGGACATACCTAAGACAGCTTTTAGAACACGGTATGGATCTTATGAGTACACCGTGATGTCATTTGGATTGACAAATGCGCCTGCTTACTTTATGTACCTCATGAATAAGGTCTTCATGGAGTACTTAGATAAGTTCGTTGTGGTGTTTATTGATGATATCATGATCTACTCGAAGGATGAGAAGGAACATGAGGAACACTTGAGGCTTACGTTGCAGAAATTGAGGGAGCATCAATTGTATGCCAAGTTCAGTAAATGTCAATTCTGGTTACGGGAAGTTTCCTTCTTAGGCCATATTATTTCCGGAGGAGGAGTATCAGTTGACCCAGGGAAGGTGAGAGATGTGTTGAAGCGGGAACCGCCGCAAAATATCAAGGAAATAAGGAGTTTTCTTGGGATGGCTGGGTATTACCGTAGATTCATCAAGGATTTTTCCAAGATAGCCAAGCCTATGACGGAGTTGCTGATGAAGGGAAAGGCATTCCAATGGACTCAAGCTTGTCAAGAGAGTTTTGAGGAGTTGAAGAAGCGGTTGACAACAACCCCAGTTTTGGTATTGCCGGATGTAAGCAAGAGTTTTGACATTTATTGCGATGGATCAAGACAAGGGCTTGGATGTGTATTGATGCAAGAAGGTCAAGTTGTCGCCTATGCGTCAAGACAATTGAAGAAA
The DNA here is from genome assembly GCA_036927565.1 of Tuctoria greenei. NCBI lineage: Eukaryota > Viridiplantae > Streptophyta > Magnoliopsida > Poales > Poaceae > Tuctoria > Tuctoria greenei. The sequence continues at coordinate 11,114,264 of JAYESD010000012.1, read as the reverse complement.
CATGAGCAGAATTACCCCACGCACGATTTGGAACTCGCGGCCATGGTACATGCATTGAAGATTTGGAGACACTATATTCTTGGACATAGGTGTGAAATTTACACGGATCATAAGAGTTTGAAGTATATTTTCACACAAACAGATCTGAACTTGAGGCAACGAAGATGGTTAGAGCTCATCAAAGATTATGATTTGGGGATCAACTATCATCCGGGAAAAGCCAATGTAGTGGCCGATGCTTTGAGTAGAAAAGGAGTAAGTCATCAACTCACGGTTCGAGAGTTACCATTCGAGTTATGTAAGGAGTTTGAACGGTTGAACCTCGGGTTTGTAAATGAGATGGAGATGATGGAGATAAATCCGACCTTGGAGCAAGAAATTCGAGAAGCACATACCACAGATGAGGAGATCAAGGAAATCAAGGAAAGAATCGAAGAAGGGAGAGAATTCAGATTTGATGAAGACGAACATGGTACCTTATGGCTTGGAAAGAGAATTGTTGTGCCTAATGTAAAGCATATTCGAGAAACAATATTAAAGGAGGCACATGACTCGCCATACTCAATTCACCCTGGTTGTACGAAGATGTACAAAGACTTGAAGACTTGCTATTGGTGGAATAGCATGAAGAAGGACATAGCTGAATACGTAGCACTGTGTGATGTGTGCCAACGAGTCAAGGCGGAACATCAAAGGCCAGCCGGATTATTGCAACCGTTGAAGATTCCAGAATGGAAGTGGGAAGAAATTGGAATGGACTTCATAGTTGGGTTACCGCGTACTCAGTCCGGGTATGACTCAATTTGGGTAATTGTGGATCGCTTAACCAAGTCAGCTCATTTTGTCCCTGTGAAAACCAAGTATACAGCTGCACGATTGGCCGAAATATACATGGAGCATATTGTGTGTCGACATGGAGTCCCTAAGAAGATAGTCTCGGATAGAGGTTCTCAATTTACCTCCAGATTTTGGCAAAAATTACATGAAGCTTTGGGAACGAGGTTGAATTTTAGTTCAGCATATCATCCTCAAACGGATGGACAAACCGAGAGGACCAATCAGATTTTGGAGGACATGTTAAGAGCTTGTGCTTTAAAGCATGGGAAAAGTTGGGATAGGAGCTTGCCATACGCAGAATTTTCATACAACAATAGTTACCAAGCAAGCTTGAAAATGTCACCATATGAAGCGCTTTATGGGAGGAAGTGTAGGACACCTTTATTCTGGAATGAGGCAGGAGAAACTCAAGTATTTGGTCCGGACGTGTTGCAAGAAGCCGAAAAGCAAGTCCAAATAATTCGTGGAAACTTGAGGGCTGCCCAATCAAGGCAAAAAGGCTATGCGGATAATAGGAGAAGGAAATTAGCCTTTGAAATAGGAGATTTTGTTTACCTCAAGGTGTCACCAATGAGAGGTCATAAGAGGTTTAACATAAGAGGCAAGCTCGCACCTCGCTATATTGGACCATTCAAGATTTTGGACAAAAGAGGAGAAGTAGCGTATAAGTTGGAGATGCCAGCTCATCTTTCAGACGTACATGATGTGTTTCATGTTTCCCAACTCAAGAAGTGTCTCAGGGTACCAGAAGATCAAGTGCCAATGGAAGAATTGGAACTAGAGGAAGATTTGACGTATGCCGAGCAACCGGTCAAAATCTTGGAAACCAAGGAGAGAGTCACAAGGAACAAGGTGATTCGATGGTGTAAAGTTCAGTGGTAGCACCACACAGAAAAAGAAGCAACTTGGGAGCTAGAAGATGATCTCAAGAAGGAATTTCCCTATCTCTTCTCTTCCGCGTTGAATCTCGAGGGCGAGATTCATTTTAAGGGGGGTAGGTTTGTAACACCCTCATTTTCATGCATCATGCCCTACATGCACTCATATACATGTTTAACATTAGCCCACAACAAGAGGAACGAGTTTAAAATTGATTTGGAGCAAAACCGCACTTAAAATGCAGGAAAGTGCGGACTAGTCCGATTTTACTGAGGACTAGTCCGATTTCTCTCTGACTAAAAACGGACTAGTCCGTTTTTGCTGCGGACTAGTCCGATTTTGGCTCTGGAAACTTTCGGACTTGTCCGATTTTGTGCGGACTAGTCCGATATTCCATGAATCCTTGAAAATTTGCTAAGTCCCTGGACTTTTCCGGAGTAGTCCGGTGTTCCAACGGACTTGTCCATTTTCCTTTCTGACTAAGATCGGACTTGTCCGATTTTTGGCCAGACTTGTCCGATTTTCTCTCTGGACGACTTCGGACTAGTCCGGTCCTTTCCGGACTTGTCCGATATTTCGTGACTCCGAGATTGACCTTTTGTTTTACGACTTGTTTCTTGGGTTTCATGTCAAGTGGGCCTAGGGACGTCGTGCCCAACTCTTTTAGAGCCCATGTGGGACTCTAAACCGGCCTCTACTCATCCCAAAACTCGAAATCCATCTAACCCTAGCCTCCACCTCTATATAAACAACCCCACCCCTTGGGTTGACATCTATTTGCCACTTTTCCACCCACCCAAACCCTAGTTCGTGGGGAGCCACCATCAAGGAGGGAGGAGAAGATCCCAAACAAGAAGAAGAAGAGGAGGAAACGAAGGAGGATCAAGATCTCCACCAAGTTTCGTCCTTCACCACCAATTCATCTCCAAGTTCATCACCAACCCTAGATCATCAAGATCCAAGTGTTACCTCCAAGTTTCTTGGTTCATTGGAGTTCTAAACACCTGGTATACCTTCTACTCTCTTTTCCTTATGTGAATTCAACCCCTAATCTCCAAATTTACGTCGATCTAGAAAACCCTAATCTGCTGATCTCGTCAAGTGCGGACTTGTCCGGTCCCTAGCGGACTAGTCCGATTTTTCTGGTTAAATTGTGTTGAATTGGTTCTAAAATTTGATCTAATCGAATCCAAACCTGTATAAACTTGTTAAAATCTATTAGAACTAGTTAGTGATCATTAAAAGCAATCTAGTAACAAGTTCTACCTTGCATTGCATCAATCATGCATGTCATGTCATGTTGAGTAATATTTGTGCACTCTTTGATTGTGTTTCTTGTCTTGTATGTTTATTGTGTGGATTAGACGGATTTGCGCTAGAGAGTGCCGCGGAGGATCTACAGCATCAAGAGTTTGAAGGCTTTGACCCTAATCAACAGCAAGAGCAAGGCAAGTGTCCTTGAAGCATATTGATCCTGTTTTAAAATAAATGTTTTGTTTGCAAAACTGCATGCTTGTGTCAAATTGATGGGAATCCTATGGTAGGAAGTTTACTAGTTTTGTTTGACCACCCTTGTCACCTGGAATTTATGGTAGAGAGAGTCGGGAAGGCTTTTTACTTTTTGCTTCGCTTAATCAACTGGGATGGAAAACAACTATACCAATCAATTTATTTATGCATGGATGAGATTATGGTTAACATGAACTAGTTAAATATGGTATGGTAATGGGTGATCTAAGCAAGCCTGGTATGTGGATGGGTTGGATGTTATGGTGGTTTGCTTGCTTTAGATCTAAGGACCGGTTCATGCGAGAATAAGCCAGGACTACAGTGCCACCACGAGGCCAAGTATGGGTGCGGCGTAGCTGATTAATTAGGGCTTTGCTAGTGCTGTTTGGACCATTGTGGATGCTCGGGGAAGGGGTAGTCGGATTGGGTTTGTTGATGATTGGTGGGACTACCCTGGGATCCGAATGGCTCAAGAGGGGGCCCTTGGTTGAAGATGTGCTCTGCGGGAGACATCGCCACCGGTGAAACCTCAGTGGGGTCTAAATAGGCTAGTAATCCCTTTGTAAAGGCTATTTTGTGATCCCTTGGCCACACACCAACGGAAGTGTGTAATGTGACCGACGGGTCATGGGCATAAGGGAGGTTCTTAGTCGCTGAAAGGTGATGGAATCACGAACACGTGGGTAAAGAGGTACAAACTCTGCAGAGTTAACTAAAAACTATCATGATAGCCGTGCTCCCGGTTATGAGCACCTGGACAACTTCCATGATTAGAGTGAAATTGGAATTTGGGATGGTTACGGTTTGGTAATGGTTATGGATTAATCTCTGGTAATGAATATGGTTATTGACAATAGTGAAATCTGGAATTATTGATGATGGTAATGAATTCAGTTTGGTATTATGGTATTACTTATGATTATGATGGGTTTACTTCACATACATAAGATATATTGCTTTTCAAATGTTTTACCGTACTTTTCAGCACTTTACCATTATTATTGTCGACATTTGAATCAGCCACATGTCATACTTTCCACACTTGCTGAGTACGACATGTCCTCACTCTTGCAATCCCCCCCACCAGTTGCAGGTCAGGATTGGGAGTGTAATGGTGATAATGCGGAGTTCTAGGCCATGTCTACCGTCAGCTTTGCCTGTGGTGTTGATTGGAGCTGCGCATACACACCCTGTTGCTTATGCTTAGTTTGCTTAGTTGCTTAATTAGTTTATCTCCGCTGCATTAGTTGAATTTGTCATTAATATTTATTAGAGCTTGTATTCGAGGATAATATGGTTTGTGTAATAAAATTTGGTTAATTAATCTTGTCCTGTGGTAATTTTCTGTATACTCTTTTGCGATTGCACTCGTGTATGTGTGATGAACATCCTGGGCACACATATGCGTTAGCTTGGTTCATTTTCGGAACCGGGCGTCACAGCCGGCTACCTCCGAAGCCCTGGCCTCAGAGCCGGTTGTAGTTGAAGCTCCGTCCTCAGGGCCGGTTATTGTGGAGGCATCAGCGCTCGAACCCATAGTGGTCGAGATGCCAACACCCAAGCCATCAGCGGAGGAGGGGCCTAGGACGGAACCGGAAGTAGCCCCTGCTCCGGAAGTGTTGTCAGCGAAGGTGCCTCCTGCTGAGCCGCAGTGCCCGGATGAAGTCGCTGGCCCCCTGCCTGAGGGGGCAAATAAAGACCTGGCGGCAGGGCCTTTGGAACAACTTCCGGAGGTTGCAACTTCTTCCGCAGGACCCTCCTCGGTGGCAACTGAGGCTATCCCGGAGGATGGCCCTAGTGCCGTGGAGGCTCAGGGGACCACTCTTGTGGAGTGGGACCCAATTTTTGTAAGTGAGAACCCGCTGGAACCAGCGGAGGAGACCCCAGCAGGTCTGGAACCTATTCCCCTGTCGTTGTCTATTAACAACGCTTGCTCCAGCCTGCGTCAAGTCCAGCTGGCGTTCTACCACGACAGCAAGGCTCTTGAAGAGGAGCGCCAAACCCTTAGGCGGTGGCGTAACCGGCTCTACTTCGAGACCAAGCTGGCGCAGTCGAGGCTAGAAGACGACAAGGAATGGATCAAGCAGGAGAAGGTCCACCTGGAATACTAGGGCAAATTATTGGATTATAGGGAGATCTTGATTCGCGCCCTCGACGCTCAATCCCGGACCATTTATGAGCAGACCAAGGCAGCTAATTGTGCGGCTGATGAATGCCAAGAAAGGCTTCAAGCCATTAACGCTACTCTCATCAAGCGTCGGGAGGTACTTGAGGAGAGGGAGAAGAGTCTTGAAGATGAAGAGCAAAAACTCCTAGAGCTGCGGGATGACGTCCTGAGGAGGGAGGAGGAGCTCGCCGCAAAGGTGGCTCTGGTTGACAAGGGTCTCGAGGAACGCACCAAGAAGTTGGAGGAGCGTTGCCTTGAGGAGGAGGAGAAGGCCTGGGTGCGAGGGAAGGAACTCTACGAGCAAGAGTGTGCCCTCACTGCCAGGGAGATGAAAGTTAGGGGCCGAGAGAAGGACCTGGTCGACCGCCGGAACAAGATCTACCTCTGGGAGGAGGAGCTCAGCAAACTCGAGAAGCAGGTTGCTGAAAAGATTCACTAAAATGCCAAAGAGGTTGAGCGCCTTGCTCGCGAGAATTCTGAACTAGCGGCGGCCAAAAGATCCTTGGAGGAACTGAAGGGCTTGAGGACTGCGGACTCCCTACAAGTTTGGGAGTTCCTGAGAAAAGCCAACGACACGCTGACACTGATGGGCTTCAGTCCCGTACATCCGGATGATCCAGAGTCGGAGCCGGACCCGGCGTTGCAAGCGTTGAGCTCGGCGGGTAGCAAACTCTCCAAGATCGGCAACGTCATCGCGGACCAGTTGGAGGTTGAGGGGCAATCCCTGGCGAAGAACATCGCAGAGTATGTGCTGATGTGCTACACCAGTCAGGATCCCCAATTCCCTCTAGACCCGGTGCTTGAAGGTCCCGTCGAAGGAGAAGGTGAAGCCACCCGAGCCAACGTGTCGGAGGTTTCTCAGAAGGTCGCCCAGTTCTTCCATAGGGTCTAGGACCATCTCTGTAGCTCCCACTTGTATTCTCTCTTTTTCTTCCTCAATTTTGTAATCCCTTCTCTCCAGATGAATGAAATCCCCAAATTTTTGTGAATTTCATTTTTTGTCTTCAACACTTTTGTCTTCACTTGGCCCCCTGGTAGATGTACACAATTTGATTGTGAACACGTACCAAGAGGATATTGTGTTTTGTTGAAGACTCATTTGCTTCGAACTTGTAGAGTGTAGGTCCAAAGTCTTCGATAGTGAAGGCCCCCTGAGGTTGTCGGAGCTTAGAAGCTCCGGCATTGGCTATCATCGGAGCTTAGTAGCTCCGGCAATAGTCCCTATCAACGCGTAGAGCATCGATAGTTAGCCCTCCGGGGTGTCGGAGCTTAGTAGCTCCGGCAGTGACCTTTACCAACGCGTAGTTTGTTGGCAGCAGACTCCGCTTGTGGGGTCTTCTCACCATCTTTTATTTTGCGTCGACGGCTGGCCCTCCTAGCTTTACCGGAGCTTGGTTGCTCCGGTGATGCTCGTTTTCAATGTTTAACATCGATTACTAGCCACCTAGGGGGAGTCAGAGCCTTGTTAGCTCTGTCTTTTCTCCATCAATGTGGATTTTTTATTTTTCCTGCACAATGAAGCCAAGAAAAATAGTAAAATTCGTTCCTTGCCTATAACTTCATCGCAGCTTACGATTCTGAAGAAAGTTTTATGTCAAACGCGATTCTGAATACAACCGAATGTGTTGTCTTTTCTTCCAGATCCAATTGTACTTGGACCCGCCTTACTTCGGCCTGCTTAGGGTGCTTGACCAGGCTAAGCCAATAGCACACTCCGGCCCTAGATTGGCTTGGCGGCATTCAGGCGAGTGAGCCATGAACAATTTTTGAATCCAAAAGAATTGACAATACAGCTCGAATTGTACATGAACCGGTCAGACTAAAATTTCATAAGAATTGCACAACTTTATTATAGACAAGAAAGAGAAAAATAAAAATTGTTGAGCCTGTACAAAATAAATGCACGTGGAGTGTTTTTCACATGAAGATGTCTTTCATTATAGGTCCGGGGTACAGGGGAAACAAGTACACTCTTAGGGTAAGGAACCAGGCTAAGCGTGTTTAATTTCTCGTTTGACCCAGGGTAGCTAGCCACACTTTTAGTCCTGAGACTGTGACAAGTGTTGCATGAACTTTGCGGACCTTCCGGGAAGGTCCGGCTATTCTCTCGGAGGAACTACCCGACTCTGTACAATGACTCTATAACATACACCTTAAGTTACTACAGACTCACCTCCGTGATATTAAGTGTAGAACTTACGGAGGTGCTCGATGTTCCAAGGATTTGGGAGAGGTGTCCCATGATGAGGACTTCACTTCTATGGATACAAACAACACTCCATTGAACATACAAGATGCAATCAATAGAGTTCATACACAATAATTAATTTCAGAGGTGAACTCGTTCTTATATATTTCCTTATATGTTTTTGAGCATAAATTGCTACTTAATGATTTATTTGTGATTAGGATCCATGGAGAGGTTCAAGGAGTACTTGGAGGGAGTATTAGGGACGTGGAAGACCAGAGAATTCGTTCAAAGAAGATGGAAACCGAACCAAACTCCAAATCGTATCCAACTCGGAGTCCTGGAGCAGTACGCACTAAAACGGACGCCCAGGACGCATACGAACTCCGTTTTGGACGTTCTACATATGCACGGAAAGGGGAGAGGATAACCTTTCATATGGAACCGGTCCAATGTAAAAATGCTTTCGGAGTCGTCGGGAATCATCGAAACAAAATCAAGTACAGAATCTGTCAGGGTGCTGCGCCACCATATTGGGCCATTGGGCCTTGTATCAAGTCTAAGTCCATTATTTTCGTGTGTTAGGGTTAGGTCACGACCCCAACACCCCCTTGGACGTCCTCCCACCTATACTCCATAGTAGCCGCCATGAACAATTGGGTTTTGCTTAGATCAATAATATCGCTGTTCTTCGGTTTGTGAGACCCCAACTTCGCGATTTCAGATCGTGTCTACCTTGTTCTTGCTTGTGTTCTCGGTTGCACTTGCAGGGATTAGCCTTCTTGGCGAGGTCAATCGTGTGAAGAACGGTTGATAACCAACGGAGCGGTGGTGTAGTGATTGCAGGGGTTGTTCGTGTTCTACTCGAGAGCCTCGGATCATCAACGTCGAGATCTCCATCAATTGACTTACCCATTACCTTTCGGAAGATCGGGACTCATCATTTACTCATCAATTGGTATCAGATTTCCAGGTTGCCCGTTTGGTAATTCATCTATCCATTACATTATTTTTGTTTTTCATACCTAGAGTTCACAAAAAAGCCATAAAAAAACTTGTAGTTTAGTAGATCTGTTCATTACTTTGTCCAAACCACATTGAGCCTTTGCAACTTTGTTATTCAGTTTGGTTTTGTTGAGTTTGTGTCCGTGGTTGAGTCATATTGCTGGTTTAGAAGTGTTTTTAGTCTTAGTTTGAGTTTTGCATTGTGTTGATTCATCCTTTTGAATCACGTCATCACGTCCAGATTAGATTCATCTTTGTCCAGTTCAGTATTTTCATCATATCTAGCTCATACGTACTCGGATTTTTGTGTTCTTATACTTTATGGAAAGCTTAAGAAGTTCTCTATAACTTTCGTATTCATCATTTTCCCAGAAAATATAGTTATCGATGTCCAAATTGCATTAGATCCGAATCTGTTATTGACCTAAAAATTCTGAACAGTCTGTATTTCGGGGGCAGTATCTCCTATTATTATTTTCCAAAATAGGTCTTCCATATATTGAAATTAAAGAGGAGAGATATATCTACAATCTTGCTGTTCTAAGATTTCCAATTTAGAGCCTATAAGTGTGCCTATTAGTTCTTGGAAGTTTGAGGAGAAAATCTGCGACAGACACATGAGATATCTTGGATTGATTTTCATTGTGTTCTTCCCTTGCAGCACATTCTGAAAAAAGAAAAAGGCAAGTGCAAAACAAGAAAGAAAAGCCGCACAAAAAAGAGGAAAAAAAAAAACAACAAAAAACAGAAGTGCTTGCATTCTTTGTGTCATCTAGTTTTGTCTCATGTCTTGCTAGCTTGAACTACTAGGAACACATTTATGCCAGCAACTTTGACAAATACTTTGGACACTTATTCAACTTTACTATCTGATTTCATTATTGCTAATCCTTGCTACATAGAAAGTGACATCCAAACTACACCTTACTCTTGAGCAGAATCGATACACCTTTGCAATCATCCCACGCTTCATTGGTTTCTTCATACCGTCCACCGTTTGCCACCTGCAGTGTTGGTAAGAACACTTGTAAGAGCGTTGTAAGACGCTTGAGAGTGTGTGATTCCACTTCCACTTTGCCATTATCCTTTGTAGTTGATAGGGATAACATATTTTTTGTGTTGTCTTCTGTTTGCTACTAACAATGTCAGGTAAAAGCAAGAATCATGCATTATATGCTGAGATGATGGACATGATGAAGACGACGATGGAGTTGCTCAGTAAAAATCAAACATCAACCAAGGATTCACATGACATTCAGACCACCTTTACAACACCTTCCACAAGAAGTAATTACATTCTCCCATCTCTTCCTTCTTATGATGGTTTTGGTTACGATGAATATATTGCTTGGGAAATAGAGTTGGATAAATTTTTTGGAAAATTGCATATGTGTGAGAGGAGAAAGATTAGAAATATTTATAGTACATTAGTTGATTGTGCATTAACTTGGTGGGACAACTTAAGCGATATAGAAAAACCTCGAACATGGAAAGATATGAAAATTCTTATGCGAGAAACTTTTGCTAATGTATCCAATTGCAAAGATGAAATACATGAACTTGAGAAGAAGTTTCTTGTTGTACCTCCTCCTTTGCCTAACCTTTTGCAGGAACATGAACAAATAAATGTAGATGCAAATGAGAGTGAGGTGTTGAACAACTCTTCTGAACTTTTTGATGAATCAACTCATAATGCATTTGAATTTCTTGCTGAAAATGAGAGCAGTGTTAATGGACAATGCTATACAGTTAACCAAGGTATGACATTTTCAGATGTGCTGAATTTTGCTACCAATCATACTATCGATGAGCAGCAACAAGATGAACCTTTTCATAATACACATTTACCATTAGTTGATTTTCCAACTGATTCTTACAACAAAAATGAGTTGTGTGCTGATAATTATATTTTACCTATGCTAGAACAACCAAATGAATTTGATACTTTATTACTCACTTGTGCTGAAATTAAGCATTTGATCCCATCTACATGTGAAAGGGATGAGCTGAAATTGTTATCTTCTCTAAATACTTTGGGCTATATTGAATTTGACACTCTTTGTGATCTAGATATCGTAGAGAAGATAATATTTTCTCAGTCTCAATTGCCTTTGTTAAGTAGAAATATTTTTTATGCTATAGGCAAATATGAACATAGTGGTATGTTTATGGTGCATAAAGTTTACATATGTTCAAATGAGGAAGCTCCTTTTGTGTTGCAACAACATGGTCAAGTAAATGAATGTACTAACGCTAATAATATCTTGTCAAGTTTTTCTAGTATTTTTTCCTTGCAGCAGGGACAACAAAAATATTTTTCACTGCGGTTGTGCAATATGGACAGTGCTCACTCGGGCCTAAACTATACCCCCAAAGCAAGACTTTTTGCTGGACATACGAGCAAGCCGAGGACGGCTTGTCATAAAGAAGGGGAGAATGATGAGATCATGCATATTATTATTGCACCTACAAACATGACACAATGTTTATTTGTTTGGGATCCTAGCTCAAGTGAATGTGCACTCTTATTTGATGGACAAGATCAAGATGGTGCACTATGCCGTCCACCACCTTAGCCTCCTCCTTTCATGCTTACACGAAGATTTGATGGCGTTGCACGTATGAACCCACACATGATATAAGATGAACTTGAGTCGAGGACGACTCCAATTCAAGAAGGGGAGGATGATGAGGACTTCAGTTCTATGGATACAAACAACACTCCATTGAACATACAAGATGCAATCAATAGAGTTCATACACAATAATTAATTTCAGAGGTGAACTCGTTCTTATATATTTCCTTATATGTTTTTGAGCATAAATTGCTACTTAATGATTTATTTGTGATTAGGATCCAAGGAGAGGTTCAAGGAGTACATGGAGGGAGTATTAGGGACGTGGAAGACCAGACAATTCGTTCAAAGAAGATGGAAACCGAACCAAACTCCAAATCGTATCCAACTCGGAGTCCAGGAGCAGTACGCACAAAAACGGACGCCCAGGACGCATACGAACTCCGTTTTGGACGTTCTACATATGCACGGAAAGGGGAGAGGATAGCCTTTCAAATGGCTCCGGTCCCATGTCAAAATTCCTTCGGAGTCGTCGGAAATAGTCGAAACAAAATCAAGTACAGAATCTGTCAGGGTGCTGCGCCACCATATTGGGCCATTGGGCCTTGTATCAAGTCTAAGTCCATTATTTTCGTGTGTTAGGGTTAGGTCACGACCCCAGCACCCCTTTGGACGTCCTCCCACCTATATATACTCCATAGTAGCAGCCATGAACAATTGGGGTTTGCTTACATCAATAATATCGCCGTTCTTCGGTTTGTGAGACCCCAACTTCGCGATTTCAGATCGTGTCTACCTTGTTCTTGCTTGTGTTCTCGGTTGCACTTGCAGGGATTAGCCTTCTTGGCGAGGTCAATCGTGTGAAGCACGGTTGATAACCAACGGCGCGGTGGTGTAGTGATTGCAGGGGTTGTTCGTGTTCTACTCGAGAGCCTCGGATCATCAACATCGAGATCTCCATCAATCGACTTACCCATTACCTTTTGGAAGATCGGGACTCATCTTTTACTCATCATCCCATCCTCGGTAGCCAAGCGAACGCTTCCGGGACGGGATACTTTAATCACACGGAAGGGTCCCTCCCAGCTGGGGGAGAGTTTGTTTAACCATTCTCTGGATTGTATTCTCTGTAGCACCAGATCGCCTTCCTCGAGCTGTCGGTTGTGTACATGCCGCTGATGATAGCGTCGAAGGGCTTGGCGGTATAAGGCATTCCGAACAGCTGCTTGGCACCTTCCCTCCTCTAGGAGGTCTAGGTCTTCACGCCGGAGCTGGTCCTGCGTGGCTTCGTCGAAGGTCCGGACCCGGAGTGACCCCAAGGTGATTTCCGAAGGAAGGATTGCTTCAGCTCCATACACCAGGAAGAAGGGTGTCTCTCCAGTTGACCGGTTTGGAGTTGTCCTGTTGGCCCATAGAGTGGGCGGAAGCTCTTCAATCCAGTTGGCTCCATGTTTTTTCAAGCGCTCATAGGTGCGTATTTTGAGTCCTTTATGGATTTCAGCATTTGCTCTCTCGGCCTGGCCATTGCTTGCCGGGTGAGCTACGGAGGCGTAGCAAACTTGAATGCTGAGGTCTTCGCAATATCCTTGAAATGCAGAGCTTGTGAATTGGTTCCCATTATCAGTGATGATTTTGTTTGGGACTCCAAATCTGCATACAATGGACTGCAAGAAGTTGATAGCAGACTGCTTGTTGATTGTCACAACTGGAGTTGCTTCTGGCCACTTGGTGAACTTTTTAATGGCGACGTACAGGAGCTTGTAACCTCCAACGGCTCTTGGGAAAGGTCCCAAGATGTCCATCCCCCACACAACGAAGGGCCATGTAGGAGGTATCATTTGTAAGGGCTGAGCCGGTGTGTCAATTTGCTTTGCATGAAATTGGCATGCTTCACATTTCTTCACCAGCTCAGTTGCATCCTGGAGTGCTGTAGGCCAGTAAAAGCCATGCCGAAAGGCTTTACCGACCAGCGTGCTGGAAGACGCGTGGTTCCCACACTTGCCTCCATGGATTTCTGCGAGGAGCTCGCAGCCTTCTTCCCTTGTGATGCACCGCATTAGGATGCCGTTGGCACCGCGCCAGTAGAGATCCCCTTCTACCAACGTGTATCTTTTAGCCAATCTGACTATCCGGTCAGCGGATACATCATCGTCGAGAAGGATGTTGTCTTTCAAGTAGCTCCGGATCTCCGAGATCCATGCATCGGAGCTAACCTGAGCATTTGAGTCTTGCGTGCTGGGTTGCTCGGATCTTCCGACATCACCTACGACCCTTGATGGCTACCATGGTAACAGGGCCATCGGGACCGTCAGCATCGGGATACGGATCTTGCCCCCTTCGCTCAGTTCGGCAGGCTGAGTTGTGGGTTTTGACAACCTCCGGACAAAAATTCCGTCTGGAGCTGGAGCTCCGGTTGACGCTTTTGTAGAGAGTTCGTCAGCTTCAGCGTTGTGGGCACGCTGGACATGGTGGAGGTCTAGGACTTCGAAGTCCTTTTGAAGCCTCTGGAATTCACGGAGGTAAGCAGCTAGCTGGAGGTTGTTGCAGGAGCATTCACCCTTCACTTGCTTAATGATGAGCTGTGAATCTCCCTTGACCAGTAGCTGCTTGACACCATATGACTGTGCCACCTTTAGTCCGTAGATGAGTGCTTCATACTCCGCCATGTTGTTGGTCACCTTGAAGTCAAGGTGTACCATATATTTTACCTTCTCCCCGGTTGGTGCGAGGAGAAGGATTCTAGCTCCGGCCCCCTGCTTTTGCATGGAGCCGTCAAAATAGAGGGTCCAATGAGGCTTGGTGAAGACCGGAGCCTTGTGTTCCGGCTTCTGCTCACTGGGGCCCCCAGGGTTTGATGGAGAGGGAGTCTATTCCGCCACGAAATCTGCCAATGCTTGACTCTTGATTGCTTGCCTTGAAATGAATTCGAGATCGAATTCGGCCAATTTCGCTGCCCACATTGCAATATTCCCAGTTGAATTGGGATTATGCAAGATTGCTCGAAGTGGGTAAGAAGCCACCACTGAGATCTTGTGAGCTTGGAAGTAATGGCGAAGCTTCCTGGAGGCAATAAGGACTGCATAGAGCAGCTTATGCATCTCTAGGTATCGAGTCTTGGCATCATGAAGTACTTCACTAATGAAGTACACTGGGCGCTGGATGGTCCGGACCCTCCCGGAGGGGCCCGGAGCTTCCTCTTCATTGATCCGGATCGTCCCGGAGGGATCCGGACTTTCTTCAGGGACCTCTGGGTCCTTGCTGGAGGAACCCGGAGCTTCTTTAGAAGCGACCTGGACCCTCCCGGAGGGGTCTGGGTCTTCTGAAGTAACTTCTTGTGGAATCATGTCTGGGAACTGGGACCCAGACGCGCTTTCAGGAACCTCCGGACCCTCCCGGAGGGGTCTGGATTCCTGAACATGGGATGGTTCTGGTCTCTACGCAACCAGGACCATACTGACGACTTCATCAGTTGCTGAAATGTAAAGCAGCAAAGGCTTACCAGGGTTCGGAGCTACCAGAGTTGGTAGAGTGGTGAGGAGCTGTTTTAGCTCCTAGAACGCCTTTTCTGCTTCTTTAGACCATTGGAATGGTCCGGACTTCCTTGATAACTTGAAGAAGGGAAGTGCCCATTCTGCCAGTCTTGAAATGAACCGGATGAGTGCTGCTAGACATCCAGTCAGCTTTTGGACATCTTTGATGCGGGCTGGTGGCCGCATGTCTTCAATGGCTTTGATCTTCGCCGAATTAGCTTCTATGCCCCGGTGACTTACCAGGAAACCAAGAAGTTTTCCGGAGCTAACCCCGAAGGCACACTTGTCTAGGTTTAGCTTTGTGTGGGTGACCCGCAGCTTGTCGAAGACAGCCTGCAAGGTGTCAAGGAGTGACTCCTTGTTCTTGACCTTGACCACGATGTCATTGACGTACACTTCCACTATGTCTCTAATGAGTTCTTCAACGGTTTTGTACATAGCTCATACAAAGGTTGAAGCTGCATTCTTGAGACCAAATGGCATGGCTGTATAACAGTACAATCCATCTACTGTGATGAAAGAGGTATGCTCTTCATCTTCCCTAGACATTCTGATTTGATGATACCAAGAATATGCGTCTAGGAAACATAGTAATTCACACCCGGAGGTGGAATCCACTATCTGATCTATTCTAGGTAGTGGGAATGGATCTTTTGGACATGCCTTATTTAGTGTTGTGTAGTCAATACACATCCGAAGCTTCCCACCGGCCTTGGGCACAACGACTGGGTTTGCCAGCCATTTTGGATGGAAGACTTCTCGGATGAATCCAGCTTCGAGCAACTTCTTCACTTCTGGTTGAATAAAGTTATGTCGCTCCACTGATTGCTTCCGAGGCTTCTGATGCACGGGCCGTGCATCGGGGTAGATCTTCAGATTGTGCTCAATCACTTCCCTGGGGATCCCAGGCATTTGTGACGGTTGCCAGGCAAACACGTCGACATTAGGCCGGAGGAAAGCGATGAGCGCAAGTTCCTATTTGTCGTTCAATCCCCCTGATATACGGGTGGTCTGAGCGGCATCAGAACCGATTTGGACGACTTTTACGGGAATGTCGGTGTCGCCGCTTGGCTGCACATGAGGTGCAGAAGTCGAGCCTCATTGAAAAATGCTCGGGGGTTTTGGAGCTTACTCCTATCTGGAGTCATCCTCTTGCGCCGTAGTAAGTGCATGGAGTTCTTCCAGAGCCGTTACTCCGGCAGTGCGATCTCCACGGATTCAGAGAACGCCTACTGGTGTTGGCATTTTTAACACCAGGTAACCATAATGAGCAGCTGCCATGCATTTTTACAAGGCAGACCTACCCAAGATTGCATTGAAGGGTAAGTTGATCTGAGCAACGTCAAAGACCAACTTCTCGGTGCGATACTTCTCTTGGGTCCCGAAGGTAACGGGGATGGTAATAGCACCGAGTGCGGTAATGGCTCCCGGACCTACTCCGGAGAAAGGTCAGGAGGGGTGGAGATCTGAAGGTCGAAGTTGAAGCTTGGTAAAAGCTTCGAAGCTTATGAGGTTCAGCCCCGAACCTCCGTCTACCATGACATGGTGGAGCTGGATGTTATTGATGGTAGGAGATACCATCAAAGGTAACTGACCTGCTCCAATCATGCTTCGAGGGCAGTCCGAAGCATCAAAAGTGATGGCTATGTCCATCCACTTCCGATGAGGCTCCGCCCTAGCTGTAGGAGCTACAGCGGTCATCCCGATGCATAGTCTTGAGGACGCGGCGGGAGGTGATGTCCCATGATCCACCAAAAATGGTGTTCATGGTTTTCCTACGCTCGTTGTCAGAGACGTCAGAATCGTTGTCGACGGAGGTGTAGACGGCCTTCAGGACCTTTTTAGGATCCTGAAAACCTAACTCCTCTTCAGCCAGAGCATCGTCAACTTTTTGTTTTCCTTCCCTCTATCGGAAAGGAACTTCTTCCCGGCGCTTGTTGTAGCGCTCGGCAAGGTTTTGGACCTCCCAGCAGTCTTCCAAACTGTGGCTGTCCGTCTTATGAATTGGACACCACACCTTGGGTTTGCCACCGTCTGCAGAGGACGGTCGAGGTCGCTTCTTGGGGCGTGGCCCCCAGCCACCCGGAGCTGCAGCAGCTGCAGCATTGGATGCACCGGCCGACGGCTTCTTCTTGCCGTTGGTCTTTTTCTTCTTCTTGCCACTCCCGGAGGTAGTGGATTCTCCTTTGGAGGATTTCTTGTGATCCTCCGGAGGTGGTTTGGAGTGCATTTCACGGCCCTCCACAGCTCTGGCACATTTGTCAGCCAAGCTAAAGAGTTCCGTGACACTGGTAATCTCCTTGATCGCCAGTTTCTCCAGCATCTTCTTATCCCGCACACCCTGTCTAAATGCCACGATGACAGAGGCGCTAGAGATAGAAGGGATAGTGTTTTGTACCTGAGAGAATCTCTGGATGAATGATCATAGGGATTCTCCTCCTTTTTGCACGACTACAAAAAGGTCCAGTTCGGTGCCTGGTCGGGTGTATGAACTCTCGAAGTTGGCGGTGAACTGCCGGCACAACTCCTCCCAACTGTTGATGGATTTGGGTGGAAGGCTCATAAACCAGGACCGGGCGGTCCCAGTTAAAGCCACTGGAAAATAATTGGCCATTACGGCCTCATTTCCTCCAGCTGCCAGGATAGCAGTGGAGTAAATCTGAAGAAATTCGACGGGATTAACGGTCCCGTCAAACTTCTCTGGCAGGTGAGGCCGGAATTTCTGTGGCCACCTGAACATACGCAGATGCATGGCCAAAGTCGAACAGCCTCCTCCTACTCCTTCATGAGCAGGAATGTCCTGAGCTTCTCGTCTTTCACGAGCACGCTCAATATGGACTCGGCCGTCTTGTTGACGGTATCGGCGATCAAGCTCCGCCCGGAGGTCATGAGTTGAAAGCCTTGATATCGTGTGAGTGCGTCGTGCCCCGGAGGGCAACGACGTCACCCGCTGTGATGCAGCACGTCTCCTACTATTGGAAACGTGTGGACCAAGTCTGCCAGACAAGGTCCGTCGCTGTGACAGGGCCCGTCCTGAAGGAGGAGGACCCTGGTTGCTGATACGGTCGGCTGCTGCTGCAACCAAGTGTTCCACATCGGCCCTCCACTGCTCCAGTGCATCCCGGGATGCATCCGGAGGTGGTTTGCGTTGAAGGAGAGCACATGCTGCATGGAGCGCGTGCTCCTGGTTGTCATGATTCGCTGACGCAGTGATTGACGCCGATGCACCATCGCGTTGCCCAGCTTCATTTGCTGGTGGAGGCGGCGGTGGTGGAAGTGTGACTCCTGCTGGAACCGTGGTTCCTGCTGGTGGCTGCATATTGGAGGGATTGCCCCCAACAGCTTGAACAGCGGGATGACCATTGGATGATTCAGTGGCTGAGTTCACCATTCTTGAAATCTCAGGCGCCCCTACCTGGCGCGCCAACTGTCAGTGGTTTTGATCCGACAGATCTCCCGACACTACTAAAGTGTTAGAGAAGTTTGAGGTTCGGTGTGGGCGCGCAGAGATTCAAGAAGGTGATATGTAAAACGGCGCAGGAGACACGAAGGTTTACGTGGTTCGGGCCGCCTGAGCGTAATACCCTACTCTACGGGGTGTGTTGTTGATGTATTGGATGTATGGGTGCTTAGGTCAGATCAGAGCGGGTCAGATCCTCCTTTATGTATCGTCGGCCTGTCCTTTTATAGTATAAGGACAGCCCGTTACAAGCTAGCCTGGCCCGACATGTGGCCCCGGCGGTTACTAATATTGATACATATTTGATGCGATGAATTGCCTTTAATGACCGAGTTACAGGCTTTGACAGCACCGTTACTAGTAATTAAGGTCGTCCGATCGTGTGTCATTAATATAGTATTAATTACAATTAATAGGGTCTTGAAGTCCTTGATTGCCCTTTGAAGATCCGGAGCCATTGTGGAGTCTTCTGGAGGTTAGAAGCTGAAGATCCAATGGTTGGCACGTGGCAGCTCCGGAGCAAACTGTGGGGAACAGATAGGTCCGGTGCCACCTGACACGTGTCAATTCCGGAGCTTCCCTCGGTCTGGGGTTAGGTCCGGGGGTGCCGTTATGGTACATAGCCCGGAGCTTCCCCCTTGTGGGCGGTAGCTCCGGTTTGATAGTACACGTGGAGACCCTGGGACTAACCATGTTGGGGAAGCGGGTCTGGTTATGTCTGACATGTGGGCCTTCGAAGGTCTTTAAATCAACTAGATGACACTTGAGATCTTTGCAATCTCAAGGGGTATACGGTTCCCAGGGTACCGACAATTTTCTTTAGTGAGGGCGTAGTACCGGCATTGCATTCGAGTTTCATCAGGCTCTTCGACGACGATATACATCCTGGAGGTGTGACTCGACAACAAGTAAAAATTTCCAACATAGGACTAAGTTTGAATTTGTAATCTCTGTTTTGGAGCGTTCTGGTCAGATTGACAATGAATCATCTGGTCGCTGCGGTAAGCATACATATGGTTTTGGAACTTGAGGAAGTCATCCACAAGTTTCATTTTCAGCTCCAAGACAGATTTTAAGATTTCAAACTGGAAATTTTCATTTGAAATTAAACTGCCAGGTTCCTGATTCAAACTGAGAATCTGGCAGCAAAATGTTTAACTTTGAGATAGCATAACTCTCTGTAGGAGTAACCACTGAAGGTCTTCCTCACATTCTTGGAAAGCATAGAGAGTCCTCTATAACTCTATTGTTCAACTTCAGATCAGAATTCCCCTGTAATCTAATGGAAAATTCAAATTTCCAAACCCTGTTAAATATGGACAGAGACTGGACAGTTTCTGTATCCTGTCATTGTTTTTATCATATGTCTTAGTATAATCGACGAATGATTTCATGTAATACATTTCTATAATCCTGAGGATGTACGCAACAATATGTAAGTTATGATTTTTGCATATTTTGATGTTTTGCATCTGGAAAAATGTAAACAAAATCAGCCTTAAACAAAGGAGGTGCTGTCAAAATTTTCCCGAAACACTGTCAAATTGCAAAAATCATATCTCCTCATACAGAAATGATATGGTGGAAAAAAATATTCTCTAAATATCTTTGAGAGTACTACGATTATTTAGTTAAACTCCAGTCCAAATTTTGCCTCTAACTGGTCGAAACATTTTAATCTCTCCAGACTGGTCAGCTGGATCAGAATCTGGACAGTGAAACCAGTTTTGAAATCTTCAATTAAAACCATTTTAGTTTGAATTTCTTGAGTCATATCCCTTTTCCAGTGGCTGTTATTTGTAATTCTGGTTTGGAATCGAGTATGTGATACAATCAAAACATCACTTCGGGCGATGACATGTGTATGTCTTGTACTATAGCGAGGATACACTTACGCGAACGCACTCAACGTTCCGTTGTGACCGAGTATAGTCGAAATGGACTTCCATCCATGAAGTTCATTACTTTGGAACTCAATTATGGTAACCTGGTCCAGGGATGTGTATGTTGTGTAAAATTTACACTTTATCAATATGTGTGAATGTTATGCATGTTACTTGATCAATTCTCGCATTACTATTGTATGGACTGGAGGAAGTAAACAAACATGTTACTGATCTTTGAATAATGTGGATGCAGAATGGTGCGTATATGTTCTTTGCTTGAGATGGGAGGCTCTAGCCGAGGTCGTGAGGATGAATCTACGACGCGGGAGAAAACCACGACACCACAGCAACAGGCTCCCCCACGACCACCACCTGAACCTCCAAGGACTCTCGCGGAGATTCTGGACGCAGTGCCTGGCTCGCGCGACGAGCAAGCCGAGATGCTGCAGTTGTTGGTGCAGAATTCATCCCGTCAAGAGGGGCAACAAGACAATGGGCAACGCCAGCACCAACAGAGTTCGTACTCGGACTTCTTGGCAACGCATCCACCGGTCTTCACGGAGGCCGAGGAGCCTCTGGAGGCGGACAACTTTATCCGCACCCTCGAGGCGAAGTTTGGTCTGCTATGATGCACCGAACAGCAGAATACGCTGTTTGCAGGACAACAACTTCAGGGATCCGCCGGTGCTTGGTGGGCGAACTACATTGCATCACTGCCGACTGGTCATGCGGTCACCTGGACCGAATTCCTGGAGGCATTCCGCGCCTACCATATACCTCCCAGTATCATGAAGAGGAAGCTTCAGGAATTTCTAGAGCTCAAGCAAGGCGGGAGGACTGCTCATGAATACCCCCGCACATTCAATCATTTGGCGCAGTACGTGACAGATTATGTGGGAACGGAAGATAAGAAACGAGATACATTCTTCTGGGGCCTTAATCCCAAGATGAAGGTCAAACTCGCACAATGCAATCGCGACACCTTCAACGACATCATCAATGCCGTGATAGTGCAAGAAGGCGCTCAGCGCGAGCTCTTTCTGATAAGAGGAAATGGAGCGCACCATCGAGTAGCAACAGTGGTGGTCCACAGAAGTACCGCTTGGTGTATCGCTCACCATCCGGTCAGCGATAGCAGCCACCGGTACAACCGCAGCAGTTCTGTGGTGATTCTTTCAACACACCGAGTTTCCGACTGCCATTTCCACAGCTGCAGCAGCAGCAGCAAAGGATGGTCCCGCGTGCGTATCCACCTCCACCACGTGCACCGGGATTCCATTCGTAGCTTGGTGGGAACCCGACACAATACACGTGCTACACGGGTGGTCGTGTCGGGCATTTTTCAAGGGACTGCCCTGAACAGCGACAAGGTAGCGCACAAGCACCATACCGGGGTACAACTCAGCCCCGCAACCAGCCCAAGAAACAAGCACCATATTCTGGCAATGTCCATCACATAGCCCTCGAAGACGTGCCGGAAGGCGAACCCGTCCACGCGGGTACGTTTTCTCTACTCCAAAATCCCGTAGTCATATTATTTGACTCTGGTGCCACCCATAATTTCATTAGCCAATCATATGTTGTCCAACATCAATTACCTATCACTCCCACAGAAAGTCCATATTTGATTTGCTCTCCGGGTGGGAAAATAGCAGCGGACATGAATGTCCAAAAAACACAACTTAAGATGGGTGGGAATATCTATCCGACTTCTCTAAATATATTATAGGGTCAAAAGATCGATTTCATCTTAGGAATGTCGTGGCTACACTGTCATGGTGCTATTCTTGACATCGTTCTACTTGTGGTCCATTCGAACTCTCCACTATATGAACCACACACTCTCATTCTAGACCGCCTTATCCAAGAAATTCCAGCCACATACAACACGGAAGCCACAAAGCTTGAGAACATTCGTGTGGTCCGTGAATATCCGGACGTGTTTCCCAACGACCTTCCGGGTATGCCAACGGAGGGACATCATGTTCAAGATTGAACTTATTCTAGGAATCACGCCTATTTCTCGAAGGCCATACAATATGGCACCAAATGAGTTGGCAGAATTAAAGGAGCATTTGAAGGACCTGCTGGACAAAGGTCTATACACCCAAGTTCATCACCTTGGGGCTGCTCCGCATTATTTGTGAACAAGAGGGACAAGACGTTACATCTATGTGTGGACTATCGTCCTCTCAACGCCGTGACGATCAAGAATAAGTATCCACTACCGCACATCGATATTTTATTCGATCAATTAGTGGGTGCTAAGGTCTTCTCAAAGATAGATCTTCGTTCCGAATATCATCAAATAAAAATCCAACGGGAGGATATACCAAAGACGGCATTCTCGACAAGATACGGGCTCTATAAATATCTTTTCATGTCATTTGGACTTACCAACGCACTGGCTCACTTTATGTACCTCATGAATTCTGTATTCGTGCCAGAGTTGGACAAGTTTGTCGTGGTCTTCATCGATGATATTTTGTTTTATTCCAAATCAAAGGAAGAACACGCCAAACACTTGCATATCGTGCTCCAATGATTGCAAGATCACAAGCTTTATGCAAAATTCAGCAAGTACGAGTTTTGGATCAGCCAAATGCCATTTCTTGGTCACATTATTTCAGCGGACGGTATCACTGTTGATCCAAGCAAAATTGTGCAAGTGCTGAAATGGGAGTCTCCAAAGTCCATTCACGAAGTTCGCAGCTTCCTCGGGATAGCGGGATATAATCGGAGGATCATTCCGAGCTTCTCAAAAATCGTTAAACCAATGACGGAGCTGCTGAAAAAGGGGACCAAATATATTTGGAGCAAGGCATGTGAGGATGCATTTGAAGCATTAGTGTAGCATCTCACAACAGCCCAAGTGCTAGCTCAGACGGATACGACCAAATCTTTCGACGTTTATTGTGATGCATCTGGCATTGGTCTCGGCTGCGTGTTAATGCAAGAAGGCCGCATGATTGCATATGTCTCACAGCAGCTCCAAAATCATGAGCAACATTATCCAACTCATGACCTTGAGCTCGCTGCCGTGGTACTCGCTTTAAAAATGCGGAGGCATTATTTACTCGGAAACCTAGTGCATCTCTACACCGATCACAAGAGCCTAAAATATTTCTTCACTCAGAAGGAGTTGAATATGCGACAGCAAAGATGGTTACAGCTAATCAAAGATTATGAGACTGAAATTCACTACCATCCCGACAAGGAAAATGTGGTGTTGATGCGCTAAGCCGCAAGTCTCATGTCAATAATCTGTCTATCACTCCAATGAAAGAGGATGAGCCGAGTTTATATTTCGTTCCGTATGGAGCATTATATAATCTTGCTCTCATTCCTACCATACAAAAGGAGATTATGGAAGCTCAAAAAAAATACATGGGTATGTCCAACATTCAGCGGAGAATGAAGAATGGAGAAATGAAGCGCTTTTTAAGTGATGAGCATGGTACTCTATGGTTCAAAGACTGTATAGTGGTACCCCGTGATTTGACACTTTGGAAGAAAATCTTGGATGAAGCTCACTTTGCCAAAGTATTCTATTCATTCGGGCAGCAACAAGATGTATCAAGATCTGAAAATCAGATTTTGGTGGACACGGATGAAAAGAGAAATTGCAAAGTACGTATCCGAGTGTGATACGTGTCGGTGGGTGAAAGCCAACCACATGAGGAAAGCCGGACAGCTGCAACCACTGAAAATTCCGGCGTGGAAGTGGGAGGATATTAGTATGGATTTCATCGTCAGTTTGCCTCTCACATTTCACAAGCATAATTCGATTTGGGTGATAGTGGACCGACTAACCAAATCAGCTCATTTTATACCTGTACATGCAAAGTACATTGCCAAGAAATATGCGGATTTGTATTTTGCAAGAATCATGTGCTTGCATAGTGTTCCTTGGACAATTATTTCAGATCGTGGTGCGCTGTTCGTTGCTCGTTTCTGGGAGCAGCTGCACGCGTCATTAGGGACGAAACTGATCTGAAGCTCCGCATATCACCCGCAAACTGACGGTCAAATTGAGTGGGTGAATCAGGTTCTTGAAGATATGCTACGCGCTTGTGCCATCCACCATGGAAAAAATTGGGATGATCATTTACTGTTGACGGAGTTCTCATATAACAATGGCTATTAAGCTAGCATCAAGATGGCGCCGTATGAAGCTCTCTACGGTCGGAAATGTCGCACACCACTCAACTGGTGCGAATCCGACGAGTGAGTGATATACGGCATTGATCTCGTGAATGAAGCCGAAGAACGAGCGCGAGTGATCCAAGACAATCTCAAGGCTGCCCAATCTCATCAGAAAAGTTATGCGGATAAAAGACGTCAACCTCTCCACTTCGACATCGAAGACCACGTTTATCTCTGTGTCTCTCCGATGAAAGGGATTCATCGCTTCGGAGTGAAGGGAAAGCTTGCTCCACAATTCATCAGTCCGTTGTCCGTCATTGAAAAATGCGGACCCGTGGCATATCGTTTGGAGTTACCCGCGTCACTTGCTGGTATTCATAATGTATTCCACATCTCTCAGCTGCGGAAATGCCTTAAATCCCCTGATGAAATCCGCACCGAACATATTGAATCTCTCCAACCGGATCTCACTTATTTGTAGTATCTGATTTGGTTTATTGATGAAAAGACTCGCACCACAAGAAACCAAACCTTGTGCTTCTACAAAGTCTTGTGGATAAATCATACAGCTGAGGAAGCGACATGGGAAAGCAAGGACTATCTCCGATCCAATTATCTGATTTGCTATCATTTCATATCCGGTAATCTTTTTACCTCCATCTCTTTCAGTTGTAATCTCGGGACGAGATTATTTTAAGGGGGGATGGATGTAAAAGCCCTAATTTCAAAATCAAATACTTAAGCTAGGAGGAATAAAAATAAGAAGCAGAAAAATAATTCAACTAATAAAAGGGGGGAAACAAATAAATTCAAATGCTATATGAAGGAATTCAAAAATGTAAATATAGCTCCTGTTCAAACATTTATAAATTAAAAATTTGAGTTCACCATTAGCTTACAAATATTCAAAATAGCATCCCTGTCAAATTTTATAAAATTTGGAGCATATTTTCTATTCAATTCAATGTGTACATTGAATTCCTTTCAGATTCAAATTTGAATTTGAATTTCAGATGAAACTTGGCCAAATCAAGTTTTTGAATTCAGAATCAAATCTTAGATAATTGGTTGAGCCTATATAAAACTCTTCATGAATTTTGGACACAAGTTGGTGGGAAAATTCATTGTACAGAGAGGGATGAGGATTAGAAGAACAGTGGGACCCACAGTTCAGTGACTCAGTGGGAGTGAACCAACGCCGGACTCTGTTTCCCTGCCATTCAATGACGGTGCCGCTGCTTCCCAGCTCACCAAGCAGGCAATCACACTACTGGGTGGCGAAATCGGTTTAAGACGTGCTCATCCCTTCCTTGGTTCACTTCCTCACGCCATCGATCAGAGCAGCGCACCACTAAGTTTTCTTTTCTCCCGTGAAACAGAGCACCGCCATCTTCCTTGTCTCCCTGTTGAGCACCTTGGTCCTGCCCCCTTTCTCTTCGATTCATACAGCAAAAAGTAGCACACCACTCTCCTCTATCATCCCCACCAATTAGCTCGTCTTCTTGCTCACTGGATTGCAGGTATTTTGAAGTTCTGCGGACGTCGCTGTTGAGCCGCCGTGAACGTCGTCCTCTGTCCACTGTGGTTCCGGCAAACTAGGCCTTTTCAAGCTTCGACATAAACAGACAAACTGAGCACCGGGACACCACCTTGCTCAAGGTGAAAACCGCAAACCTTTTAATCCCTTATCGAGTTAGATATTCCTGTTTTACTATTAGCAAGTTCATAGCGGTGCGGCTAGGTCGTGCTCCCAATTCGGATTACATGTGTAACTATATGTTAATCAAGTTAGTGAACGATTTCTAGACTTCCTAGCGGACCCCCTAGATCAAAAACCGAAGCAAATAATCAACCAGAGAGGATGTGCGTCGAGTTTTCCCTGCTGCCAATTGAATTGCCGCCGTTCATCGTCGAGTTCACAATTCCTAGGAGTTCCAATCTTTTTGATCACCACATCCATGTTCATGCGGTTCCCAGAGAGCTTCTCAACCAATTTTCACAGATTTTGAGCCACGGAGCGGCATTTTCGACCTTGCTGGACTGGTCACGACCGCCGCCGATGTCGAGCGTAGGGTTTCTGTCACCCCCGGCCTGCGCCAACAACTCCAACATGCTCAGCGCATGTTTTTAGGCAGAGGCGACCGGTACCAGGTGGGGAGATGCGCGGGGGAGCAGTTCCGGCTGCCCTCGCCGGCGTGCGCCGCAGCGGCAACCACGGGCACCGACCCTGTCGCGAGGAAGACGAAGGGGGTGGCGGGTCCCATCTGTCAGCCACTATTCACTCTCCCTCGGGATCTAATGTGGCCACCGGATCTAGTTCGGCTGCGCGGTTAAACCCGCAGCCCTCGGTGTGGCCCAGTGATGATTAGCCCATTTTAAATGGGTGGGGCCAGGCGAGTTAACTCAATTTTTTCAATAGGAAATTAAGTCTAGATTTTGAACAAACTTCTAAATTCAATTACTCCTAGTAGCATTGCTCAAATAATTCCCAACAAATTCTGGTAGACTCATCTTGATCCTTATTTTGCAGTGGCGCAACTTGTTGGACATGAAAGTCCCAGAATTTTCATAATCAATTCCTTTGAGCTGACTGCTTGGGAAATTAATTACCCCTGTTCTGCTAATTGGAAAATTCCCAATTTTGGTCAGAACCCTCATTATAATACACTTGATCTCCAGTAAATATTTCAAGTTCATTGGACTTAGTTTACTTTACCAAACAGTATTCAAATCCTCTATGTCAATGCAAAAAAAAAAGAAATGTACAGAAACATTTTTAGAATTTCTGTAAAATCAATTCCTCCCTGTAGGAAGCTCGAAAAATTATGAAACAAAATTTACTAGAACCAATGAGACCTCCTATACCATAATAATCCACTTTTATCCATGACAAAGCTCCAGATTTAATACCAAATTTCAGAGAAGGCTTTTATTGTTGGAATTTTAGAGACAACGAGATTCCTTGAACATCTCCAATTCTTTGTCCAGATCTTTCTCATAGTACCTAGTATCCATTGTAAAAATCCGAAAGCCAATTAAAATCACCAGCATGTATGATCACCCAGTCACTCCTCCGGTCAGCCCATCTCGCGGTGGAGAGTGGGGTGATGTACTTGAAAGGGTTATTGGCCCGATACTGGATGTGGTAGGCGCTAAGAAGTCTCGTCTTGCTCTTCCTAATCCGCCTCAGCACGAAGAACTGCTGGAACACCAACACAGACTAGTACACCCCGATGAATATCTCGTAGAAGTGCAAGAACAATGCGGTCACAACCAAATAATTCGGCGATAGGTGATGAAGCTGGAGCCTGAGGACCTCCAGAAGCATCACCTGGAAGGAAAAAAATGGGAGGATCGAACCTGAAGTATGCATACGAATTGAAGAAGAAGATCTAATTCTGCTCCAAATCCAGAGCACGGAGCCAGGACGGATCGGATCCCGCCACTCCTCGTCGTCCCTGCCAAGTAGCCGACTCATGGGCACTACGACCACCACGCGGGAAGGTAGCAAGGCAGAGTCCATTGGAGTAGGAGTCAAGAACCTAGAAGGTGGGGAAGCATGGGTTCTCAAGGAGGAAGACGAAGGCTCGAACGTTGGTGTGTGAGTAATGGAGGAACCACCTTTGCGCACAACGATTCTCTTTTTAAACACCCTGGTGATGTTTAAGCACATCGTGTAGGTCGTATGCCCCCGAAACCTGCTGCTCAAAACACAGCGTCCATGACAGCAGGTCCTAGGACCCTCGTCAGAGAGATTGTCCTGAGCAGGCCCCCACTCAGCGTGAGGACCGGGTCCACACACTCCAGGAATTGCAGAGGGTGGTGCCGTGTGATGCGGCACCCAACAGCACGCACAAAAAGAGTACGACAAAATACAATGTTTTATTTATATAAACAGCGGAAGTCTTTTACAATACTTAATGTATAGCAGAAGATAATACTCATAGCTAAACTCTCAGCCTAGCTATGCAAAAGTCCAACCGTCCAGCCCACGGACGCTGCACACTAGGCACACACAAATTTATGGCAGCGTGCAGGGCTCCCACTCGGCGGTATACCCCGAAGGGGGGCATCACCTCATCCTCGGGCCCTTCCTCATACGTCTCACCTGCAAACAACTTAATATAGGAACCTTTGAGCATGAAGGATCAGCAAGACTTAACTGTCTCACCTAAACATGGAACTCTATATGCAGGGATACTTAACATGGGCATAGACATTGCAGTAATGACTCGCCTACATGTTGATCCTTAATTTTCAAGTTATTAACAGCAGCTTACAAGTTAAATAAAGTAACTTTAGTGATCATATTTGACAGCAACCAAAGTTTCAAACAATTATAATTCAAAACATTGTATTCTCCTGACTTCTTCAGTATTGACTACGTCACAGTGCAGTGAACAAGCGGTACTCAAATAACCGTGAGGGACACTGATTGCAATCAGTAGACACTTGGATAACACGTCACATACACCCATTTCGGAAGTGGATCAAAGCACACTTCAATACTATGTTGTATGCAGCAACCTTTCAAAGGAAACCCAAATGCCGAACAGATCCTTTCGTAACGGGCATGAGGTCCCCGCGCGGAGCATCTTCTATGCCTGTTGATAGATTTACATCTTGCTACCCTCAACCCACTCTTATAAAATGGTAGGGTAAGCCTCGACACCCAGTTTAACCAATTACATCGGTTTCCTGGTTTCCATATAGTTAGTATGCATCCGGTACAATTCAAACTTGTCCAGCAGGGCCACACACAGATCGTTCCTCAATCGACACAGGCGGGGCTACGCACGTGAGACCACGTCTCGCTGCATCCTACCCGCTGCTCTGTCTCAGTTTCATATTCATAAACCATTCTTTGATCAAATCTTTCTCGTGTGATAAAATTCTATCTCACGAGTAGATTCCAACTACTGGACTTCTACCGGATTCCTATGAACATAGGCATGGCATTTTCTGCTCTTCAGGTTGTAGACCTACCCAACACTCAAAGGGATTTGTGGGTCATGCAAGTGGAGTAACAAGCACCATAGCCCTAATGCACAAAATCATCCTAGACTTAAGTGATACAAAAAGAAATTTGAAATATCACTTAAATGCAAACTGGGGCTTTCCTGGTTGTGAGTCAGAGGGGAAGTTAGATTCTGGGAGGATGATGTCCATGGCCTCCGGGTCCTCCTCGATCTCGGTCACTATATGATATGCAATATATAAAGTACATGAGTGATATTGAAACTATATAAAGGATCTAATTAATAGTTATCAGTATAGAAAATGATTTTAATTGGCTTTGGGATTTTTACAGTGGATATTAGGTTCTATGAGGAAGATCTGGACCAAAAATTGGAGATGTTCAAGGAAGCTTGTTGTCTCTAAAATTCCAACAAGTATAAGGTTTCTCTGAATTTGGGTTTTAATTCTGGAGCTTTGACATGGTTGATAGCAGATGATCTTTGTAGAGGAGGTTCTTCTGGTTTTGGGAAAATTTGTTCCACATTTTTCTTAGCTTTCTACAAGGAGAAACTGATTTTACAAGTTTTAGGAAAATTTGAAAATGTTTCTGTACATTTTCCATTTTTCAATGGACATAGGTGATTTGAACACTGTTTGGTCCAGTAAATGAAGTACAATGAACTTGAAATTTTTACTGGAGATCATGTTCTATCCAAAACTTAGAATTTTCCAATTAACAGAACACGAGTAATCAATTTCCCAAGCAGTTAGTTCAAAGGAATTAATTATGAAAATTCTGGTACTTTCATGTCCAACAAATTGCACCACTGCAAAATATGGATCGATAGGAGTCTACCAGAATTTATTTGAAATTTCTTTAGCAAATCGACTAGGAGTAATAGATTTTTGAAGTTTACTCAAAATCTGGAAATATTTCCCAATGGAAAAGTTTGAATTAATATGGTAGCCCAACCCATTTAAAATGGGCCAATCAGGATTGGGCAGCACCGAGGGCCACGGTTTTAACCGTGCAGCCGCATCGGATCAAACAACCACAGTCGATCCTGCCTTGTGATTCAGTCGCTGACATGCGGGGCCCATCACCCTTCGTCTACCTCGCGGCAGGGGCGGCGCTCCTCGCCGGAGCAGCGGTGGCGCGCGCCGGACTCGTAGCGTCGACCATCTCTTGGCTCGTCCGTGACCGCCTGACCCTAAAATCGGGCGTGCTACATGCTAGTGAGGTCCAATCGTGACGGCGAAGACCGGAGGTGAGCGTACGACGACGGCGGCGGAGCTAGGGTTTTGGCGATGGCCGGAATTGCTCGGAAATGGCTCAAAAACTTGGGGAAAGGATGGGAATGTTCCTGGGAGTATGGGGAAGGTGACCATGGGGAGAAAAAGGGATGGAATCGCCGGCAGAGTCGACTTCGATGGTGGACCGATGGGATTCTCCATGGCAGTGGGGAAAACTTGAATAGCTCGGCCTTTACTCGATGGTTTCCACTGTGTGAGACCTATGTGTGCTGAATACATTGGCTTTGACAATAAAAGTTCTGAATGCTGCCATAACATCTTTTTAGCAAGGTCCGGCTCTAGCTCCGAGCTTCTGCAAGGTCTGACAATAGGTCCGACTTTCTTTGTCTAGGTCCGACATGTTTTTGGGTAGCTCCGGTGAGCTTTGTCTTTAGCTTCGGCATGTCTTTGATAGCCCCGACATGTCGTTGTTATGCTCCGATATGTTTTGCTAGTTCTAACTTATGTTCGTTAGCTCTGACATGTTTTTCTAGCTCCGACTTTTGGGTTGACTAGTACCAACTAGTTTTGGTTAGCTCCGATGCAAGGTTGTACTAGCTTGGTAAGCTCCAGCGCTAGGTTGTACTAGCTTTGGTAAGCTCCGGCTCAAGCTCCGGTTAGCTTTGGCAAGGTTCGGAGCTTGATTGCAATGTTCCTGCTTTTACTGTGAATTATCTCAAACTTGCTTTACATTGATGGAAAGTTTGCTTAGTAATATTTTAATAAGTTTTTGATGTGTTTTGGTAGTTATGACTGATATTGTTTTTGCTATGGTTTGCAACATTCTTATGTGAGGTGCTCACGTAAGGTGTTGTGGTTTCAGAACTAACGAGAGTCAAGTCAAGGACCTGTGTTCGGAAGTATTGGTTGTTTATTCATGTGCAGGTGTGGCTTGAGTTCAAGACATGGTTGGTGACGGGATTCATTGAACTAGTATTAGGGAGAAGATGAGGTTCAACAACCAAGTTCGGGTGGAATTGTAGTTGAGTTGATCGGGAGGTCGCGCAACATGTATGAATCATGAACAGTGCATATGAAGGTATCGTGGACGTCGTTAGAAGATGTTTGCAGGTGTTCAACGAGTGCATGGACGTGGTTGCATGGTTCCGAGGCGTGATGAAGAGATGTGGACATAAAGAATTGGTCGGAAAGGTCCAACCAACTAGGTTATGGACTCAAGCTGCGGTTGAGTTCGGTTTGACACAAATATGGAAAGTTTTGAGTTTGTTATGATAGGATTTCATGTGGGTCACGAATTTGAGTTTTTTTAGGAATGTAGTTTTCGTTCCTAAGGTGTTTGGAAGTCTTAAGATTTCTTCTATCTGCATATAGAAGTGTCTTGAGCAATTATGGAAAGTTACAATTCGTTATTTGAATAGGATTAGAGTCCTAGTTGAGATTTGGTTGACCTAAGGGCTGGTTATATAAGCAAGGGAGGCCAGAGCTCGTGGGGCACGACTTTGGGGCTGTTCCTCTTGTGTTCTATTGAATAAAATTCGTAGTTTAATGGAACTTTTGTGACTTGTTCATCCGACTTGTTTCTGTCAAGTCTTTCTCGTCGAGTTTCTGCACAGCACTACTGTTCCTCGGTGGTTTTATTATAAATCAAGTTTTACAAATCCAATTGACGTGATTCTTTTTGAGTTATCTTAAAAACTTGATTATCTATCATCTGTCAAAATTTCACGGTCATTGGTTTGTGGTTTTTGATCTACACGAGTTTCATTGCCGCGTTCCAGAACTGTTTTTCTCGGGTACGACAGATTGACCTTTGTTCGATCTTTCAGTCGTAACTTGAGTTTCTCTCAATAGATTTGAGTGATTCTTATTGTGTCATCTTCGTGACTTGATTCTCTCTGATATCTATCACTTTTGTCCTGGTGAAACACATTTATATTAGTCTCCCACACAATTTCCGTAACAGATCGTTTTTTTGCCAAAGTGGTTGGGATATAATTGTTTTCGCTACGTAAGATTTTTTTAAAATCTACCATTCACCCCCTCTGGTAGATTTTCACGTGCTCTTTGATCCTACAATTGGTATCAGAGCCAGGGTGCTCTAATCTCTGTGATTTGCACGTGTTTTTGACTAATCATCATGGAGAAATACTTCGCAAAACCTTGTGTCTTTAGTGGTATTGATTTTCAGGCTTGGAAGGCACGTATGGAAGCCTTCATCCAGGCTCAAGGCATCACAATATGGGATAAGGTATACAAGCCTCACAAAGTGCCGTCAAACGATCAAGTTACAACTACAAATCTGAGAGATGTCGACAACAACAACAACAACAAGGCTCGGAACTTGATCATACAAGGATTAACTCAAAGCGACTTCGATCGTGTTGCACACCTCTGATCTGCATACGATGGGTGGAAAGCACTTTGTGACTACCACAAAGGATCCAACATGATCAAGGAGGTAAGGCAAGACATGTTCAAGAAAGAATACATGCGCTTCGAGATGCAACCCGGTGAGTCTATTGATGACCTTTTTGCTCGCTTTAGTAAAATTCTCAGCAACCTGCGTAGTGTCAGTGTTAATTTTTCAGATGCTGAAAATGCTAGGCAATTGTTAAGTGTATTAGATATGTCAATTTGGGAGATGAAAGTCACATCTCTTTGTGAAGCTACTGTCATGAGTACACTTACTTTAGATGTGCTATATTCCAAGTTAAAAACTCATGAAATTGACATAATATCACGAAAGAACCCCAACAAGTCTATTGCTTTTGTTTCTCAACGTGATATGCCTAGCTCTGGCCAATCTTCATGTTATGGTACACTTGCTTTGTTGTCCTATCTAAGCCTTGAACAGATTGAGGAGTTTCCAGAGGAGGAGCTAGTACTTCTCTCTACTAGGTTCTCGAAAGCATTGCAAAATGTGAGAACTAGAAGGAGAGGAAGCTCCAGACCTCAACGATGTTTCGAATGTGGTAAGACCGGAAATTTTCATTCAGACTGCCCTAACCTTTCAGGTCCTACTTCCCGAGATGAAAAACAAACAAGGACGAAGCACTCATCTGCAAAAGATACGAAGAAAAAGAAGAGTTTTACAGGATGCCAATTGGTGAGCAGTTTTATCTCTGCACTTCAAGAACTTGGCTCAAGCGATGTGGACTTTGGGAGAGACGAAGATGAAGATGATTTGGCAAACTTGTGCTTCATGGCAGGCAAATCAACATCAAGTATGGAGGATGCAGAACACAACAGCGACAATGAAGAGGTATGTCCTACTCGCGAAGAAATGTGTGCTGCTATTTCTCGTGCCACTATTATAGTTAAGAAAAAAGGACAAAAAACTTAGGGATAGTGCTGCTAAGATTGAATCACTAGAATCTGAAATCCACCGTTTAAAAACTTTGATTCGTAGTGATGATGCATGTCCCTCATGTGATTTAATATATGAACAATTGTCCTCATTGAGAAGTGCGCATACCTCCACACTTCATAAACTTGAGCTAGAATTTTAAAAGAATAGAGAGCTTGCTGCACTTAATGATAAAAACTTGAAAGATGCTAGTCGTTCTACGTTTGATTTGCATTGTTCTACTTGTGATGATCTTGATAAGAAACTACAAGATGCTATGAATTAAATTTCTATATTGAACAATGCTTTACGTTCTCATGAAGTTAAATTTTGTACCAATTGCAAATTAAAAGGAAAAACTTCATGTGAAAATTGCCTTGATCTGTCCAATAAACTTGATAACATGCATAGGACATTAGATCGGTGTTGTAATGGGAATAAGAACCTAAACTTGCTGCTGAATTCTCCCACTTGCAATGATAAAACTGTTTTAGGTTTTGATTCTCATGCTCATGCTAAGGCACATCCACCTAAAATTGTAAAGTCATTAGGAAGTGGTTTGATTCAAACAGTTCCTAAACAAAAAGAAATGGTTTTCAAATCTGCAGGAGTGTTGTCTCATTCGGTTTTAAATAAAAATGTTGCTTGCTCATCTAGACATGAACACAAAGTTAAATTTCATTGTACCTATTGTGGTAGAGATGATCATGTCATAGATTTTTGTTATAGACTAGCTAAACAACAGAAAAAGGAAAGAATGATTGCTACATCTCATAACTTTCATGCAAAATTTGTTACACTTGCTAAACCGAATGATAGGAACATTAAATCTGCTGTAATAAGTCGAAAACATGCCAAGTTTGCTCCCAAATCTACTCTTTTTCGTGCTACACATGTAACATCTTGTAGGACAGTAGTTGGGTACAAAAATCCTCAAAATTTGGCGCATAAACCTGTTGTTTTATCTCGTCTTTTGCATGTTATTCCTGCTGCACATCGTGTGACTTAGTACTGAATTCCTAAATTCCTTTTGACTAACCCCAGTATTGAGTCATCGACGAGTTGTGCTTCTATGTAGGTTACACGCTTGAGGAAGGAGAACTTTTGGATTGTGGATTCAGGTTGCTGACGCCACATGACCGGTAACAAATAATGGTTCTCCTCCCTCTCTTTTGTGTCACGTGTAGAGAATATTACTTTTGCTGATAATTCTTCAACTCCTATAATTGGTAAGGGTTCAGTTAGAGTAAATGATCACTACACTTTGAAGGATGTGGAACTTGTTAAGAAATTAAAATACTACATGCTTTCTGTTTCACAACTGCTAGATGAAAATCTAGAAATTATTTTCACTAAAAATCGCTGAGGAGTTGTAAATTCAAATAGTGAGCTTATTTTTAACATGTCACAGTTTGGAAGAGTTTTTAAATCTGATTTTGATATGTCTTCCTCTAAGCATAGGTGTCTAGTTGCTAATGATTCAAAGGACTTATATTTTTGGCATCGTAAACTTGGTCACGTAGGCTTTGATCATCTAATGCGTGTTAGTGCTCTTGATCGCATACGTGGGCTGCCTAAGCTTAAAGGGGACAAAGAAATTGTGTGCTCCTCTTGTAGACATGCTAAGATGGTTTCAGGTTCACATACTCCTCTCACAATGATCATGACAACTGAACCGTGTCAACTTTTGGACCTTGACATCGTAGGAACTTCACGTGTTCAATCCTTCGGAGGTAAATGGTATGTTCTTAGGATTGTTGATGATTATTCTAGATACTCTTGGGTTTACTTTATGGCATCTAAGAATGAAGCTTTTAGTAACTTTAGAACTTTATTTCTTAGATTATCAATTGATCACCCAGGATCTTTAAAAGCAATTAGAAGTGATAACGGAACCGAATTTAAAAATCAATCTTTTGATCACTTTTATGCTGAAAATGGAATAGATCATCAATTTTCTTCACCATATGTACCTCAAAAAAAAGTTGTTGTAGAAAGAAAGAAGAGAACCTTAGTTGAGATGGCTAGGACTATGCTTGATGAATATCAAAATCCTAGGAAATTTTGGGCTGATGCGATTGCAACTGCTTGTTATGTCTCAAATCATGTTTTCTTGCGCGCTAAGCTAGGTAAAACACCATATGAGCTCTGGTTTGGACATAGGCCTAGTGTTACACACTTTCGGGTTTTTGGTTGCAAATGCTTTGTTAAGAAACATGGTAATCTTGATAAATTTGAACCTAGATCTGTTGATGGCATGTTTCTTGGTTATCCATCTCATACTAGAGGCTACTGTGTGCTTTTACTTGACACTAACAAAATTGTGGAGACTTGTGAGGTGTTGTTTGATGAAGCTAGCCCATTTACTAGCTCAAACATTGCAGGTCCAGTTCCATATCAGCAGGGGGAGAGCATTTCCGTTGAAGATGAGGAAGATGTGGAGCTGCTGCCCGAAAATTCAGCAGCTAATGACATTGTTCAGCTCCCGATTTTGATTCACAGCCAGAACCGACGACCACCATTGCTGGTCCAGATCCTCCTCAAGTCACAAGCTCATCGATTTGTGATGAACATGAAGAAGAAGAAGCTTGTGAAGTGTCCACTCCCCTCCGTGTTCTCAAAATTCATCATCCACAACAAATTATTGGAAGCTTGCACGAACGAGTGACACGGTCCAGGTTTTGCGATCCAAACTCTCATGCTCATTCTGCTTTTGTTGCTTCCTTTGAACCTAAATATATATCACACACACTCACTAATGAATCTTGGATTATTGCCATGCAATAAGAGTTAGAAAATTTTGGAAGAAATAATGTTTGAAAACTTGTACCTCCACCTCAAGGTCACAATTTAATTGGACCTAAATGGGTTTTTAAAAATAAACAATGTGGGGATAGGGTTATGGTTAGGAATAAGGCTATGTTGGTTGCTCAGGGTTTCACTCAAGTTGAAGGTCTAGATTTTGATGAAACTTCTGCTCTTGTTGCTAGATTAGAAGCCATAAGAATTTTGTTAGCTTTTGCTGCATCAAATGGTTTTAAGCTATATCAAATGGATGTTAAAAGTGCTTTTCTTAATGGCTACATAGATGAGGAGGTTTATGTCAAACAACCACCGGGATTCGAAAATCCAGATTTTCCTAATCATGTTTACATACTGTCCAAAGCCTTGTACGGTCTCAAACAAGCCCCTAGAGCATGGTATGATAGGTTAAAAACATTCTTACTTGAAAAGGGGTTTACCATGGGCAAGGTTGATAAAACTCTTTTTGTGCTGAAGCATGGCAATGACTCATTATTCGTTCAAGTGTATGTGGATGATATTATCTTTGGTTGTGCTTCTCATAATCTTGTGTACAAGTTTTTAGCTATGCTGAGTTCAGAATTTGAGATGAGTATGATGGAAGAACTCACGTACTTTTTGGGGATGCAAATCAAGCAAACCAAGTAGGGTACCTTTGTGCATCAAACGAACTATACAAAAGACCTCCTAAGGCGCTTCAACATGGACAAAAGCAAGCCTCTTCGGACACCAATGGGAACATAAACAACACTTGAACTTGATGAAGATGGTGAACCCGTGGATAAAAAAGAATATAGAAGCATGATCGGATCAGTTTTAAATCTTATGACATCAAGACAGGACATACAATTCAGCGTATGTCCTTGTGCACGGTTTCAAGCCTCCCCACGTGCTTCACATCGTCAAGCCGTCAAAAGGATTCTTAGGAACTTACATGGAACTCAAGAATTTGGCATTTTTCTTCCTTCTTCCTCAACAACTAATTTGAAATCTTTTTCGGATGCTGATTTTGGAGGTTGTAGGATTGATAGGAAAAGTGCTTCTGGTGCTTGTCATTTTCACGGTAATTCACTAGTTGTTTGGTCCTCTAGAAAACAAAACTCAGTTGCACAATCCACAGCTGAATCTAAATATGTAGCTGCTGCAAGTGCTTGCTCACAAATTCTTTGGATTGTTCAAACACATAAGGACTATGGGGTATCACTACATAGTGTTCCATTGTTTTGTGATAACAATAGTGCCATCTGCATTGCTAAAAACCCCGTGCAACATTCTAGAACTAAGCACAATGACATTAGATATCACTTTCTCTGTGATAATGTTGATAAAGGCAAAATTGTACTTCACCATGCAGATACCGAACAACAATTGGCTGACATTTTTACAAAATCTTTGGATTTCACTCGTTTTTGTTTCATTCGTAGTGAAATAGGGGTTATGCATCCTCATGGCTTAAATTGAGGGGGAGTTTTGAAACTTGAGAAGTCTATGTGTGAATCTGAAATTAAAATAATATGAGCATATTATTTCATACATATATGACTTTGTGATTCCATTTACATGCTGAAAGTTCTTACTACATTACCCGTGTTATACATTTTCTAGTTTTTGCCAGGTCTGGTAATTGGAATAATTACTTACAGTAAATCTAGTCATGGTCGAACTTTCTTGCTGTTTTGAACTTGTTGCATGCTCACATGTGCTTTTAATCATAAAGAATTAATCAAGTAATCAACTCACATGTTGAGTTTTTATGAACAAATATAAGTTGAGAAAAGATTAAGAGAATATGCATGCATCACACTTCTTCTTTTGAGATGGCTTATCATTGCACTTAGATATGAACTTGGAAGAAGTTTTGAAACAAAAAGTAAGTTGTATTTCAAATTTTTAACAAGTGCCACATCCTTCAAAGTGTAGTGATCATTTACTCTAACTGAACCATTAGCAATTATAGGAGTTGAAGAATTATTGGCAAAAGTAATATTCTCTACACATGACACAAAAGAGAGGGAGGAGAATCATTATTTGTTACCTGTCATGTGGCGTGAGCAACCTGAATCCACAATCCAAAAGTTCTCCTTCCTCAAACATGTAACCTACATAGAAGAACAATAGGTCAATGACTCAATATTGGGGTTAGTCAAAAGGCATTTAGGAATCCAGTACTGAGTCACACGACGTGCAACAGGAAAAACACGTGAAAGCTGACATAAAATAGCAGGTTTATGAGTCAAAGGTTGAGATTTTTTGGTCTTAACTACTGACCTATAAGGTGTTACTTGTGTAGCACAAAAACCAGTAGCTCCGGAGGCAAAAACAGAAGGTCCTTAGGTAAACTTTGAATGTTTTTGACTCATAATAGCAGGTTGCATGTTTCTAACATTCAGTTTAGTATGTGCAGCAAATTTTGCATTAGAGTTATAAGATCTAGCTTGCATTCTTACTTTTTTATGTTTTTTAGCTAGTTTATAACAAAAATATATGGCATGACCATCTCTACCACAATAGGTACAATGAAATTTAACTTTGTGTTCATGTCTAGATGACCATGCGGTACGTTTATTTGAACCCGAACATGACAACACTCCTGCAGATTTAAAAACCACCTCTTTTGGTTTAGGAACCATTTTAATCAAACCACATCCTAATGACTTTACAATTTTAGGTGGATGTGCTTTAGAATGAGCATGAGAATCAAAACCTAAACCAGTTTTATTGTTGCAAGGATTCGATGAATTCAGTAGCAAGTTTAGATTATTGTTCCCAATACAGAATTGCTCTAGTGTCTTATTCATGTCATCAAGTTTCTTAGACATTTCTAGACAATTTTCACATGATGTTTTTCCTTTTAATTTCCAATTAGAACAATATTTAACTCCATGAGAACGAAGAGCATTGTTCAGAATGGAAATTTCATTCATTGCATCTTTTAGTTTTTTGTGAAGATTGTCACATGCAGAACACTGCAGATCATCTGTAAAACAAGAAGCATCTTTTATGTTTTTAACATTAAAATCAGACAGCTTTTTGTTCTTTTCAAATTCTTTATCAAGTCTATCTAGAGTGGAGGAGTGTGCACATCTTAATGTGGACAATTGTTCATAGATTAAGCCACATGAGGGACATGCATCATCACTAGGAATCAAAGTTTTTAAATGGTTGATTTCAGATTCTAGTGATTCAATTTTAGCAGCATTATCCCTAAGCTTTTTGTCCTTTTTCTTGACAATGATAGTTGCACGAGAAATTGCATCACAAATTTCATTACAGGTAGAACATATCTCATCATCGTCACTATTGTGTCATGCATCCTCCTTACTTGATCTTGATCTTGTTTTGCCCGCCATGAAGCATAAGTTGGCCAGATCGTCATCATCTTCATCACATCCAATGTCTACATCACTTGAATTGAGCTCTTGAAGTGCGGTGTTGAAGCTGTTTATCATCTTGCATCCTACGGTACCCTTCTTTTTCTTGTTGGAGTTTCCAGAGGTGGTATTGACCTTATTTTGCTTTTCATCACGGGTAGAAGGACCTGAATGGTTAGGGCAATCTGTACGAAAGTGTCCTTTCTTACTACATTCAAAGCATCGTTGAGGTCTGGAGCTTCCTCTCCTTCTAGTTCTCACATTTTGCAATGCTTTTGAGAATCGAGTAGAGATGAGTGCTAGCTCTTCTTCTGGAAATTCTTCAATCTGTTCCAGGGTTAGTGAAGACAGCAAAGCATGTGTATGGCTAGATGAAGATTGGTCAAAGCTAGGCATATCATGTTGAGAAACAAATGCAAGAGACTTGTTGGAGTTCTTACGTGAGATTATGTCAATTTCATGAGTTTCCAATTTAGAATATAGAACATCTAATGTAAGTGTACTCATGACAGTAGATTCACAAATAGATGTGACTTTCATCTCCCAACTTGACATATCTAATGCACTTAACAATTGTATAGCATTTTCAGCATCTGAAAAATTAACATTGACACTACGCAAGTTGCTCAGAATTTTATTAAAGCGAGCAAAAAGGTCATCAATGGACTCACCGGGTTGCATCTCGAAGTGCATGTATTCTTTCTTGAACATATCCTGCTTTACCTCCTTGATCGTGTTGGATCCTTCGTGGTAGTTACAAAGTGCTCTCCACGCATCGTACGCCAATCGGAGGTGTGCAACACGGTCGAAGTCGCTCTGAGTTAGTCCTTGGATTATCAAGTTGCGGGCTTTGTTGTTGTTGTCAATATCTCTTAAGTTTGTAGCTGTGACTTGATCGTTTGGCGGCACGTCGTAAGGCTTGTACATTTTTCCCATTGTATGATCAAAGAGCATGTGAAAATCTACCAGAGGGGGTGGGGGTGAATGGTAGATTTAAAAAAATCTTATACAACGGAAACAATTAAATCCCAACACCTTTGGTAGAAAAACGACCTGTTAAAGAAATCGTGTGTGAGACTAATCTAAACGTGTTTCATCATGAAAATAATAATATATATCAGAGATAATCAAGTCACGAAGAAGACACAACAAGAACCACTCAAATCCGTTGAGAGAAACCCAAGTTACGATCAAAAGATCGAACAAAGATCAATCTGTCCTACCCGAGGAAAAAAACAGATCTGTAATACTGCAAAGAAACTCGTGTATATCACCACAAATCCAATGACCTTGAAATTTTGACATGTGATAGATAATCAAGTTTTGAAGACAACTCAAAAAGAATCACATCAATTGGATTTGTAAAACTCGAGTTATGATAAAACTACCAAAGAAAGGTAGTGCTGTGCAGAAAACTCGACGAGAAAAACTTGTTCAGAACAAGTCGGACGAACAAGGCACAAAAGTTCCTTTAAACTACGATATTTATTCAATATAACACAAGATAAACAACCCCAAAGTTGTCCACCACGAGCTTTGGCCTCCCTTGCTTATATAAACAGCCCTTAGGCCAATCCAATCTCAACTAGGACTCTAATCCTACTCAAATCACGAATTGAAACTTTCCATAACTGCTTAGGACTCTTCTATACGCGGATAGAAGCAATATTAAGACTTCCAAACACCTTAGGAACGTATCGCAC
The DNA here is from genome assembly GCA_036927565.1 of Tuctoria greenei. Taxonomy (NCBI): domain Eukaryota; kingdom Viridiplantae; phylum Streptophyta; class Magnoliopsida; order Poales; family Poaceae; genus Tuctoria; species Tuctoria greenei. The sequence goes on along the minus strand of JAYESD010000012.1, from coordinate 11,072,646 downwards.
ATTCCTAAAACAACTCAAATTTGTGATCCACGTGAAATCCTATCATAACCAATTCAAATCATTCCATATTTGAGTAAAACCCGACTCAGCCGCAGCCTAAGTCCATAAACTAGTCGGTTAGACCTTTCCAACCAATTCTTTACGTCCACATCTCTTCATCATGTCTCGGAACCATGTAGCCACGTCCATGCACTCCTTTCACATGTGCAAACATCTTCTAACGACGTCCATAATACTTTCATATGCATTGTTCTTGATTCAAACATGTTGCACGACTTCCCGATCAACTCAACCACAATTCCTCCCGAACTTGGTTGTTGAACCTCATCTTCTCTGTAAGAATAGTTCAATGGATCCCATCATCAGCCATGTCTTGAACTCAAGCAACACCTGCACATGAATAAACAACCAATACTTCCGAGCACAAGTCCTCGACCTGACTCGCGTTAGTTCCGAAACTACAACATCTTACATGAGCACTTCACATAAGCATGTAGCAAACCATAGCAAAATGATATCAACCATATCATCCAAAAAACACAAAAAACTTAGCAAATCAATACTAAGCTAAATTTCCAACAATGTAAAGCAAGTTCGAAACAATTCACAGTAAAAACAGGAATATTGCGATCAAGCTCCGAATCTTGCCAAAGCTAACCGGACCTTGAACCGGAGCTTACCAAAGCTAGCAGGACAAAGCGCGGAGCTAACCAAAGCTAGTCGGACCTAGAGCCAGAGCTTACCAAGGCTAGTACAACCTAGCGCCAGAGCTAGAAAAACATGTCGGAGCTAACCAACATAAGTCGGACCTAGCAAAAACATATTGGAGCTTAACTAAGACGTGCCAGAGCTAAAGTCGGACCTTGCTAAAAAGATGTTATGGCAGCATTCAAAACTTTTATTGCCAAAGCCAATGTATTCAGCACACATAGGTTTCACAATCTCCCCATTGATGAATGCATTGGCAACACCATTGAAAATCCGAACATTGGAATGATAAGTTTTGAGAACAATTCCCCCCCCCCCCCTTTGTAAAATAGAAATAAAATGAGAAGAAAAAAAATTCTCCCCCTAAGAAGAATCATGCCAAAAAATTTGTGAATATGTGCAATGTGCAATCAATTTCTTCCCCTTGCATACTTATCTTTAAAAATGTTAAAAATTCACATATTATCTCCCCCCCTTTGACAATGTATTCAGCAAGGTACAAAAGAGTAATTTTATTTGTTATGAGCATATTATAACATATACATATAAAACAGAGCTCATCCAAGTTGTACTATCAAGTAACATACACTATCACATCAATGAAATACATAAAGTAGTGCAAGCCATGCTAGAGATCAAGTGTAATTTTCAATTTAAGCAAGTCATGATCTCACAAACATAACTATTTCAAAACCTGAAAGCATGAAACTTGTTGCTGCAATTTTATATTCCTTTAAGAACAATTTTTGATAATATGACATTTGCTAGAGATTATATGCCGCATCTGCCTTATTCTAACCAACCAAACCAAGCCTATGTCATCTGACAATCAGAAGCTTATAGACATGATTTTAGTCATACACAACTTCTTCCAAGTTCACATCTAGGTGCAATGATAAGCCACCTCAAAAGAAGAAGTGCGATGCATGCATATTCTCTTGATCTTTTCTCAATTTGTATTTGTTCATAAAAACTCAACATGTGAGTTGATTACTTGATTAATTCTTTATGATCAAAAGCACTTGTGAGCACGCAACAAGTTCAAAACAGCATGAAAGTTCGATCATGACAAGATTTAGCGTAAGTAATTATTCCAATTACTAGTCATGACAAAAACTACAAAATGTATAACATGAGTAATGTAGTAAGAACTTTCAGCACATAAAAGGAATCACAAAGTCATATAAGTATGAAATACTATGCTCATATATTTTAAGTTTAGATTCACACATAGACTTCCCAAGTTTCAAAACTCCCCCTCAATTTAAGCCATGAGGATGCATAACCCCTATTTCACTACAAATGTAACAAAAACGAGTGAAATCCATTGGTTTTGTAAAAATGTCATCCAATTGTTGTTCGGTATCTACATGGTGAAGCACAATGTTTCCTTTTTCAACATTATCACAGAGAAAGTGATACCTAATGTCAATGTGCTTAGTTCTAGAATGTTGCACGGGGTTTTCAGCAATGCAAATGGCACTAGTGTTATCACAAAACAGTGGAACACTATGTAGATCAACCCCATAGTCCTTAAGTGTTTGAACAATCCAAAGAATTTGTGAGCAAGCACTAGCAGCAACTACATATTCAGATTCAACTGTGGATTGTGCAACTGAGTTTTGTTTTCGAGAGGACCAAGCAACAAGTGAATTACCAAGAAAATGACAAGCATCGGAAGTACTTTTCCAATCAATCCTACAACCCCCAAAATCAGCATCCGAAAAAGCTTTCAAAGTAATGGTTGAGGAAGAAGGAAGAAAAATGCCAAATTCTTGAGTTCCATGTAAGTACTTGAGAATCCTTTTGACGGCTTGACGATGTGAAGCATGTGGGGAGGCTTGAAACCGTGCACAAAGACATACGCTGAATTGTATGTCCAGTCTTGATGCTATGAGGTACAAAAGTGATCAGATCATGCTTCTATATTCTTTTTGATCCACGAGTTCACCATCTTCATCAAGTCCATGTGTTGTTGCTGTTCCCATTGGTGTCCGAAGAGGCTTGCTTTTGTCCATGTTGGAGCGCCTTAGGAGGTCTTTTGTATACTTTGTTCGATGCACAAAGGTACCCTCCTTGGTTTGCTTGATTTGCAGACCCAAAAAGTACGTGAGTTCTCCCATCATACTCATCTCAAATTCTAAACTCATCATAGCTGAAAACATGGACACAAGATCATGAGAAGCACAACAAAAGATAATATCATCCACATACACTTGAACGAATAATGAGTCATTGCCATGCTTATGAACAAAAAGAGTTTTATCAACCTTTCCCATGGTAAACCTTTTTTCAAGTAAGAATGTTTTTAACCTATCATACCATGCTCTAGGGGCTTGTTTGAGACCGTACAAGGCTTTGGACAGTTTGTAATCACGATTAGGAAAATCTGAATTTTGAAACCCGGTGGTTGTTTGACATAAACCTCCTCATCTATTTAGACATTAAGAAAAGCACTTTTAACATCCATGTGATATAGCTTAAAACCTTTAAATGCAGCAAAAGCTAACAAAATCATGAGCAAAAGTTTCATCAAAATCTAGACCTTCAACTTGAGTGAAACCTTGAGCAACCAACCTATCCTTGTTCCTAACCACAACCCCATCCTCACTTTGTTTATTTTTCAACACCCATTTAGTTCCAATTAAAGTGTGGCCTTGAGGTGGATGTACAAGTTTCCAAACATTATTTCTTTCAAAATTTTCTAACTCTTCTTGCATGGCAATAATTCAAGATTCATTAGTGAGTGCGTGTGATGTATCTTTGGATTCAAAAGAAGCAACAAAAGCAGAATGAGCATGAGAGTTTGGATCGCAAAACCTGGAGCGTATGACTCGTTCGTGCAAGCTTCCAATAATTTGTTGTGGGGGATGACTTCTGAGAACCCAGAGGGGAGTGCACACTTCACAATCTTCTTCTTCTTTATGTTCATCACAAATTGATGAGCTTGTGTCTTGAGGAGGATCTGGACCAGCAATGGTGTTCGTCGTTGCTGGCTGTGAATCAAAATCATGAGTTGGAACAATGTCATTAGCTGCTGAATTTTCGGGCAGCAGCACCACTTCTTCCTCATCTTCAACGAAAATGCTCTCCGCCTGCGGATATGGATCCGGACTTGCAATGTTGGACCAAGTACCTGTGCCAGCTTCATCAAAAGACACTTCACAAGTCTCCACAATTTTGTTAGTGTCAAGTATAAGCACACGTACGGTAGCCTCTAGTATGAGATGGGTAACCAAGAAACATGCCATCAACAGATCTAGGTTCAAATTTATCAAGATTACCATGTTTCTTAACAAAGCATTTACAACCAAAGACCCGAAAGTGTGTAACACTAGGTCTATGTCCAAACCGGAGCTCATATGGTGTTTTACCTAGCTTAGTGCGCAAGAAAACATGAATTGAGACATAACAAGCAGTTGCAATCGCATCAGCCCAAAATTTCCTAGGAGTTTGATATTCATCAAGCATAGTCCTAGCCATCTCAACTAAGGTTCTGTTCTTTCTTTCTGCAACACCGTTTTGTTGAGGTACATATGGTGAAGAAAATTGATGATCTATTCCATCTTTAGCACAAAAGTGATCAAAAGATTGATTTTTAAATTTGGTTCCGTTATCACTTCTAATCGCTTTTAAAGATCCTGGGTGATCAATTGATAATCTAAGAAATAAAGTTCTAAAGTGACTAAAAGCTTCATTCATAGATGCCATAAAGTAAACCCAAGAGTATCTAGAATAATCATCAACAATCACAAGAACGTACCATTTATCTTCGAAGGATTGAACGCGTGAAGGTCCTACGGTGTCAAGGTGCAAAAGTTGACCCAGTTCAGTTGTCATGATGATTTTGAGAGGAGTATGTGAACCTGCAACCATCTTAGCATGTCTACAAGAAGAGCACACAATTTATTTGTCCCCTTTAAGCTTAGGCAGCCCACGTATGCGATCAACAGCACTAACATGCGTTAGATGATCAAAGCCTACGTGACCAAGTCTACGATTCCAAAAATATAAGTCCTTTGAATCATTAGCAACTAGAGACCTATGCTTAGAGGAAGACATATCAAAATCAGCTTTAAAAACTCTTCCAAACCGAGACATGTTAAAAATAAGCTCACTATATAAATTTACAACTTTGCAGCAATTTTTAGTGAAAATAATTTCTTGATTTTCATCTAGCAGTTGTGAAACAGAAAGCAAGTTGTATTTTAAATTTTTAACAAGTTCCACATCCTTCAAAGTGTAGTGATTATTTACTCTAACTGAACCCTTAGCAATTTAGGAGTTGAAGAATTATCGGCAAAAGTAACATTCTCTACACGTGACACAAAAGAGAGGGAGGGGAACCATTCTTTGTTACCGGTCATGTGGCATGAGCAACCTGAATCCACAATCCAAATGTTCTCCTTCCTCAAGCGTGTAACCTACATAGAAGCACAATACATCGATGACTCAATACTGGGGATAGTCAAAAGGCATTTAGGAATCCAGTATTGAGTCACACAACTTCCAACAGGAATAACACGAGAAAGCTGAGACAAAACAGCAGGTTTATGAGGCAAAGTTTGAGGATTTTTGTACCCAACTACTGACTTATTAGATGTTACATGTGTAGCATGAAACACAGTAGGTTTGGGAGCAAACTTTGCATGTTTTTGACTCATTACAGCAGGTTGCATGTTCCTATCATTCGGTTTAACATGTGCAGCAAATTTTGCATAAAAGTTATGAGATCTAGCAATCATTCTTTCTTTTTTTCTGTTGTTTAGCTAGTCTATAACAAAAATCTATGACATGACTGTCTCTACCACGGTAGAAACAATGAAATTTAACTTTGTGTTCATGTCTAGATGAGCAAACAACATTTTTATTTCACACCGAATGAGACAACACTCCTACAAATTTGAAAACCACTTCTTTTTGTTTAGGAACTATTTGAATCAAACCACTTCCTAATGACTTTACAAATTTAGGTGGATGTGCCTTAGAATCAGCATGAGAATCAAAACCTAAACCAGTTTTATCATTGCAAGACTTGGAAGAATTCAGCAGCAAATTTAGGTTGTTATTCCCATTACAAAAACGATCTAATGTCCTATGCATGTTATCAAGTTTATTAGACAGATCAAGGCAATTTTCACATGAATTTTTTCCTTTTAGTTTGCAATTGGAATAAAATTTAACTTCATGAGAACATAAAGCATTGTTCAATATAGAAATTTCATTCATAGCATCTTGTAGTTTCTTAAAAAGATCATCACAAGTAGAACAATGCAAATCAATTGTAAAACCACTAGCATCTTTCAAGTTTTTATCATTAAGTGCAGCAAGCTCTCTATTCTTTTCAATTTCTAACTCAAGTTTATCAAGTGTGGAGGTGTGCGCACTTCTTCATGAGGACAATTATTCATATATTAAATCACATGAGGGACATGCATCATCACTAGGAATCAAAGTTTTTAAATGATTGATTTCAGATTCTAGTGATTCAATTTTGGCAGCACTATCCCTAAGCTTTTTGTCCTTTTTTTAACTATAATATGGCACGAGAAATAGCATCACCATTTCTTCGCAAGTAGGACATACCTCTTCATTGTCGCTGTTGTGTTCTGCATCCTCCATACTTGATCTTGATTTTCCCACCATGAAGCACAAGTTCGCCAAATCATCTTCATCACTTCCAATGTCCACATCGCTTGAGCCAAGTTCTTGAAGTGCGGAGATAAAACTGCTCACCAATTGACGTCCTGTAAAACCCTTCTTTTTCTTCTTATCATTTGCAAAGGAGTGCTTCGTCCTTGTTTTCTTTTCATCCCAGGAAGTGGGACCTGAAAGGTTAGGGCAATCTGCACGAAAATGTCCTGTCTTACCACATTCGAAACATTGTTGAGGTCCGGAGCTTCCTCTCCTTCTAGTTCTAACATTTTGCAATGCTTTAAAAACCTAGTAGAGAGAAGTACTAGCTCCTCCTTTGGAAATTCCTCAATCTGTTCAAGGCTTAGAGAGGACAACAAAGCAAGTGTACCACAAGATGAAGATTGACCGGAGCTAGGCATGTCACGTTGAGAAATTAAAGGAATAGACTTGTTGGGGTTCTTACATGATATTATGTCAATTTCATTAGTTTTTAACTTGGAATATAGCAAATCTAAAGTAAGTGTACTTATGACAGTAGATTCACGAATACATGTGACTTTCATCTCCCAAATTGACATATCTAATGCACTTAACACATTCCTACCATTTTCAGCATCTGAAAAATTAACATTGACACTTCGCAGGTTGCTGAGAATTTTTCACTTCACAAGTCATCAACTTGACTCACGTTAGTTCCGAAACTACAACATCTTACGTGAGCACTTCACATAAGCATGTTGCAAACCATAGCAAAATGATATCAACCATATCAACCAAAATGCACGAAAAACTTAGCAAATCAATACTAAGAAAAATTTCCAACAATGTAAAGCAAGTTCGAAACAATTCACAGTAAAAAGATGAATACTGCGATCAAGCTCTGAATCTTGCCAAAGCTCACCGGACCTTGAACGGAGCTTACCAAAGCTAGAAGGACCTAGTGCTAGAGTTAACCAAAGCTAGTCGGACCTAGAGCCGGAGCTTACCAAAGCTAGTACAACCTAGCGCCGGAGCTAGAAAAACATGTTGTAGCTAACCAAAATAAGTCGGACCTAGCAAAACCATATCGGAGCTTAACAAAGACATGCCGGAGCTAAAGTCGGACCTTGCTAAAAAGATGTTATGGCAGCATTTAAAACTTTTATTGCCAAAGACAATGTATTTATCACACACAGGTCTCACACCCATATCGCGAAGCCTTGCGCCTGGATAAAAGCTTCCATGTGTGCCTTGCAAACCAGAAAATCAATACCAACAAACACACAAGGTTTTGCCGAGTATTTCTCCATGAGGATTAGTCAAAAGCACGTGCAAATCACAAAGATTAGAGCACCGTGGATCTGATACCAATTTTAGGATCGAAGAGCACGTGTAAAGCTACCAAGGGGGGTAAATCGTAGATTAAAACTTTTCAGCGGAAGCAACGAAAACACCCCTCGGCAGAAAACTAATCTGTTAAAGAAATCATGTGTGCGACTAATCTAAATGTGTTCAACTGTGACAAAACTAGTATATATTGTAGAGAATCAAGTCACAAAGACGTCACAATAATAATCACAAAAATCCGTTGAGAGAAACTCAAGTTACGATCAAAAGATCGAACAAAGGTCAATCTGTCCTACCCGAGAAAAATAGTTCTGGAACACTGCAAAGAAACTCATGTAGATCAGAAACCACAAATCCAATGACCATGAAATTTTCACAGATGATAGAAAAATAAGTTGTGAAGACAAACAAAAAATAATCACGTCAATCGGATCTGTAAAACTCGAGTTATGATAAAACCTCCGAAGCAAGGTAGTGCTGTGCAGAAACTCGACGAGAAAGACTTGCACAAAACAAGTCGGACGAACAAGGAACAAAAGCTCCTTTAGACTACGAATTTTATTCAACAGAACACAAGAGGAACAGTCCAAAAGTCGTCTAACATGAGCTCTAGCCTCCCTTGCTTATATAACCAGCCCGAAGGCAAACTCATCTCAAACTAGGACTCTAATCCTACTCAATTCACGAATCGAAACTTTCCATAACTACTAAGGACTCTTCTATACACAGATAGAAGCAATCTTAAGACTTCCAAACACCTTAGGAATGTATCCAAAATTCCTAAAACTACTCAAATTCATGACCCACACGAAATCCTATCATAACTAACTCAAAACTTTCCATATTTGAGTCAAACACGACTCAGTCGCAGCCTGAGTTCATAACCTAGTCGATTGGACCTTTCCGACCAATTCTTTACGTCCACTACTCTTCATCATGCTCAGAACCATGTAGCCACGTACATGCACTCCTTGCACACATGAAAACATCTTCCAACAACGTCCACGATACCTTTATATCCATTGTTCTTGATTCAAACATGTTGTGTTACCTCTTGATCAACTCAACCACAATTCCTACCAAACTTGGTATTTGAACCTCTTCTCCCTAAGACTAGTTCAATAGATCCCGTCACCAGCCATGTCTTGAACTCAAGCAACACCTTCACATGAACAAACAACCGATACTTCCAAGCACAAGTCCTCGACTTGACTCTCGTTAGTTCCAAAACTACAACACCTTACGTGAGAACCTCACATAAGCATTTTGCAAATAATAGAAAAATGATATCAGACATAACCACCAAAACACACAAAAAAATTAGTAAAATAATACTAAAAAAATTTAAATAGATCTAAAGCAAGTTCAAAACATTGCAAAGTAAAAGCAGAACCATTGTGATCAAGCTCTGAACCTTGCCAAAGCTAACCGAACCTTGAACTGGAGCTTACCAAAACTAACAGGATCTAGCGCTGGAACTTACCAAAGCTAGTCAGACCTAGTGCCAGAGATTATACCTAGAGTCGGACCTTGATGATAAAGGTGTTTTGGTAGTATTCAAAACATTTATCGCCATAGACAATGTATCCAGCACACATAGGTCTCACAAAACTATATGATGTAACATTCAACTCTAATAACATTCAACTAAAATCACGTATTTGCAATGCACCTAATATTTTACCTTCACATAGAGTTGAACCGGATGGAAGGGGTCAGGATGACGGGTGCACCAGCCGCAGGGAGGCGCCAACATAGGGGTGAAAAGGGGCAACGGGGCGCCGGACGACTGCCGGAATGGGTGCTGGCGGACGAGGCGAACACGGGTGCCGGGGGCGCCGGCGGCCGAGGCTGACGGGGGCACCGAACATAGGGGCGGATGGTGGGCCAGACGGGGGAGGCGAAGGGGACGCCGGTCGGCTGACGGGTAGGGGCGGCGGTGAGGCAACGGGCTGGGGCGGCAGAGGGCGGGGGCGCGGTCGAGAAAGGTGAACGGGCGACTGGGGGAATGAAGTGTACGCGGAGGAAGAGAAGAGGCGAAGGTATTAGGTTTTGAGTGGGCCCCATTTAAGAGCATCGGTTTTGCCCTGGCCAACGCTATTAGAGCCTGAGCCAGGTGGGCTCCCCGTATGAGCGTCGGTTTAACCGACGCATTTAATATAAGCGTCGGTTCGGCCGACGCCTTTAATATGTGCGTCTGTTGGCTCATGGAAACCGACACCTCTAACTTATGGGTGTCAGTTCCCTTAAACCGACACCCCTATACACTATAAATGCGTCGGGGCCAACACATATAGATAAACCGACACCCTATTCATCATTTCCTGTAGTGTCACCGCAGCCAGGAGAAGAGAAGGAGGAAGGAGAAGGATCAAGCAAGACCGATCTTCATCAACTCATCGACATCATCGTCAGTTCTCCACCAATTCTTCACCTTCTTTGGATCTAGACATCAAGATCTCGAGTTTTGTCGAATTCTCAACCCTTGAAATGTTGAATTCACGGTAATTACCTTACATCATCCTTCTACGTCAACCTTGGTCCCATAATTCAACTCAAACTATGCCCTAGTTGGAAATTGGCCAAAACCCTTGCCATAGCGTACTTATCCGGTCCCAGTGCAGACTTGTCCGACCTCTCAAATCTGGAAAATTTCTGGAACTTCTTTAATATTGTTTAAAATGACTTGGAACTTGTTCTCACATGTAAAACTTAGTTGTAACTAGTTAGTAAGCAATGATGTCAACCTAATAACATGCATTACCACATAATTGCATTATTCATGCATGTCATGGCATATTGAGTAATATATGAGCATTTATTGGTTGTAATGTTTGTTGTGTATGTTTGTTGCGCGGAATAGAAGGTGTTCCCTAGAGGGTGTTGTCGAGCACCTCCAGCACCAGAACTTCGAAGCTTTTGACCCTAATCAATCTCAAGAGCAAGGCAAGTGTCCTTGATCATTTTAATCCTATTTTTAGATATTTTGTTTACAAAACTGCATGCTTGTGTCAATTTGATGGGAAAACCAAGATAGGTGTTTACTAGACTTTTTTGACCATCCTTGTTGTAAAATCCCTCAAATATTCATAGTACTAAGTTCAAATAGGAGAATTAAAAATTTGAATGGGAAAAACAAATCAAAATGAAAACTGAAAAATCAAACAAATTCAAACTTCAATGAAGGGAATTCAAATATTCAAAACATGTTCCTGTTCAAATCATGTCAAAATAAAAATCTGAGTTCACCATTAACTTCCAAAAAATTCCAAATAGCATCCCTGTCAAATTTCATAAAGTTTGGGGCATATTTTCTATTCAATTCGATGTGTACATTGAATTCCATTCAAAATCAAAATCAAATTTGAATTTAAGATGAAAACTTGGCCAAATCAAATCTTTGAATTCAGAATAAAATCTTAGATTTTTGGTTGAGCCTATCTAAAATTTTTCATGAATTGTAGACAGAAGTGTATGGGATATTTCATTGTAAAGAAAGGGATAAGGATGAGAAGAGCAGTGGGACCCACAGTCAGTGACTCAATTGGAGTGAACCGACGTTGGGCTCTGTTTCCCCGCCGTTCAATGCCGCCACCGTGCGCCAGCCCGACAACCAGCTATGCATGCAGCTCGGTAGCACCTTGAGTGGAATATCTACTTCTCCCACTGTTCATCCCATTCCTTTCTCATTCCACAAGCCATCGACACTCCGTCCTCTCTTTTCTCTCCCGCCATTGCTCAGCACCGCCTCGCCGTTGCTCAAGCCTGCCAGCCAATAGAAGCAGTGTTGTGTTGTGCTCCAAGAGGATAAAAGTAGCACAACTCATTGCTCTATCTTCTCCCACTAAAGTTTCAAAGTTTACTTGGCTTATAACCCAGTATTTGAAGGTTTGGTGGCTGTCGAAGTTGAGCCGCCGAGGTCGAGCCTCTCTGTTCTCCGTCGCACCGACACCACAGACCATGATGAGGAGATCAAAACAACAGAGACGCACATTGAACTGCAAGGACCAATCACAAGAGCACGAGCACGGTTAATAAATCAGCAGGTGAACTCGCTCCTAACTTCCTTTGCATGTGAGTCTGAGAATAGATTGCTATGTGATTATTTAATTGTTATTAGGAACAATGGAAAAGATCAACAAGTGAAGGGAAGAGGCCTCGGGAACATGGAGAACCAGCTGGGACGTCCACAAGGTGATGGAATCAGTTTACAACTCAGACTCGAGTACATTTCAGAATTTTCCCAAACATGTAAAATTAATTCCTACCTGTAGGAAGCTCAGAAAAATATGAATCAAATTTTCCTAGAACCAGAAAAACCGCATCTACCAAGATCATCCACCTTTATATATGTTAAAGCTACAGATTTAGTACCAAATTCAGAGAAGCCTTTTACTTGTTGGAATTTTAGAGATAACAAGCTTCCTTGAACATCTCCAATTCTTGGTCCAGTTGTTTATCATAGAACCTAATATCCACTGTAAAAATCCCAAAGCCAATTAAAATCATTTTATTACCTAATCAGTGTTTATAAGATCTTTTATATAGTTTCACTATCACTCATGTACTTTATATATTGCATATCATATAGTGACCGAGATCGAGGGAAGCTGGAGGCCTTGGATAGCATCATCCCAGTAGCTAACTTCGATACTGACTCGTAGCCAGGCAAGCCCCGGTTTGCATTTAAGTGCTATTTCAAAGTTTCTATTTGAATCACTTATGTCTGGGATGAGTTTTGTGCATTAGGGCTAAGGTGCTTGTTACTCCACTTGCATGACCAACGAATCACATGGAGTATTGGGTAGGTCTACAGCTTTACGAGTAGAAAATCCCATGCTAATGTTTTAAGAAATTTCGTAGAAGTCGAGTAGTTGGAATTTACTCGCGAGATAGGATTTTATCACAAGGGATGGATTTGATCAAAGAATGATTTATAAATATGAATTTGAGACCGAGCAACAGATAGGATGCAGTGGGACGTGGTCTCATGTGCGTAGCCCTGCTTGTGTGGATTGAGGACCAATCCGTGTGCGGCCCTTCGGGACAAGTTTGAACTGTATCGGAAGCATACTGGCTATATGGAAACCAGAAAACCGATGTAATTGGTTAACCTGGGTGTCGAGGCTTACCCTACCCGTCAGTACCCTGGGTACCGGATACCCCAAGATACAGTTAGAAATGCTAAGGAGTTCCACCCGTCTGAGCTGAAGATCGCCGAAGGCTACACGTGTTACAACACACTGAACCCGCATCCCTCGTTTGGGTAGCTCCAGCACTGCCACGTGCAACACAAGGCCGGACCTAACTCCCTTCAAAGGGTAGCTTCGGTCTTGCCACATGCCTAGTGACCCAGGACCTAACCCCCAGTAGAGGGAAGCTCCGATGCTGCCACGTGTATTGTGGCACCGGACCTTCCTCCCCACGATGTGAAGCTCCAGAGCCGCCACGTGTCAAGCCTCCGGACCTGAGACATCAACGAGGAGACTGTCGAATCTCCAATGGCGCACACATTTAAGGGACAGTTATAAGACCTGATTACGTGTCATTAATTCCATATTAATGACACACGATCAGAGGAACCTTAACTCTGGTAACACCGCCATTAAATCATGTTATCACTCTGTTAATTACACTTAATATTCACATATTGTGTATTAGGCAATAAACTACCGCAAGGGCCACATGTCAGGTCAGGCTGATGTAACGGCGAGTCCTTAGACTATAAAAGGGTTGCGCCGCACGGTACATGGACAACTAGGCTCACACGGTCACAAAAGCCATACACTCATACATACAACAACACATCCCCTGGAGTAGGGTGTTACGCTCAGGCGGCCTGAACCACGTAAAACTCCTCATGCCACTGTATTGTTCGTAATCTCACGCATGTCCTAACCAATCAAGAACATCCACGGGCTACGATCTAGCAGTATCGGGGGAAGTGTCGATCACACACTTCGACATTTGGCGCGCCAGATAGGGGCACCTTGAGATTTCAAGATGGTGAACTCTGTCGCAGGATCGTCCAATGGAAACGCTGAGCAACCTACTGGAGGGAATCCCTCCAATGTGCAACAGCCAGCTGGTGCTGTTGTTCCGACGGGCGTCGTCCCCACCACCACCACCACCACTACCTGCTCTGGCTAACAATGCCGGACAACGGGATGGGGTCTTGGCATCGGTCACCGCATCAAAGCACAACAACCCTGAGAACGCGCTAATCGCTGTGCGTACTCCTCTCTAATGTCCACCGCTACCAGGAGCACCTCAGGGTGCGATAGAGCAGTGGTGTGCTTATGTAGAACATCTGGTTGTAGCCGTAGCCGATGGCCTCAACAATTAAGGTCCTCCCCCTTTAGGGCAGCCACCTTCTCAGCATCGGATCTTGTCTGGAAGACTTGGTCCGCAAGTTTCACAACATCAGAGATGAGTTGTGTCTGAGCAGGCAACATTGTTGCACTCCGGGGCACGATGCACTCACACCGCATCGAGACTCTCGACGCATGATTTGTGGTCGGAGCTTGACCGCTGCTACAGACAGCAGAACGATCGTGTCCACAACGAGCATGCTCGCGAATGGCGGGGGGCTCGGGAAAACCCTCCTCCCATTGGAGTAGGGGGCGGCTGCTCAGCCCTAGCCTTGCACCTGCGCATGGTCTATTGGCCTCATAACTATTGACCTCATCTGTCGGAAAAATTCAATGGCATTGTCAACCCCGTCGAGTTTCTCCCGATATACTCCACTGCTATTCTCGCGGCGGGTGGCAATGAAGCTGTGGTGGCCAATTACATTCCTGTGGCTCTAACTGGGGCAGCTAGGTCCTAGTTCATGAGTCTTCCGCCTGAATCCATCAACAGTTGGGCAGAGCTATGCAAACAGTTCACCACCAACTTTGGGAGTTCCTACACCCGACCTCGCACACAACTTGATCTTTTTGCTGTACAACAAAAGTCGGGAGAATTGCTGCGATCATTCATTCAACATTCTTCTCAGGAACAAAATATCATTCCTTCTATCTCTAATGCAGCTGTCATCGTGGCATTCAGACAGGATGTCAGAGACAAGAAGATGCTAGGGAAGCTGGCGACGAAAGAGGTCACCAGCGTCACGGAACTCTTAAGCCTGGCCGACAAGTGTCCTAGGCTGCGGAGGGCCGCGAAGTGCACTCCAAGCCAGCTCTGGAGGTTAACAAAAAAATCCTCCATGTCTAAAGCCACTACCTCTAGTAGTGGAAAAAACAAGAAAAAGTTCATTGGCAAGAAGATACCCTTGGTCGGCACACCTACTGCTGCGGCAGTTGCAGCTCCGGGTGGCCGCGGGACACATCTCGAAAAGCGACATCGACCTTCATCAAAAGACGGCGATGTTCCAAAGATATGGTGTCTGATTTACAATACAGACAAACACAATCTAGAAGATTCGTAGCTCCTACCACTAAGGCAGAACCCCATCGGAAGTGGATGGACACTCCCATCACTTTCGATGCTACAGACTGCCCCAGGAACATGATCGGAGCTGGCTAACTGCCATTGATGGTGTCTCCAACCATCAACAACGTCCAGCTCTACCATGTCATGGTAGATGGAGGGGCGGCGCTCAACCTCTTGAGCTATGAAGCATTCGTGAAGATCCAGCTCCGACTCTCGGACCTTCGCCACTCACGTCCATTCTCCGATGTAGGTCCAGGGGCCACTAGCCCACTTGGATCCATTACACTCCCAGTGACCTTCGGGACCCAAGAGAATTATAGGACCGAGAAGCTGGTCTTCGATGTGGCGCATATAAGCTTACTGGCAACCTTTATAAGATCTCTACCCTTCAACGCCATCCTAGGCAGGCCTGCCCTGTATAGGTTCATGGCCGTAGCTCACTACGGCTACTTGGTGTTGACGATGCCAACACCTCCAGGTGTTCTCCGGATACACGGAGACCGCACTTCAGGAGTTTCAGCACTGGAAGAACTTCACGCGTTTGCGACAAAGCAGGAGGGAACATCCGGCAAGGAGATAGCTGATCAACCTCTGAGCACTCGTCACCGAGGCTCAACCTCTGCATTACGCGTGCAGCCAAGCGGTGACACCGATGTTCCCATCAAAGTCGTCCAAATTGGTTCCGATGTGCCTAGACTACCCATATATCATGAGATCTGGACAACAAATATTAACTCGCGCTCATCACTTACCTCAGGACGAATGTTGATGTTTATGCTTGGCAGCTGTCACAAATGCCTGGGATCCCCAGGGAGGTGATTCAGCACAACCTGAAGATTTATCCCAATGCACGACCAATACACCAGGAGCCCCAGAAACAATCAGTCGAGCGGCAGAACTTCATTCAACAAGAAATTAAGAAGCTGCTCAAAGCTGGTTTTATGTGGGATGTTCATCATACAAGGTGGCTGGAAAACCCAGTCGTTGTGCCCAAGGCCGGTGGGAAGCTTCGGATACGTATCGACTACACCTCCTTGAATAAGGCATGTTCAAAAGATACATTTCCACTACCTAGAATACATCAGATAGTGGAGTCCACCTCCGGGTGTGGGCTATTGTGTTTCCAATATGCATATTCTGGTTATCATGAGATAAAATGTCTATGGAAGATGAAGAGCATAATTCCTTCATAACAGTAGATGGATTGTATTATTATACTGCCATGCCTTTCACTCTCAAAAACGCTGCTTCTACTTTTGTGCGAGCTATGCACAAAATATTTCAAGAGCTCATCAGGGACTTGGTGGAGGTTTACGTCAATGACATCGTCGTGAAGGGCAAGAACAAGGAGTCACTCCTTGACAACCTGCAAGCTGTCTTCGACAAGCTGCAAACCACGCACACCAAGCTGAACTCGGACAAATGTGTCTTCGAGGTTAGCTCCAGGAAGCTCCTCGGATTCTTGGTGACTCACTGAGGAATTGAGGTGAACCCATTGAAGGTCAAGGGCATTAAAGACATGCGGCCACCAGCCCGCATCATGTATGTCTAGAAGCTAACTGGATGTTTAGCAGGTCTTAGCCGGTCCATCTCAAGACTGGCGGAGCGGGCGCTACCCTTCTTCAAGTTATTGAGGAAGACCGGGCCATTCCATTGGTCCAAAGAAGCAGAAAAGGCATTCCAAGAGCTTAAACAACTCATCGCCACACTACCAATCCTGGTAGCTCCGAACCCTGGTGAGCCCCTACTGCTTTACATTTTGGCAACTACGGAGGTTGTTAGCATGGTCCTGGTTGCGGAAAGACCAGAGCCATCTACAGTTCAGGAGCCCAGACCCCTCTGGGAGGGTCCAGAGCTACTTGAAGGCCAGTTGGGGCCCCTGGTCCCAGGCACGGATCTTCAAGGAAAAATGCTAGAGGATCAACCTCTCTAATCTGAGGGAGTTCACATGGCTGATCATGAAGATCCGGACCCCTCCGGGAGGGTTTGGGTTGAACAAGAAGAAGTTTTGAACCCCTCCAGGAGGGTCCGGGAAGCTCAACAGGAAGGTCTGGACCCCTCCGGGAGGGTCCAGATTGATGAAGAAGAAGCTTCGGGCCCCTCCGAGAGGGTTCGGACCGTCAAGCGCCTAGTGTACTTCATCAGTGAAGTACTTCAGGATGCCAAGACTCGATACATTGAGGTGCATAAGTTGCTTTATGCAGTTTTTATTGCCTCAAGGAAGCTTCGTCATTATTTCCAAGCTCACAAGATATCAATGGTAACATCGTATCCACTACGTGCTATACTGCATAATCCGAATTCTGCTGGGAACATTGCAAAGTGGTGCAGTGGAGCTGTCAGAATTTGATCTCGAATTCCTGCCTCGACAAGCTATCAAGAGTCTAGCATTGGCCGACTTCGTGGCGGAGTGGACCCCTTCTCCATCAAATCCTGGGGGCCCTAGCGAGCAGAAGCCGAAGCCCAAGGTCCTGGTATTCACCGAACCTCACTGGACTCTCTACTTTGACGGCGCCATGCAAGAGCAGGGGAACGGAGCTGGAATCCTTTTCCTCGCTCCAATCAGGGAGAAGGTCAAATACATGGTACACCTTGACTTCAAGGCAATTAACAACATGGCGGAGTATGAATCTCTCATCTACGGGATCAAGGTGGCACTTTCATACGGCGTCAAGTAGATGCTGGTGAAGGATGATTCACAGCTCATTATCAATCAAGTCCAAAGTAAATGCAGCTGCAACAACCCACAACTTGTTGCTTACCACCCTGAAGTCCAGAAGCTCCAGAAGGACTTTGACGTCCTGGATCTCTGCAATGTCCAGTGTCTCAACAACGCTGAAGCTGACGAACTCTCAATGAGGGCTTCAACCGGAGACCAAGCTCCCAACATAGTTTTTGTCAGGAGGCTATCTAGACCAACTGCTCAGCTTGTCGACCTGAACGAAGGGGGCGATATCAGCACCTCAAAGCTGGCATTCTCGGTGGCCTCATTACCATGGTGTCCACCAAGGGTCGTGGGCACTGCAGGAAACTCTGAGCAACCCAGCGCGCAAGATCAGGAGGCTCAAGTTACCTCCAAAGAATTGATCTCGGAGATACAGAGCTACTTGAAAGACAATGTCCTTCCTGAAGACGGTGCATCCACTGATCGGATCATCAGGTTGGCTAAAAGATACATGTTGGTAGAAGGGGATATCTGCCGGCGCAGTGCCAACGGCGTCCTAATGTGGTGTATTGCAAGGGAAGAAGGTCGCGAGCTCCTTAGGAAATCCATGGAGGCGACTGTGCGAACCACGCGTCTTCATGCACGATGGTCGGTAAAGCCTACCGGCATGGCTTCTACTGGCCTACAGCACTCCAGAATGCAGTCAATTCAGTAAAAAAAGTTTGAAGCGTGCGAGTTCCACACAAAACAAATTCACACACCGGCTCAGTCACTGCAAATGATACCTCCTACATGGCCATTTGCTGTGTGGGGGATGGAGATTTTGGGACCTTTCCCAAAAGCCGTCAGAGGTTACAGGTTCCTGTATATCACCATCGACAAGTTCACCAAGTGGCTGGAAGCAACTCCAGTTGTGACTATCAATAAGCAATCAGCTAGAAAGTATGTTTATTATGCAGATTAGACAGATTTGTGCACTCTTTGATTGTGATTCTTGTCTTGTATGTTTATTGTCCAGATTAGACAGATTTGCGCTAGAGAGTGTTGCGAAGAATTTCTAGTACCAAGAGTTTGAAAGCTTTGACCCGAACCAATCCCAAGAGCAAGGCATGTGTCCTTGACCATATTGATCCTGTTTTTAAAATAAATATTTTGTTTGCAAAACTGCATGCTTGTGTGAATGTGTCCTAGAGGGGGGTGAATAGGCCATTTTGAATTTTGTCAGAACCTACAACACTTAACAACCAGATCAAATCTCGAGATATCGGACTAGTCCGGTCAAGTGCGGACTAGTCCATTGTGTACCGACTAGGTTAATCAAATTTCATCAATTAACTTGATCCTAGGATGTAAGCAGCAGAATTATACTTGTAATTTAAGTGTTGCACAACTATGAACTAGGGTGTATAACAATTTAATCTTAAACTCAATGTTTTAACATAAAGTGAGCATGATTGATCGGAACACTAGATATATATATGAAATGTAAGAACAATGAGCACAAATGAAGAACAAAAAGATTTTATCCCATCGTTCAGTTCCCACAGAGGCAACCTACATCCACGTTGAGGAGTCCACAAAAAGAACCGGGTCTTCTCCAACCCTACCCTCGTCGGATCGCCACGGAGGCCAATCCTCTTCACTAATCACAAAGGGCAAATAACCAAATTCAAGGGGCCTTCTAAAATGTTGAGGGCTCCCCAAGATTACAACAAGAACTCCACCAAGAACACACTCGAAAGATCACAATGAAAACCACAGGAGTGTGTTGGGGAAACAAACCAAGAGCTCAATGAGTGATGAACCGTGTCTCTCCAATGATCTTTGTTGCATTTGATTTCGTGGAGAGATGTGTTTTTGAGGCTCTTGGGAGGTGTGACGGCGCAGGGGGTCGAGATTTTTGTGGAAGATGGGTCGTGTACACCTATTTATATGGGGTTCCCAAAAGTTACCGTTAGGGTTTAGGAATATCGGACTAGTCCGTGGTGGACACCGGACTAGTCTGGTGAGCTATGTGTAGCAAACCCTAGGTGTCCCGAAATATCGGACTAGTCTGACAGAGAGCGGACTTGTCCGATTTCGTTTCTAGAAATCTTCAGACTGGTCCGATGGATATCGGACTTGTCCGGAAAAGCGAAACCCTAAGTGAATTGGGGACATGTCCGCACTTGGAGGACTTGTCCGATTTTGGTCAGAGGGTTTTTCGGACTTGTCCGATTTTGTGCAATTTGTGAAGTTTTTGGAGGACTAGTACGCACTGGGGAGGACTAGTCCAATTCTAGTCAGAGATATATCAGACTAGTCTGTGGTGATATCGGACTTGTCTGATCTTGTGCAGAAAGATATCGGACTAGTCCGGGGAGAGTCGGACTAGTCCGGTCCTATATGAATATGTGCAATGTGTGTGATTATTTGTGTTAGAGCTCTTGAGGTGTGTTTCCTTAACACACGCCACACACAATGATCTACTACACTTTTTCCTTGAGCTCTTTTCCGCATTGCTCCTCATTCTCCTTTCTTTTTGGCTCTTTGCTCATTTTATCATTAGAACCTGTGCTCACCTCAACAAAGTGGTTAGGATCTCATTTGCTTATCATAAATCATCCGAAACCCACAACGGATTCCTAGATGCACTTTCAATCTCCCCCTTTTTGGTGATTGATGATAACCAATTGAGATTTCACAAAATATGATAAAAAGTTGAGATTTTTATAAAGTGTGCACATATGAGTTTAAAACACATTAAGCTATGAAAACATGATCCATATGTGCACTCTTTATGGCGGGATGCAGAACTAAGTGTATAGAAGCAATAATCATGATGAGAATGACATAATTGACATCAACACATCAACAACAAGCATATATGTCATTCTTAGAGCAAAATCACAGATTTCATCAATTACTTCATAGGTAGCCCAAAACATTGCATCACAGGACCATAAGTATCATAAGAGCATATTAAAAGTTTTACAACCCACAAAATAGACAAAAGACATAAAAAGAAGCTCTCCTCGCATCCTACAGCTAAAACCTAAGACTCCCACTCAATCTCTCCTCCTTTGGCATCAAGACACCAAAAAGAAGGATACGAGGGACCTAAAGTCTTCAAGCCTCACGGTCGGTCCTCTCATCGTCTTCATTTCCATCTTCTGGCTCATGAGGAGGAGGAGGAGGAGGAATGGAGCCACTCGAGGCCCCAATGCCAAAATAGACAAGCTCGGAGGGAGTCAAAGGCCCGAGCTCAGTGTAATCAGAGTCGGAGTCATTAGAAATTACTAGAGATCCAATGGGCTCGATCTCCAGCTTTTGGCAAATCTGCTTCACATTTTCCTTGACATATCTCATGTCAGCCTTTCTTCTCTTGTTGAGCTTGTGGGCCTTCACCTCGGCCTTTTTGCAGGAGGCAAAAATAGCACTCAGGTACTTGAAGATGCCACTTGGAACCCCTTTTGAGGAGGGGCCCTAGTGGCGGGAGCAGCTCTAACACCGGCACTAGCTCTCGCTGGAGCCTCAGGGCTGGAGGCCGGAGATGGAGCAGCTTGAACACTTGGCTTTTGAGGCATATGGGGCCTAAAGTTTAGGTGCTCCACATCCTTGACGAACTCTATTGCTATGACCTTCTCAATCATAAACATGAGGTAAGGAGCGTAGCCACAGGACCTGTTTGGCGTGCAGGTGATGTTGACCATGTCTTTCTAGATATAGTCAAAGACATCAAATCCTCTGTCTTTGCTAATGACCTTCATCAAGGTCCTGAGGTACCCCTGCACACTTCCAGCATCCCCATCCTTGGGGGCAATTGTCTTCCTTAGAACCCTGTTGAACACCACAAAGAAGGGCTTCATATTCTTGGTAGAAGGGGTGTTGAACTTGGAGTTGGGTTAATAAAGAAACTTCATTATGTCTTTCTCTATGACACCAATGTTGTGGATGATCACATTGTTGTTGCTCGAGGTGTCAAGATGCAGCATCCTTGAAAATTCTTCATATGTTATGCTGTACTTGGATCCATGAGTCATCCAAGTCACACTTTCTTCCTCGTCACTTGAGAAGTGGCAAGTAGCGTAAAACTAGGCAATCACCTCATCATTCCAATTATTCCTGAGGGCAAAGAGATCCTTCAAGCCATGTCTTGCAACTGCCTCGACCACTTCCACAAAAGGTGAGCAGCTCTTCTTCTCAAAATGCGCCAATCTATCCATTGGCTGCGCACCACGGGCATCTTCATTAGGAGATATACAAACTTGTAGAAGTTTGCATGGAAGTTGCTCCAAAACCTCCCATCGGCAGCTTGCTTCAGACAGTTGTAACAATCAATATTTCTGAATTTTGCCACCATGTCACTGCCCTTTCTATTGAATTTCTCCTCTGCGGGATCCCATGCCCCTTCCATTAGAGCTGACAGCTTTAGAGGCCCAATCGGGCCCGTTGCAATTCCCTTGCCCTTGCCCTTGGCTTGGAGAGGGCCACCTCCAACAGAAGCCTTGGATGTTGGCTTCTTCGTGAGCACTTTCCTTTGAGCCTGGGGAGGAGAGGAAGCTGGCTCGGAAGGTCGCTCTTGGCGCTTGTTGCCTAGGCTTGTCGAGGACTGAAGCATGGCTTCGTGGTCCATCTCGACCTTGAAATCGGAATCTTCGTCGTGTGAGTTCGACATGCCCTAAGAATGGATTGCACAAGGTATTGATGAGAATAGCGGACAAGGAATTGCATTGTGGAATTAAGAAGTTAGGGTTGAGTTCAGAAAAATTGGACTAGTCCACAGGCACAGACTAGTCCGGGTGACCGGACTTGTCCGTGCATGGACCGGACTAGTTTGGTATTCATCCTCAAGAACCTTAACTATGAGACAAATGGAGTTTCTCAATGCAAAACTAGCCTAATAGCAATGTAATACATCAAGGACACTTTTATTAGGTGACAAAAGCAAGGCTATTCGATCAACAATGAAGAAAATGGAGATTTCTAGGGTTTGGGGGGAAATTTACCAAAGAATCACTTGAATCTCGAAGAAGAGGGAGTTGAAGGGCGAACAAGTCCGTGGTCTTCAATCCCTAAGTGAAGGAGGTTGATTTCCACCCAAACTTGGAGATTTTTGATGGAGAAATCATCGAATTGCCTTGGGGAGCTCGAGCGTGGAGAGAGAAAGCTCGAGGCAAGTGTAGGGGTGAGGAAGATTAGGGTTTGGCGGTGGCTAGGGTTATGGACACGAAAAATCGGATAAGTACGAAAATGATCGGACTAGTCACAACTTTTCCAGAGGCTATATCGGACTAGACCGTGGTCTGTCGGACTAGTCCGGCCTAACCGGCGCTCTGCGGACTAGTCTGCACGTGCGGACTAGTCCGGGTAATCACGGACTAGTCCGTGGTCACAAGACAACAATCGCTTAGTCCTTTCGTATATATTCGAAGGTACTTACTTATAAAATAGGGAATAAAATAAAATCATATAATTTTGATGAATATGATCACTAAGCATACAACAATCAAGCCATGATCACAATTCACCAAGATCTAGTAATTGACATAGTTTTTAGGAAAAATTTAGAGAGATGATTTTCACAACTCAATCAATGAATTTTGAAGATAGCATTCAGTATACAAGATTTCAAGCCACACTCCGAGCATCGAGAAAATTTAGTTCATTTCGAAGTTCGCAAAAGCATTTTTCATCAAGTGGATTGGTGAATATATCAGCTAATTGCTTTTCAGTATTGACATGTGAAATGGCTATATCTCCCTTCATTAAATGGTCTCTCAAAAAGTGATGTCGGATGTCTATGTGTTTGGTCCTAGAGTGATCAAGGGGATTATGGGCAATTTTAATGGCACTCTCATTGTCACAAAGGAGTGGAATACGGTTCATACTGTAACCGTAATCCCTTAGAGCTTGTCGCATCCAAAGGAGTTGTGCACAACAACTCCCGACTGCAACATACTCCGCTTTGGCCGTGGATAGGGCAATGGATTTTTGTTTCGTGGAGGACCAAGAAACAAGGGATCTTCCTAGGAATTGGGATGTACTGGAGGTACTTTTTCTATCTACTTTGCATCCGGCATAATCTGCATCGGAGTAACCAATGAGGTTGAATTTGGAACCTTTGGGGTACCAAAGGCCTAGTTTGGGTGTATGAACTAAATACCTCACGATTCTCTTAACGGCTGTCAAATGACACTCTTTTGGGTTGGCTTGAAACCTTGCACACAAGCATACACTCAACATAATGTTTGGTCTAGATGCACATAAGTAGAGTAGAGATCCAATCATGGAGCGATATAACTTTTGATCGACGTTTGGTCCATCTTGATTGAGATCCAAGTGGCCATTCATTGCCATGGGAGTCTTTATAGGCTTCGTCTTGTCCATTACAAACTTCTTGAGTATGTCTTGAGTGTACTTCGTTTGGCTTATGAACGTCCCTTCCTTTTGTTGCCTCACTTGGAACCCCAAGGAGTACTTTAGCTCTCCCATCATAGACATCTCAAACCTATCTGTCATAATTTTACTAAATTCCTCAGAAAAAGATTTGTTAGTTGAACCAAAGATTATATCATCAACATAAATTTGACAAACAAAGAGATCATTGTCAAAGTTCTTTGTAAACAATGTATAATCTACTTTACCGATCTTAAAACCATTTTCAATTAAGAAATCTCTAAGATACTCATACCAAGCTCTAGGAACTTGTTTGAGGCCGTAGAGAGCCTTACACAATTTAAATACATGGTCGAGAAACTCTTCATCTTCAAACCCGGGTGGTTGCTGCACATACACCTCCTCCTTGATTGGTCTGTTGAGGAAGGCACTTTTCACACCATTTGATAGAGCTTGAAATCATGGTGAGTAGCATATGCAAGTAATATTCTAATGGACTCAAGTCTAGCTACGGGAGAAAAGGTATCATCAAAATCCAAACCTTCGACTTGTGAATACCCTTTGGCCACAAGTCGTGCCTTGTTCCTTGTCACCACCCCGTGTTCGTCTTGTTTGATGCGGAAGACCCATTTGGTGCCGACGACGTTGGATTTTGGTCTTTCGACTAGTTCCCACACCTCGTTCCTTTTGAAATTGTTTAGTTCTTCTTGCATGGCCACTACCCAATTTGGATCCTTCAATGCATCCTCAACCCTGCGCGGTTCCAAAAAGGACACAAATGAGTAATACTCACAAAAATTAGCTATGCGAGATCTAGTAGTTACTCCCTTTTGGATGTCACCGATGATGTTGTCGATTGGGTGATCCCTTTGGACGCATTGGTGTACTCTTGGGTGTGGCACTTGCTGTCTTGAATCTTCATGATCATCTTATTCTCCGCCTAAATGGTTGCCCTCATTGACTTTGTCAGTGTTTGGATCCGGTAGATCTCCCGATACTACTGTTGGTAGATCATAGAGTTGTAGTTTGGTAATGGGCGCGCAGAGATTCAAGAAGGTGAATGACAAGTAGACACAGAGATTTACGTGGTTCGGGCCGCCTGAGCGTAATACCCTACTCCACGGGGTGTGTTGGTGTTGTATTAAGCGTGCGAGTCTAGAAGAAGCTCCAGAAGAAGAAGATCATCTAGGTTAGGGAGTCTAGAAGAGGTCTGGAGAGGTCTACTGTGTATCGTCGACCAATCCTTTTATAGTACAAGGATTGGTCGTTACACCATTATCCTGGCCCGACATGTGGCCCCTACGGTTACACATGTTTGATACACAATTAATGAGGTTGATTACCCTTAATAGCCCGGTAACGGGCCTTAACAGTGCCGTTACTGGTATTAAGGGCCATCCGATCGTGTGTCATTAATATGGCATTAATGATACTTAATCGGGTCTTGAAGTCTTTGATTGCTCCTTGAAGGTCCGGAGCCATTGGGGGTCCACCAGCTTGATTGTTGAAGTTGAAGGTCCGGCGGTTCAGCCATGTGGCAGCTCCGGAGCTTACCGTCGTGGACGGATAGGTCCGGTGCTATTGGACATGTGTCGGAACTTGAGCTTTGATGAGATCATGCACATTATTATTGCACCTACAAACATGACACAATATTTATTTATTTGGGATCCTGGCTCAAGTGAATGTGCACTCTTATTTGATGGACAAGATCAAGATGGCGCACTATGTCGTCCACCACCTTGGCCTCCTCCATTCATGCATATAAGAAGATTTGATGGCGTTGCACATTTGGACCAACACATGAGAGGAGACGAACTTGAGTTGAGGACGACTCCAATTCAAGGAGGGGAGGATGATGAGGACATCACTTATATGGATACAAACAACACTCTACTGAATATACAAGATGCAATCAATAGAGTTCATACACAACAAATAATTTCAGAGGTGAACTCGTTCTTATATATTTCCTTATATGTTTTTGAGCATAGATTGCTACTTAATGATTTATTTGTGATTAGGATCCATGGAGAGGTTCAAGGAGTACTTGGAGGGAGTATTAGGGACGTGGAAAACCAGAGAATTCGTTCAAAGAAGATGGAAACCGAACCAAACTCCAAATCGTATCCAACTCGGAGTCCAGGAGCAGTACGAACTAAAACGGACGTCCAGGACGCATACGAACTCCGTTTTGGACGTTCTACATATGCACGGAAA
The DNA here is from genome assembly GCA_036927565.1 of Tuctoria greenei. Taxonomy (NCBI): domain Eukaryota; kingdom Viridiplantae; phylum Streptophyta; class Magnoliopsida; order Poales; family Poaceae; genus Tuctoria; species Tuctoria greenei. Next base: position 11,046,278 of record JAYESD010000012.1, on the reverse strand, counting down.
GGGGAGAGGATAACCTTTCCAATGTCACCGGTCCCATGTCAAAATTCCTCGGGAGTCGTCGGGAATCGTCGAAACAAAATCAAGTACAGAATCTATCGGGGTGCTGCGCCACCGTATTGGGCCATTGGGCCTTGTATCAAGTCTAAGTCCATTATTTTCGTGTCTTAGGGTTAGGTCACGACCCTAACACCCCCTTGGACGTCCTCCCACCTATATATACTCCATGGTAGCCGCCATAGACAATTGGGTTTTGCTTAGATCAATAATATCGCCGTTCTACGGTTTGTGAAACCCCAAATTCAGCAATTTCAGATTGCTTCTTCTACGTTCTTGCTTGTATTCTCGGTTGCACTTGCAGGGATTAGCCTTCTTGGCGAGGTCAATCGTGTGAAGCACGGTTGATAACCAACGGAGCGGTGGTGTAGTGATTGCAGGGGTTTTTCGTGTTCTACTCGAGAGCCTCGGATCATCAACGTCGAGATCTCCATCAATCGACTTATCCATTACCTTTCGGAAGATCGGGACTCATCATCCTCTTTTTCCTATCAATTGGTATCAGATTTCCAGGTTGCCCGTTAGGTAATTCATCTATCCATTACATTAGTTTTGTTTTTCATACCTAGAGTCCACAAAAAAGCCATAAAAAAACTTGCAGTTTAGTAGATCTGTTCATTACTTTGTCCAAACCATATTGAGCCTTTGCAACTTTGTTATTCAGTTTGGTTTTGTTGAGTTTGTGTCCGTGGTTGAGTCATATTGCTGGTTTATAAAGTGTTTTTGGTCTTAGTTTGAGTTTTGCATTGTGTGATTCATCCTTTTGAATCACGTCATCACGTCCAGATTAGATTCACCTCTGTCCAGTTTGGTATTTTTATCATATCTCGCACATACGAACTCAGATTTTGGTGTTCTTGTACTTTCTGGAAAGCTTAAGAAGTGCTCTATCACTTTCGTATTCATCATTTGCCCAGAAAATGTAGTTATCAATGTCTAAATTGCATTAGATCCGAATCTGTTATTGACCTAAAAATTCTGAACAGTCTGTATTTCGAGGGCAATATCTCCTATTGTTCTCTTCCAAAATAGGTCTTCCATATATTGAAATTAAAGAGGAGAGATATATCTACAATCTTTCTGTTCTAAGTTTTCCAATTTAGAGCCTATAAGTGTGCCTATTTGTCCTTGGAAGATTGAGCAGAAAATCTGCGACAGACACACGAGATATCTTGGATTGATTTTCATTGTGTTCTTCCCTTGCAACACATTCTGAAAAAAAAGGAAGAAAGAAGAAAAAGGCAAGTGCAAAACAAGAAACAAAAGCCGCACAAAAAAGGAAAAAAAACAACAAAAAAAACAGAAGTGCTTACATTCTTTGTGTCATCTAGTTTTGTCTCATGTCTTGCTAGCTTGAACTACTAGGAACACATTTAGACCAGCAACTTTGACAAATACTTTGGACACTTATTCAACTTCACTATCTGATTTCATTGTTGCTAATCCTTGCTACAAATAAAGTGCCATCCAAGCTACACCTTACTCTTGAGCAGAATCGATACACCTTTGCAATCATCCCACACTTCATTGGTTTCTTCATACCGGCCACCGTTTGCCACCTGCAGTGTCGGTAAGAACACTTGTAAGAGCGTGGTAAGACGCTTGAGAGTGTGTGATTCCACTTCCACTTTTCCATTATCCTTTGTAGTTGATAGGGATAACAAATTTTTTTTTGGGTTGTCTTCTGTTTGCTACTAACAATGTCAGGTAAAAGCAAGAATCATGCATTATATGCTGAGATGATGGACATGATGAAGACGGCGATAGAGTTGCTCACTAAAAATCAAACATCAACCAAGGATTCACATGACATTCAGACCACCTTTACAACACCTTCCACAAGAAGTAATTACATTCTCCCATCTCTTCCTTCTTATGATGGTTTTGGTTACGATGAATATATTGCTTGGGAAATAGAGTTGGATAAAATTTTTGGACAATGTCATATGTGTGAGAAAAGAAAGATTAGAAATGTTGCAAGTGCATTAGTAGATTGTGCATTGACTTGGTGGAACAACTTAAGTGATTTAGAAAGACCTCGAACATGGAAAGATATGAAAATTCTTATGCGAGAAACTTTTGCTAATGTATCTAATTGTAAAGATGAAATACATGAACTTGAGAAGAATTTTCTTGTTGTACCTCCTCCTTTGCCTAACCTTTTGCAGGAACATGAACAAATAAATGAAGATGCGAATGAGAGTGAAGTGTTGAACAATTCTTCTGAATTTTTTGATGAATCAACTCATAATGCATTTGAATTTCTTGCTGAAAATGAGAGTAGTGTTAATGGAAAATGCTATATAGTTCACCAAGGTATGATATTTTCAGATGTGCTGAATTTTGCTACCAATCATACTATCGATGAGCAGCAACAAGATGAACCTTTTCATAATACAACTTTACCATTAGTTGATTTTCCCACTGATTCTTATAACAAAAATGAGTTGTGTGCTGATAATTATATTATACCTATGCTAGAACAACCAAATGAATTTGATACTTTATCACTCACTTGTGCTGAAATTAAGCATTTGATCCCAACTACATGTGAAAGGGATGAGCTGAAATTGTTATCTTCTCTAAATACTTTGGGCTATATTGAATTTGACACTCTTTGTGATCTAGATATCGTAGAGAAGATAATATTTTCTCAATCTGAGTTGCCTTTGTTAAGTAGAAATATTTTTCATGCTATAGGCAAATATGAACATAGTGGTATGTTTATGGTGCATAAAGTTTACATATGTTCAAATGAGGAAGTTCCTTTTGTGCTGCAACAACATGGTCAAGTAAATGAATGTACTAACGCTAATAATGTCTTGTCAAGTTTTTCTAGTATGTTTTCCTTGCAGCAGGGACAACAAAAGCATTATTCACTGTGGTTGTGCATTATGGACAACACTTACTCTACCTCCAATGTAAGCCTTTTTGCTGGACATACGAGCAAGCCGAGGACGGCTTGTCATAAAGAAGGGGAGAATGATGAGATCATGCACATTATTATTGCACCTACAAACATGACACAATATTTATTTATTTGGGATCCTGGCTCAAGTGAATGTGCACTCTTATTTGATGGACAAGATCAAGATGGCGCACTATGTCGTCCACCACCTTGGCCTCCTCCATTCATGCATATAAGAAGATTTGATGGCGTTGCACATTTGGACCAACACATGAGAGGGGACGAACTTGAGTTGAGGACGACTCCAATTCAAGGAGGGGAGGATGATGAGGACATCACTTATATGGATACAAACAACACTCTACTGAATATACAAGATGCAATCAATAGAGTTCATACACAACAATTAATTTCAGAGGTGAACTCGTTCTTATATATTTCCTTATATGTTTTTGAGCATAGATTGCTACTTAATGATTTATTTGTGATTAGGATCCATGGAGAGGTTCAAGGAGTACTTGGAGGGAGTATTAGGGACGTGGAAAACCAGAGAATTCGTTCAAAGAAGATGGAAACCGAACCAAACTCCAAATCGTATCCAACTCGGAGTCCAGGAGCAGTACGCACTAAAACGGACGTCCAGGACGCATACGAACTCCGTTTTGGACGTTCTACATATGCACGGAAAGGGGAGAGGATAACCTTTCCAATGGCACCGGTACCATGTCAAAATTCCTCCGGAGTCGTCGGGAATCGTCGAAACAAAATCGAGTACAGAATCTGTCAGGGTGCTGCGCCACCGTATTGGGCCATTGGGCCTTGTATCAAGTCTAAGTCCATTATTTTCGTGTCTTAGGGTTAGGTCACGACCCTAACACCCCCTTGGACGTCCTCCCACCTATATATACTCCATGGTAGCCGCCATAGACAATTGGGTTTTGCTTAGATCAATAATATCGCCGTTCTACGGTTTGTGAAACCCCAAATTCAGCAATTTCAGATTGCTTCTTCTACGTTCTTGCTTGTGTTCTCGGTTGCACTTGCAGGGATTAGCCTTCTTGGCGAGGTCAATCGTGTGAAGCACGGTTGATAACCAACGGAGCGGTGGTGTAGTGATTCCAGGGGTTTTTCGTGTTCTACTCGAGAGCCTCGGATCATCAACGTCGAGATCTCCATCAATCGACTTATCCATTACCTTTCGGAAGATCGGGACAATCAGATTGCTTCTTCTACGTTCTTGCTTGTGTTCTCGGTTGCACTTGCAGGGATTAGCCTTCTTGGCGAGGTCAATCGTGTGAAGCACGGTTGATAACCAACGGAGCGGTGGTGTAGTGATTGCAGGGGTTTTTCGTGTTCTACTCGAGAGCCTCGGATCATCAACGTCGAGATCTCCATCAATCGACTTATCCATTACCTTTCGGAAGATCGGGACAAATTTTCCTATCAAGCTTCCCTCTGTCTGGGGGTTAGGTATGGGGATGCCATACCGGTATGTAGTCCGGAGCTTTCCCATGTGTGGGTGATAGCACCGGTCTTATGATACACGTGGTGGCCCTGGGACTAACCATGTAGGGGAAGCATGTCCGGTTACACCTGACATGTGGGGCCTTCGGAGGTCTTCGAATCTGGTAGATGGAGTTTCCTTATGATCTTTGCAATCTCAAGGGGTATCCAGTACGTAGGGTACCGACAGTGGCCCCCTGGGCCTACCTCTGGGAGAGACCTTTTGGATGAAGTCATTCTGCCGGAGGTGGGTCCATTCTTCAGTTTTTGAGCCGTGTCTTCAAGGGTCTTCGGACGTGCCTTTGGCGATAGTTCGCAGTTAAACCACCGCCGCATGGCATATCCTGGAGGCGGCAGGTGAGATCTTAGCGTGCGGATCTCACGCAATTGATGGTCGCCGGTTCCCGATACGAAAATCGTATTGGTTCCGCGCGCCCTGTCAGGCCGCCGCCTTCGGGTTTCTCGCCTTTCATGATGACAACCGTTCGCCTGAGGTAAGGACCTCGAATTGGTCGTCGGGGTGGCCCCGGGCCCCCTTGTCATTGGCAGGGTGAAGTTTTTGGCTGGTATCATCGGCTCCTATGCGGTTTCCATCCAAGCGTTGCGGGAGCTTACTTAAGAAGGAAAGCATGCACCGTTTGGGGTTCTTTACGCCTTTCATTCGAACTTGCGCTCAAACCTTACAAACTTTCGCTTGTTTTCCATCTCTTGCCCCACTGTGCCGTGATGGAGTTGGGTCTCCGCCATAGCCGAATGAAGACTGACGGTGATTTTAAGAAGGTCCGGGCCCTCATGGGGTGGTCCCCTGACTTCTTCAACCACTTGGTCCGCGCCGGCAAGCTTCCGTTCGAGAAGGAAAATGCCGGCGACATGGTGTACTTCTCCGCGTACGCCATGCTGGGGATGATCCCACCTTCCTCCTATTTTTTGTTGATGCTGCTAGACTTCTATGGTCTGCAGCTGTACCACCTTGGCCCCCACTCCATTCTCCCGGTGTCGATCTTTGTCCACTTCTGCGAGATGTGGGTGGGCATTCCCCCCTGCGTTGAGCTCTTCTGCACCTTATTCACTGTCCAGACTACCAGCAAGAGTGACGAGTACCTTGGCTTCTATTATTTTGTGAAGCGCAAGAAATGCCCGTACAAGTACTTGCGGTCGTTCCCTTCTGGGAAGTGGGACGACTGGAAGAAGGGTTGGATTGTCATCAGGGTGGAGGAGCACGAAATCTAGAGTTGCCAAAAGGCCTCCCCAACATCGACACTACAGTTTGGAGTGAAGCTCCGGTGTTGTCGGATGCCTTCAACCCTACTCCGATCAGGATCCGCCTGTGCATGGAAGGAGGGGTGACTCCTCAGGTGGTGTTTTGCAACTTCCTGACCAACACGTGGGCTCCGTTGAAGAAAAGGGAGAAGCCTGTTTGGGCCCTCAATAGTATGCTGGATAATGACCGGATCGAGACCGGTTTGAAGTCCAACATGGAGGGTGCAACTTTGGAGTTCCACCTCAAGAAGTTCCAGCCCAGAATCAACGTCGAGGGTGACAACTTGGCTCCGCCGGTAGCTTTCCTCCCTCTAAACATGGAGGCAGAGTTCAGTAGGGATCTCCTGCAGACGATTCTAGTGCTTGACGACCTTAGTGTCGTTGAGAAGCATTCGACCACCGGGTTGGCAATCTCCGGAGCTCCTGAAGGCGGCTCCGCTCCCGCCCCAAAAAGTACTTTAGCTCTCCCATCATAGACATCTCAAACCTATCTGTCATAATTTTACTAAATTCCTCAGAAAAAGATTTGTTAGTTGAACCAAAGATTATATCATCAACATAAATTTGACAAACAAAGAGATCATTGTCAAAGTTCTTTGTAAACAATGTATAATCTACTTTACCGATCATAAAACTATTTTCAATTAAGAAATCTCTAAGATACTCATACCAAGCTCTAGGACCTTGTTTGAGGCCGTAGAGAGCCTTACGCAATTTAAATACATGGTCGAGAAACTCTTCATCTTCAAACCCGGGTGGTTGCTGCACATACACCTCCTCCTTGATTGGTCCGTTGAGGAAGGCACTTTTCACACCATTTGATAGAGCTTGAAATCATGGTGAGTAGCATATGCAAGTAATATTCTAATGGACTCAAGTCTAGCTACAGGAGAAAAGGTCTCATCAAAATCCAAACCTTCGACTTGTGAATACCCTTTGGCCACAAGTCGTGCCTTGTTCCTTGTCACCACCCCGTGTTCGTCTTGTTTGATGCGGAAGACCCATTTGGTGCCGACGACGTTGGATTTTGGTCTTTCGACTAGTTCCCACACACCTCGTTCCTTTTGAAATTGTTTAGTTCTTCTTGCATGGCCACTACCCAATTTGGATCCTTCAATGCATCCTCAACCCTGCGCGGTTCCAAAAAGGACACAAATGAGTAATGCTCACAAAAATTAGCTATGCGAGATCTAGTAGTTACTCCCTTTTGGATGTCACCGATGATGTTGTCGATTGGGTGATCCCTTTGGACGCATTGGTGTACTCTTGGGTGTGGCACTTGCTGTCTTGAATCTTCATGATCATCTTATTCTCCGCCTAAATGGTTGCCCTCATTGACTTTGTCAGTGTTTGGATCCGGTAGATCTCCTGATACTACTGTTGGTAGATCACAGAGTTGTAGTTTGGTAATGGGCGCGCAGAGATTCAAGAAGGTGAATGACAAGTAGACACAGAGATTTACGTGGTTCGGGCCGCCTGAGCGTAATACCCTACTCCACGGGGTGTGTTGGTGTTGTATTAAGCGTGCGAGTCTAGAAGAAGCTCCAGAAGAAGAAGCTCATCTAGGTTAGGGAGTCTAGAAGAGATCTGGAGAGGTCTCCTGTGTATCGTCGACCAATCCTTTTATAGTACAAGGATTGGTCGTTACACCGTTATCCTAGCCCGACATGTGGCCCCTACGGTTACACATGTTTGATACACAATTAATGAGGTTGATTACCCTTAATAGCCCGGTAACGGGCCTTAACAGTGCCGTTACCGGTATTAAGGGCCATCCAATCGTGTGTCATTAATATGGCATTAATGATACTTAATCGGGTCTTGATGTCTTTGATTGCTCCTTGAAGGTCCGGAGCCGTTGGGGGTCCACATGCTTGATTGTTGAAGTTGAAGGTCCGGCGGTTCAGCCACGTGGTAGCTCCGGAGCTTACCGTCGTGGACGGGTAGGTCCGGTGCTATTGGACACGTGTCGGAACTTGAGCTTCCCTCTGTCTGGGGGTTAGGTATGGGGATGCCATACCGGTATGTAGTCCGGAGCTTTCCCATGTGTGGGTGATAGCACCGGTCTTATGATACACGTGGTGGCCCTGGGACTAACCATGTAGGGGAAGCATGTCCGGTTACACCTGACATGTGGGGCCTTCGGAGGTCTTCGAATCTGGTAGATGGAGTTTCCTTATGATCTTTGCAATCTCAAGGGGTATCCAGTACGTAGGGTACCAACAGTGGCCCCCTGGGCCTACCTCTGGGAGAGACCTTTTGGATGAAGTCATTCTGCCGGAGGTGGGTCCATTCTTCAGTTTTGAGCCGTGTCTTCAAGGGTCTTCGGAGGTGCCTTTGGTGATAGTTCGCAGTTAAACCACCGCCGCATGGCATATCCTGGAGGCGGCAGGTGAGATCTTAGCGTGCGGATCTCACGCAATTGATGGTTGCCGGTTCCCGATACGAAAATCGTATTGGTTCCGCACGCCCTGTCAGGCCGCCGCCTTCGGGTTTCCCGCCTTTCATGATGACAACCGTTCGCCTGAGGTAAGGACCTCGAATTGATCGTCGGGGTGGCCCCGGGCCCCCTTGTCATTGGCAGGGTGAAGTTTTTGGCTGGTATCGTCGGCTCCTATGCGGTTTCCATCCAAGCGTTGCGGGGGCTTACTTAAGAAGGAAAGCACGCACCGTTTGGGGTTCTTTACGCCTTTCATTCGAACTTGCGCTCAAACCTTACAAACTTTTGCTTGTTTTCGATCTCTTGCCCCACTGTGCCGCGATGGAGTTGGGTCTCCGCCATAGCCGACTGAAGACTGACGGTGATTTTAAGAAGGTCCGGGCACTCATGGGGTGGTCCCCTGACTTCTTCAACCACTTGGTCCGCGCCGGCAAGCTTCCGTTCGAGAAGGAAAATGCCGGTGACATGGTGTACTTCTCCGCGTACGCCATGCTGTGGATGATCCCACCTTCCTCCTCATTTTTGTTGATGCTGCTAGACTTCTATGGTCTGCAGCTGTACCACCTTGGCCCCCACTCCATTCTCCTGGTGTCGATCTTTGTCCACTTCTATGAGATGTGGGTGGGCATTCCCCCCTGCGTTGAGCTCTTCTGCACCTTATTCACTGTCCAGACTACCGGCAAGTGTGACGAGTACCTTGGCTTCTATTATTTTGTGAAGCGTAAGAAATGCCCGTACAAGTACTTGCGGTCGTTCCCTTCTGGGAAGTGGGACGACTGGAAGAAGGGTTGGATTGTCATCAGGGTGGAGGAGCATGAGAATCTAGAGTTGCCGAAAGGCCTCCCCAACATCGACACTGCAGTTTGGAATGAAGCTCCGTTGTTGTCGGATTCCTTCAACCCTACTCTGATCAGGATCCGCCTGTGCATGGAAGGAGGGGTGACTCCTCAGGAAGTGTTTTGCAACTTCCTGACCAACAGGTGGGCTCCGCTGAAGAAGAGGGAGAAGCTTGTTTGGGCCCTCAACAGTATGTTGGACAATGACCGGATCGAGACCGGTTTGAAGTCCAACATGGAGGGTGCAACTTTGGAGTTCCACCTCAAGAAGTTCCAGCACGGAATCAACGTCGAGGGTGACAACTTGGCTCCGCCGGTAGCTTTCCTCCCTCTAAACATGGAGGCAAAGTTCAGCAGGGAGCTCCGGCGGACGATTCTAGTGCTTGACGACCTTGGTGTCGTTGAGAAGCATTCGACCACCGGGTTGGCAATCTCTGGAGCTCCTGAAGGCGGCTCCGCTCCCGCCCCAAAACCAAGAACCGAAGACGTAGGAAAGGGCAAGGAGTTGGCCGAGCCCTCGAGTCGTAAGAGGAAGCTGAAGCATGCCGACGGAAGATCCGTCAGGCCTGCTTCTTCCGCGGCGGCTCCTTCTCCCCGGAGGGGGAGGTCTTCAACGGCGGCATCTACTCCAGCAGCGGAATCTTCTCGGGGTGCTAGCTCCGGCCATGTGACTCCAGTACAAGGGCCAGCTGAGGGCTCTGGGTCCTGAGGTCCTTCCCGGTTGATAGGGGCCTCGAACAAGGCAACACCGATAGCAGCATCAAGCTCCGAAGGACCCACCGGGACTACCACGCCAGTGGCGGTTGGTGCCTGTCCGGAGCGTCCGGAAAAGAGGTTCTGTGCTAACTGGTGCGGAAGCCTTCCGAGGTAATTTTTGATTTTTTACCTCAGTCAGTTGTTTTATTGTAATAACTGTATTTTGAGTTTCTTCATCCTTCATCCACAGCGTGCCTAAGATAAGGGCTGAAGCTCCGGTCCCTACAACAGCAGTTGAGGCTGTGCAGGCTGAAGCTCCGACTCCAATTCTAGTGCCGCTCCAAGAGGTGGCTGAGGCTGCGACATCTCCAACGCTGGCTATCGTGGTCTTGGACCTCGACTCATCCCCAGAAGCTCCCGTGGTAGCGCCGGACCACGGGAATGAAGATGTTCCAGTTGTACCAGCCCCGGAGGTTGAAGCTCCAGGCTTGGATGCTGAGATGTTGGACGCTCCAGCCTTAGAGCCGGAGGTAGCTCCAATTCCGGCCTTAGAGCCGGATGTTGTTGAAGCCCCGGTAGTCGTGCTGGTGGTTGATGAAGTCTCGGCAGTAGAGCCGGGTGTTGATGAAGCTTTGGGACTTAAGTCAGTTGTTGAGGAAGCTCCGACGGTAGAGCCGGTTGCTGCAGTAGTTCCGGCTGTAGAGCCGGTCGTCGAAGAGGTTCTGGCGTGCGAGCCAGTTGCTGCGGAGGTGTCGGCGCTTGAGCCCATGATGGTCGAAGTGCCAGCGCCTGAGCCCATGATGGTCGAAGTGCCAGCACCTAAGCCAGCGGCGGAGGAGGCGCCTGCGCTGGAGCCGGAAGTAGCTTCTACTCCGACCGAACCTTCAACACCTGCTCCGGAAGTGTTGATCCCGGAGGTGCCCGCTACTGAGCCAGGGTGCCAAGATGAAGCTGCTGGCCCCCCGCCTGAGGGGCCAGTTGTTGATGACCTGGCGGCGGGACCTTCGGAGCCAATTCCGAAGGTCGGAACTTCTGCTGCAGGACCTTCCTCGGTGGCGGCCGAGGCTATCCCGAAGGACGTCCCTAGTGCCGTGGAAGCTCAGGGGACCGCTCTTGTAGAGCGGGACCTAATTTTTGTCACTGAAGACCCGCTGGAGCCAGCGGAGAGGACCCTGGTAGGTTCGGAACCGATCCCCCTACCGTTGTCTATTGACAACGCCTGCTCCAGTCTTCGCCAGGTCCAACTGGCCTTCTACCACGACAGCAAGGCCCTCGAGGAGGAGCGCCAAACTCTTAGGAGGTGGCGCAACCGGCTCCATTTCGAGACCGAGATGGCGCAGTCGAGGCTGGATGACGACAAGGAGTGGGTGCAGAGGGAGAAGGTCCGCCTGGAGTACTGGGGTAAGCTGTTGGATGAGAGCAAAAGCATGACACGATCCCTCGACAACCAGTATCGGGCCATCTACAAGCAGGCCAAAGCTGCTAATAGCGCAGCGGATGATCGCCATGAGAGGGTCGCTGCCATCCACGCTAGTCTCGTCAAGCGCCCAGAGGCTCTTGAGGCGCGGGAGAGAAAGCTCGAAGATGAAGAGCAAAAACTCCTGGAGCTGCGGGACGACCTCGTGAAGAGGGAGGAAGAGCTTGTCAAAAAGACAGCTCTGGATGACAAGAGCTTTGAAGAGCGCACCAAGAAATTGGAGGAGCATTGCGAGGAAGAGGAGAAGAAGGCCTAGGTGCGAGGGCAAGATCTCTACAAGCAGGAGAATGTCGTCGCCGCCAGGGAGAAGAAAGTGCGGGGCCGAGAGAAGGATCTGGTCAACCGCCGGAACGAGATCCACCTCCGGGAGGAAGAGCTCAGTAAACTCGAAAGGCAGGTTGCTGAAAATATTCAGCATAATGCCAAAGAGATGGAGCGTCTTGCTCGGGAGAACTCAGAGCTTGCAACGGCCAAAAGATCCTTGGAGGAGATGCGAAGCACAAGAACTGCAGAGTCCCAACATGTTTGGGACTTCCTTGGCAAAGCCAACGATGCGCTGACGCCAATGGGCTTTAGTCCCATGCGTTCGGATGATGCGGAGCCGGAGCTGGACCAGGCGTTGGAGGCACTGAGTTCAGCAGGCAACAAGCTCACCAATATGGGTGATGTCATCGCGGACCAGCTGGAAACTGAGGGACAGTACCTGGCGAAGAACGTCGCAGAGTTCGTGCTGACGTGCTACACCAGCCAGGACCCTCAATTCCCTCTGGACCCGGTGCTTGAAGGCCCCATAGAAGGAGAGGGTGAAGCCGCCCGAGCCAGCGTGTCGGAGGTTGCCCAGAAGGTCGCCCAGTTCTTCCACAGGGTCTAGGACCATCTCTTTGTAGCTCCCGCTTGTATTCTCTCTTCTTCTTCTCCAATTTTTTAATCTCTTGTCTCCAGATGAATGAAATCCAAATTTTTTTTGTGAATTTCATTTTTTGTCTTCAACACCTTTGTCTCACATGGCCCCCTGGTAGATGTACACATTTTGATTGTGAACATGTACCAAGAGGATGTAACAGTTGTTGAAGACTTGTGCGCTTCGAACTTGTAGAATGTAGGTCCGAAGTCTTCGATAGTGTAGGCCCCCTGAGGTTGTCGGATCTTAGTGGCTCCGGCATTGACCATCACTGGAGCCCCCTAATTAAATTACCTCTTTCAGTCATTGAATTATTACAGCTATTCAGTTGCTTTGTTATGTCCCAAATTTGAACTGGACATTCCTTCAGTCATATACTAACTCCTGTAAAAATTTGAGATTTAATTGACTTAGTCTCCTAATCCTAATTCAGTTGCCAACTGAATATTAATTGAAAAGCTAAAAATTCAGTTATAAAATAATTCTAGAAATTCTTGCCAACTTTGAAATCCAATATCTCCGTCACCAAGGCTTAGAAATTTATGAAACCAATTTCGCTGGAACCAGAACATCATCCTCTATCATGATCATCAACTGGCAGCTATGTTCAAGCTACAGTTTCTTCTCTAAAATTCGGGGAAATTTATTGCTTAGCATAATTTTTGAGACAACAAACTACTTTGATCATCTCCTATTCTTTACAAGGGTATCCCTTGTAGTCCCTAACATCTACCATAAAAATCCCAAAGCCAAAGAAGATCATTCACTCACTATAACCATAGTTAGAAGCTTATGAACTATATCTACATTCTAATTTACTAGCATTCATATATGCATGTCGTGTAGTGATCGATATTGACGAGAAGTGTCGCTTGGAGGAGGAGGCCAGGGTGTCCATTTGATGTCCTTGGCGGAGTCTTCAGAGAAGGACCCTTAACAATTGACATTTAATCGAGTCACAAACTAAGGCAAGCCCCGGCTTGCATTTAAGAGCTTTTCAAAGTTTTCCAGTTTATTCACTTACATCTTCAGTTGATATTGTGCATTTACGTATAAGGTGATTGATACTCCACTTGCATGACTACAAGTACCAGGGGTTGGTTGGAACGGGTTACAGTTTGACCTGTAGTAACTACTTTGCTAATGTATATGAAATCCGGTAGAAGTCGAGTAGTTGGGATCTACTCGCGAGATAGGAATAACAGTTCACATGAGAGTGGAAGATTAAAAATGGCTTATGAAATGAATATGAGACCGAGCAGGGGGAATAGGAGTCGACGAGATGGAATCTCGGGCGCATATCCCTGCCTATGTCGCTTGAGGACCGTGCCGTATGCGGCACCGTTTGGCAAGCTTGAACTGTACCGGTTGCATTATGGTATATGGGCCTATTAAACTGATGTAACTCCAAACTATAGTGTGGAGACTTCTCGGTTGTCCTTGAATGGAGATGCGAAGGCAGAAAGGTGTAAATCCCTAGCAGAACATTTTGATGTGTCTGTGTTGGTGACCTTCTGCTCGGGATGAAGAGGTTTGTCGACATTGGGGTCTTGGGTGAAAGGTGGCAACGTATGACGCGGGGAGGAGAGCACGTATGTGTCTCCCACGCGGGTGTGCGTGTCGTGCAGTCCGGGTGTGTCCTGATTGCAATCACCGTCCCTCACGGTAATAGAGTACCACTTGTCCGTCGCCGTCGTGACGTAGTAAATACTAAAGAAGCCAGAAAATATGTGGTATTGAATTATAATTGCTTTGCAACATTGTATGACTTAGAGATAGCAAAATTAAAATTTATAGTTTCCCCATACTTTAGCTGTAATAGCATTATGTGCTTTGAGCATGTCATATCATTGTCAAAGCATTTCTTATTTGATTGTGGAGTCTATGATGTGCCGTGCTTGAAGAATGTCATTTGCTACTTAAAACATTTATAAGGTTCCACTTGTAGGTGAGTCTGTTTATGCTATTCCTTACCTATGCTTAGTACTCACCCTTGCATATGTCTAGTGAGATGGGTTAGTCTTGCTGAGCCTTATGCTCACGTTTGCGCTTTAACGATTTTTGCAAGTATTAGTTTTATTTCTGCTGTTTAGGTTGTACATGATACTCGAGGTTCGAGATAAATCTCATGTGAACCATGCTGCTGCTGAATGTTCTTCTTGTTGCTAATGAGAAGCGTCCTAGGGCATGGACGTCTTCTCTCCTGCTTAGTTAGGTGAGATTATGAGTATGTATTTTTCCGCTGCGTGTGTACCCCTGTTGTACACTCTTTTGTAAACTCTGATTATTTTGAAATGAAAACTTTGTACATTTTGGTATCCCTTTTTGGGTGTGCTGTTAGGTGCCGCATCGCACGGTACCACTCAATGAGATCCTCGGATGTGTGGACTCCGGTCCCCACACTTACCAAAGCTAGTGGAACCTAGCGCTGAAACTAGCAAAAACATGTCAGACCTAGCCATAGCGAGTCAGACCTAGATAAATAAGTCGGACCTAGCCAAAACAAGTCGGAACTAGACAAAGCAAGTCGACCTAGACAAAGTAAGTCGAACCTTACGTCTGACCTTGCCAGAGCTAATCAAAACAAGTCGGACCTATCGTCGGACCTTGATGAAGCTCGAACTTAGAGTCAGACCTTGTTAAAACAGTGTTTTGGCAGTATTCAAAACTTTTATCATCATAGCCAATGTATTCAAGACACATAGGTCTTACAATAAGTGCCATACCTTTCCTAATTAGGAATTGGGAAGAGACTCCTTCTACTCCTCTCCTACTTGGACTAAGGAATAGAGACTCTCCTCTCTACAACCTATAATCCTCTAAACCTATGGGGAGTAGTGGATACAATGGATGAATACTCAATTGGTGTGTGTTGAAGTGAGGGTTGAGGGGTCCTATTTATAGCTTGGAGAAGGATCGGTTCCCGCAATCAAAAGCGCGTGAATCAGTCACCCATGACCTCATCAAGCCAGGAGGAGCCAACATGTGGCGTTTGACCGCGTTTGGCGCTAGGACCTAGTCGACCGACTAGGAGGGCGGTCGACTTGGTCTTGGCTCCTTTTGCGGTGTGCTTCCTCCAGGTCTCTGTCAGGTGGGTCTCGTTGACTGTTATTGGTGCTAAACCATTGGATGGCCTCGAATACTTCTATTTGTGGGCCATTTCATCCATGTGGTGCCACATGTCGTCGCTTGATTGGCTGGAATGATATTTTATAGGATTCATCCACTTGTTTCACTTCAATTCTGCATAAAATTCCTACCTGCACTACTTTCTCCAAAAACAAGTGGAAATACATAAAATAGAAAGGTGATGCGTGCAAGAAATGATATTTCCTTCATATAATTGAGTTATATTGACGGGTGAAATTGGTATATAACAGCCGCCAACAACTGCACCCTGTGGAGGTTGGACTACACCAAGTTGATGTTGGACTTCACCGAGCCGATGACGTTGGAGAGGCGCTCTGGATCTGCCGAAGCCATAGAGGGCCGCCCGGTGATCATCTCAAGAACCTCTTCCTCCCGCAGTGATGAGGGAAAGGACACTAGTATCGAGGGCCTCATCCCTGGGAGTTGAACCGAAGTTGCGACACCACCCGAAGCGGCAGCACAACCATTGCCCAAGGAACCACCTGCTGGATCAACAGCCTCGGAGCTGGGGCCCTCAGCTTGCTCAGCCGACTTCGACATTACCTCCGGTACGGCGGCGAGAGGTGCTTCACTACCCGCGCTAGGCGCGGACGCCAGAGCAATGATCCCTTGTACCAGCTTGGCAGGCTGCTCCGCTGATGCAGTCGTGGCCTCCTAGGCCGACTTCGGAGCGCTCCGGTCACTACCCCCGACAATAAGAGCGTCACAACATCTGACATACACCTGTCGATCAAAATCAAAGTCCATTCAAACAAGAAGAACATATGAGACAACGATTCAAGCTTTCGTAAGAATGCCTTACCGACATCCCCGGAAGCTCCAGCGGGCCTTGACTTTCGGCGGCTCTAAGCCTGCGGGCTCTGCTGACGACGCAACGGGCCGGGTCGACCTGATTGGGTCTCCAACTAGAACCACCGATGATGCTGTCAGCCCGCATTGGTGTGTTTCCAAAGACTCCAACGATGCCACTCCCGGAGCCTCCTCTCGAGCCGCTCCCGACGTCCATTGCCAAACCAGGGGCAAAACTGCTTGTGGCTCGAGGCCTCTTGGCCTGAGGCTCCATGGGTGTAGCGCTCCAACAGCCCTCTTTGGCGCCTTGGACTGCACAGGTGGCGGAGATGCTGGCCGGTGTGCTGGCCGCGGTTGATTGTCGAATCGCCGCTCGGTGGGCTGGGCCTCCCCACGAAGAACTGCCAACACCCGAGGTTGAGCAGGGGCGCTCTAACAGACGTTGACTTGGAGCAAGGACCTCCCTCGGTAGGACCCTCGGTGGCTATCGATGGAGTTTGTCCTTCACGACCTCAATCCCTGACGACTTCCCCTTCATTGTGTCAAGGATCGACACCTTGCATTTTCCTCTGCCAGAGGGCACGACTTCCACCCTCGACACTTCGGACCCTGGAGTAGGCACAGACTCCTGTGGAGGGTTGATGATGGCCAGTCCATGGTTCGCATAGCCAACCTCCTGCGATGCAAGACCAAGCGCGTCCAAGTTCGACATCTACTTTAGGATCTTCACCCTGAGGTTCCGATCTAAGGAAAGCGGCGGACAGATTCATAGAAGGATGAAGACATCACGAGATAGCAGGTCGTCACAAGCCTTGGACATCACATCAAACACCACTTGCGGGGTCCTCTCCTTGTCATGAACCCTCACCAGCCTGGTGCCATCCTGCGGCCTGAAGTAAAGCCATGCAGCGAGGCAACAATGCTGGAGGGAGTTCAGGCGTCAATGCACAAAGTTCGTCAGCACCATCAGCTCCGACAAACCATGATCCGCCAGGAATCGGATCCTCTCCATCATCGGGGTATACACCATCTCCAACTCTGAGCGCTCCTGCAAGGTCTTTTTCCTAAGTGCCGACCAGTCGGTGGGCAGGACCATGCGATCGTGGGCACCAGCATGTACGATCACCCAGTAACTCCTTCGGTCAACCCATCTCGCGGTGGAGAGTGGGGTGATGTACTTGAAAGGGTTATTGGACCGATGCTGGAAGTGGTAGGCGCTAAGAAATCTCGTCTTGCTCTTCCTAATCCGCCTCAGCATGAAGAACTGCTGGAACACCAACACAGACTAGTACACCCCGATGAATATCTCGTAGAAGTGCAAGAACAATGCGGTCACAACCAAATAATTCGACGACAGGTGATGAAGCTGGAGCCCGAGGACCTCCAGAAGCATCACCTGGAAGGAAAAAAACGGGAGGATCGAACCTGAAGTATGCATACAAATTGAAGAATACGATCTAATTCTGCTCCAAATCCAGAGCACGGAGCCAAGACGAATCGGATCCCGCCACTCCTCGTCGTCCCTGCCAAGTAGCCGACTCATGGGCGCTACGACCACCACGCGGGAAGGAGGCAAGGCAGAGTCCATTGGAGTAGGAGTCAAGAACCTAGAAGGTGGGGAAGCATGGGTTCTCAAGGAGGAAGACGAAGGCTCGAACGTTGGTGTGTGAGTAAGGGAGGAACCACCTTTGCGCACAACGATTCTCTTTTTAAACACCCTGGTGATGTTTAAGCACATCGTGTAGGTTGTATGCCCCCGAAACCTGCTGCTCAAAACACAGCATCCATGACAGCAGGTCCCACGACCCTTGTCAGAGAGATTGTCCCGAGCAGGCCCCCACTCAGCATGAGGACCGGGTCAACACACTCCAGGAATCGCAGAGGGTGGTGGCGTGTGATGCGGCACCCAACAGCACGCACAAAAAGAGTACGACAAAATACAAAGTTTTATTTATATAAACAGCGGAAGTCTTTTACAATACTTAATGTATAGCAGAACATAATACTCATAGCTAAACTCTCAGCCTAGCTATGCAAAAGTCCAACCGTCCAGCCCACGGACGCTGCACACTAGGCACACACAAATTTATGGCAGCATGCAGGGCTCCCACTCGGCGGTATACCCCGAAGGGGGGCATCACCTCATCCTCGGGCCCTTCCTCATACGTCTCACCTGCAAACAACTTAATATAGGAACCTTTGAGCATGAAGCATCAGCAAGACTTAACTGTTTCACCTAAACATGGAACTCTATATGCAGGGATACTTAACATGGGCATAGACATTGCAGTAATGACTCGCCTACATGTTGATCCTTAATTTTCAAGTTATTAACAGAAGCTTACAAGTTAAATAAAGTAACTTTAGTGATCATATTTTACAGCAACCAAAGTTTCAAAACAATTATAATTCAAAACATCGTATTCTCCTGACTTCTTCAGTATTGACTACGTCACAGTGCAGTGAACAAGCGGTACTCAAATAACCGTGAGGGACAGTGATTGCAATCAGTAGACACTTGGATAACACGTCACATACACCCATTTTGGAAGTGGATCAAAGCACACTTCAATACTATGTTGTATGGAGCAACCTTTCAAAGGAAACCCAAATGTCGAACCGATCCTTCTGTAACGGGCAGGAGGTCCCCGCGTGGAGCAACTTCTATGCCTGTTGACAGATTTACATCTTCCTACCCTCAACCCACTCCTATAAAACGGTAGGGTAAGCCTCGACACCCAGTTTAACCAATTACATCGGTTTCCTGGTTTCCATATAGTTAGTATGCATCTGGTACAACTCAAACTTGTCCAGCAGGGCCACACACATATCGTTCCTCAATCGACACAGGCAGGGCAACACACGTGAGACCACATCTCGCTGCATCCTACCCGCTGCTCGGTCTCAGTTTCATATTCATAAACCATTCTTTGATCAAATCTTTCTCGTGTGATAAAATCCTATCTCGCGAGTAGATTCCAACTACTCGACTTCTACCGGATTCCTATGAACATAGGCATGGCATTTTCTGCTCTTCAGGTTGTAGACCTACCCAACACTCAAAGGGATTTGTGGGTCATGCAAGTGGAGTAACAAGCACCATAGCCCTAGTGCACAAAATCATCCTAGACTTAAGTGATACAAAAAGAAATTTGAAATAGCACTTAAATGCAAACCAGGGCTTTCCTGGTTGTTAGTCAGAGGGGAAGTTAGATTTTGGGAGGATGATGTCCATGGCCTCCGGGTCCTCCTCGATCTCGGTCACTATATGATATGCAATATATAAAGTACATGAGTGATATTGAAACTATATACAGGATCTTGTTAATAGTTATCAGTATAGAAAATGATTTTAATTGGCTTTGGGATTTTTATAGTGGATATTAGGTTCTATGGGGAAGATCTGGACCAAAAATTGGAGATGTTCAAGGAAGCTTGTTGTCTCTAAAATTCCAACAAGTATAAGGTTTCTCTGAATTTGGGTTTTAATTCTGGAGCTTTGACATGGTTGATAGCAGATGATCTTTGTAGAGGAGGTTCTTCTGGTTCTGGGAAAATTTGTTCCACATTTTTCTTAGCTTTCTACAAGGAGAAACTGATTTTACAAGTTTTAGGAAAATTTGAAAATGTTTCTGTGCATTTTCCATTTTTCAATGGACATAGGTGATTTGAACACTGTTTGGTCCAGTAAATGAAGTACAATGAACTTGAAATTTTTACTGGACATCATGTTCTGTCCAAAACTTAGAATTTTCCAATTAATAGAACAGGAGTAATCAATTTCCCAAGCAGTTAGTTCAAAGGAATTAATTATGAAAATTCTAGTACTTTCATGTCCAACAAATTGCACCACTGCAATGTATGGATCGATAGGAGTCTACCAGAATTTATTTGAAATTTCTTTAGCAAATCTACTAGGAGTAATAGATTTACTCAAAATCTGGAAATATTTCCCAATGGAAAAGTTTGAATTAATCTGGTAGCCCAACCCATTTAAAATGGGCCAATCAGGATTGGGCAGCACCGAGGGCCACAATTTTAACCGTGCAGCCGCATCGGATCAAACAGCCACAGTCGATCCTGCCCTGTGATTTAGTTGCTGACATGCGAGGCCCGCCACCCTTCGTCTACCTCGCGCCAGGGGCGGCGCTCCTCGCCGGAGCAGCGGTGGCGCGCGCCGGACTCGTAGCGTCGACCATCTCTTGGCTCGTCCGTGACCGTCTGGCCCTAAAATCGGTCGTGCTACACGCTGGTGAGGTCCAATCGCGACGGCGAAGACCGGAGGTGAGCGTACGACGACTGCGGCGGAGCTAGGGTTTTGGCGATGACCGGAATTGCTCGGAAATGGCTCAAAAACATGGGGAAGGGATGGGAATGTTCCTGGGGGTATGGGGAAGGTGACCATGGGGAGAAAAAGGGATGGAATCATCGGCAAAGTCGACTTTGATGGTGGACCGACGGGATTCTCCATGGCGGTGGGGAAAACTTGAATAGCTCGACCTTTACTCGATGGTTTCCACTGTGTGAGACCTATGTGTGCTGAATACATTGGCTATGACAATAAAAGTTCTGAATGCTGCCATAACATCTTTTTAGCAAGGTCTGACTCTAGCTCCGAGCTTCTGCAAGGTCCGACAATAGGTCTGACTTTCGTTGTCTAGGTCCGACATGTTTTTGGGTAGCTCCGGTGAGCTTTTTCTTTAGCTCCGGCATGTCTTTGATAGCCCCGATATGTCGTTGTTATGCTCCGATATGTTTTGCTAGTTCTAACTTATGTTGGTTAGCTTTGACATGTTTTTCTAGCTCCGACTTTTGGGTTGACTAGTTTCGACTAGTTTTGGTTAGCTCCGGCGCAAGGTTGTACTAGCTTGGTAAGCTCCAGCGCTAGGTTGTACTGGCTTTGGTAAGCTCCGGCTCAAGCTCCGGTTAGCTTTGGCAAGGTTCGGAGCTTGATCGCAATGTTCCTGCTTTTACTGTGAATTATCTCAAACTTGCTTTACATTGATGGAAAGTTTGCTTAGTAATATTTTACTAAGTTTTTGATGTGTTTTGGTGGTTATGACTGATATCGTTTTTGCTATGGTTTGCAACATTCTTATGTGAGGTGCTCACATAAGTTGTTGTGGTTTCGGAACTAACAAGAGTCAAGTCATGGACCTGTGTTCGGAAGTATTGGTTGTTTATTCATGTGCAGGTGTGGCTTGAGTTCAAGACATGGCCGGTGACGGGATCCATTGAACTAGTCTTAGGGAGAACATGAGGTTCAACAACCAAGTTCAGGTGGAATTGTGGTTGAGTTGATCGGGAGGTCGCGCAACATGTATGAATCAAGAACAGTGCATATGAAGGTATCGTGGACGTCGTTGGAAGATGTTTGCAGGTGTTCAAGGAGTGCATGGACGTGGTTGCATGGTTCCGAGGCGTGATGAAGAGATGTGGACATAAAGAATTGGTCGGAAAGGTCCAACCAACTAGGTTATGGACTCAAGCTGCGGTTGAGTTGGGTTTGACACAAATATGGAAAGTTTTTAGTTGGTTATGATAGGATTTCATGTGGGTCACGAATTTGAGTTTTTATAGGAATGTAGTTTTCGTTCCTAAGGTGTTTGGAAGTCTTAAGATTCCTTCTATCTGCATATAGAAGAGTCTTGAGCAGTTATGGAAAGTTACGATTTGTTATTTGAATAGGATTAGAGTCCTAGTTGAGATTTGGTTGACCTAAGGGCTGGTTATATAAGCAAGGGAGGCGAGAGCTCGTGGGGCACGACTTTGGGGCTGTTCCTCTTGTGTTCTATTGAATAAAATTCGTAGTTTAATGGAACTTTTGTGCCTTGTTTATCCGACTTTTTTCTGTCAAGTCTTTCTCGTCGAGTTTCTGCACAACACTACCTTTCTTCCGTGGTTTTATTATAAATCAAGTTTTACAAATCCAATTGACGTGATTCTTTTTGAATTGTCTTCAAAACATGATTATATATCATCTGTCAAAATTTCACGATCATTGGTTTGTGGTTTTTGATCTACACGAGTTTCATTGCAGCGTTCCAGAACTGTTTTTCTCGGGTAGGACAGATTGACCTTTGTTCGATCTTTCAGTTGTAACTTGAGTTTCTCTCAATAGAATTGAGTCATTCTTCTTGTGTCGTCTTCGTGACTTGATTCTCTCTAATATCTATCACTTTTGTCCTGGTGAAACACATTTAGATTAGTCTCCCACACGATTTATGTAACAGATTGTTTTTTTGCCAAAGTGGTTGGGATATAATTGTTTCCGCAACGTAAGATTTTTTAAAATCTACCATTCACCCCCTATGGTAGCTTTTCACGTGCTCTTTGATCCTACAATTGGTATCAGAGACAGGGTGCTCTAATCTCTATGATTTGCACGTGTTTTTGACTAATCATCATGGAGAAATACTTCGCAAAACCTTGTGCCTTTAGTGGTATTGATTTTCAGGCTTGGAAGGCACGTATGGAAGCCTTCATCCAGGCTCAAGGCATCACAATATGGGAGAAGGTATACAAGCCTCACAAAGTGCCGTCAAACGATCAAGTTACAACTACAAATCGGAGAGATGTCGACAACAACAACAACAAGGCTCGGAACTTGATCATACAAGGATTAACTCAAAGCGACTTCGACCGTGTTGCACACCTCTGATCTGCATACGATGGGTGGAAAGCACTTTGTGACTAGCACGAAGGATCCAACATGATCAAGGAGTTAAGGCAAGACATGTTCAAGAAAGAATACATGCGCTTCGAGATGCAACCCAGTGAGTCTATTGATGACCTTTTTGCTCACTTTAGTAAAATTCTCAGCAACTTGCGTAGTGTCAATGTTAATTTTTCAGATGCTGAAAATGCTAGGCAATTGTTAAGTGTATTAGATATGTGAATTTGGGAGATGAAAGTCACATCTCTTTGTGAAGCTACTATCATGAGTACACTTACTTTAGATATGCTATATTCCAAGTTAAAAACTCATGAAATTGACATAATATCACGAAAGAACCCCAACAAGTCTATTGCTTTTGTTTCTCAACGTGATATGCCTAGCTCTGACCAACCTTCATGTTATGGTACACTTGCTTTGTTGTCCTATCTAACCCTTGAACAGATTGAGGAGTTTCCAGAGGAGGAGATAGTACTTCTCTCTACTAGGTTCTCGAAAGCATTGCAAAATGTGAGAACTAGAAGGAGAGGAAGCTCCGGACCTCAACGATGTTTCGAATGTGGTAAGACGGGAAATTTTCATTCAGACTGCCCTAACCTTTCAGGTCCTACTTCCCAGGATGAAAAGCAAACAAGGACGAAGCACTCCTCTGCAAAAGATACGAAGAAAAAGAAGGGTTTTACAGGACGTCAATTGGTGAGCAGTTTTATCTCTGCACTTCGAGAACTTGGCTCAAGTGATGTGGACTTTGGGAGAGACAAAGATGAAGATGATTTGGCAAACTTGTGCTTCATGGCAGGCAAATCAACATCAAGTATGGAGGATGCAGAACACAACAGCGACAATGAAGAGGTATGTCCTACTTGCGAAGAAATGTGTGCTGCTATTTCTTGTGCCACTATTATAGTTAAGAAAAAAGGACAAAAAACTTAGGGATAGTGCTGCTAAGATTGAATCACTAGAATCTGAAATCCACCGTTTAAAAACTTTGATTCATAGTGATGATGCATGTCCCTCATGTGATTTAATATATGAACAATTGTCCTCATTAAGAAGTGCGCATACCTCCACACTTCATAAACTTGAGTTAGAAGTTGAAAAGAATAGAGAGCTTGCTGCACTTAATAATAAAAACTTGAAAGATGCTAGTCGTTCTACATTTGATTTGCATTGTTCTACTTGTGATGATCTTGATAAGAAACTACAAGATGCTATGAATTAAATTTCTATCTTGAACAATGCTTTACGTTCTCATGAAGTTAAATTTTGTACCAATTGCAAATTAAAAGGAAAAACTTCATGTGAAAATTGCCTTGATCTGTCCAATAAACTTGATAACATGCATAGGACATTAGATCGGTTTTGTAATGGGAATAAGAACCTAAACTTGCTGCTGAATCCTTCCAAGTCTTGCAATGATAAAACTGTTTTAGCTTTTGATTCTCATGCTCATGCTAAGGCACATCCACCTAAAATTGTAAAGTCATTAGGAAGTGGTTTGATTCAAACAGTTCCTAAATAAAAAGAAATGGTTTTCAAATCTGCAGGAGTGTTGTCTCATTCGGTTTTAAATAAAAATGTTGCTTGCTCATCTAGACATGAACACAAAGTTAAATTTCATTGTACCTATTGTGGTAGAGATGATCATGTCATAGATTTTTGTTATAGACTAGCTAAACAACAGAAAAAGGAAAGAATGCTTGCTAGATCTCATAACTTTCATGAAAAATTTGTTGCACTTGCTAAACCGAATGATAGGAACATTAAATCTGCTGTAATAAGTCGAAAACATGTCAAGTTTGCTCCCAAATCTACTGTTTTTCGTGCTACACATGTAACATCTCGTAGGACAGTAGTTTGGTACAAAAATCCTCAAAATTTGGCGCATAAACCTGTTGTTTTATCTCGGCTTTCGCATGTTATTCCTGCTGCACATCATGTGACTTAGTACTGAATTCTTAAATGCCTTTTGACTAACCCCAGTATTGAGTCATCGACGTATTGTGCTTCTATGTAGGTTACACGCTTGAGGAAGGAAAACTTTTGGATTGTGGATTCAGGTTGCTCACGCCACATGACCGGTAACAAAGAATGGTTCTCCTCCCTCTCTTTTGTGTCACGTGTAGAGAATGTTACTTTTGCTGATAATTCTTCAACTCCTATAATTGGTAAGGGTTCGGTTAGAGTAAATGATCACTACACTTTGATGGATGTGGAACTTGTTAAGAAATTAAAATACTACATTCTTTCTGTTTCACAACTGCTAGATGAAAATCTGGAAATTATTTTCACTAAAAATTGCTGCAGAGTTGTAAATTCAAATAGTGAGCTTATTTTTAACATGTCACAGTTTGGAAGAGTTTTTAAATCTGATTTTGATATGTCTTCCTCTAAGCATATGTCTAGTTGCTAATGATTCAAAGGACTTATATTTTTGGCATCGTAAACTTGGTCACGTAGGCTTTGATCATCTAATGCGTGTTAGTGCTCTTGATCGCATACGTGGGCTGCCTAAGCTTAAAGGGGACAAAGAAATTGTGTGCTCCTCTTGTAGACATGCTAAGATGGTTTCAGGTTCACATAATCCTCTCACAATGATCATGACAACTGAACCGTGTCAACTTTTGCACCTTGACACCGTAGGACCTTCACGTGTTCAATCCTTCGGAGGTAAATGGTATGTTCTTAGGATTGTTGATGATTATTCTAGATACTCTTGGGTTTACTTTATGGCATCTAAGAATGAATCTTTTAGTCACTTTAGAACTTTATTTCTTAGATTATCAATTGATCACCCAGGATCTTTAAAAGCAATTAGAAGTGATAACGGAACCGAATTTAAAAATCAATCTTTTGATCACTTTTATGCTGAAAATGGAATAGATCATCAATTTTCTTCACCATATGTACCTCAAAAAAACGTTGTTGTAGAAAGAAAGAAGAGAACCTTAGTTGAGATGGCTAGGACTATGCTTGATGAATATCAAAATCCTAGGAAATTTTGGGCTGATGCGATTGCAACTGCTTGTTATGTCTCAAATCACGTTTTCTTGCGCGCTAAGCTAGGTAAAACACCATATGAGCTCTGGTTTGGACATAGGCCTAGTGTTACACACTTTCGTGTTTTTGGTTGCAAATGCTTTGTTAAGAAACATTGTAATCTTGATAAATTTGAACCTAGATCTGTTGATGGCATGTTTCTTGGTTATCCATCTCATACTAGAGGCTACTGTGTGCTTTTACTTGACACTAACAAAATTGTGGAGACTTGTGAGGTGTTGTTTGATGAAGCTAGCCCAGGTACTAGCTCAAACATTGCAGGTCCAGTTCCATATCAGCAGGGGGAGAGCATTTCCGTTGAAGATGAGGAAGATGTGGAGCTGCTGCCCAAAAATTCAGCAGCTAATGACATTGTTCCAACTCCCGATTTTGATTCACAGCCAGAACCGACGACCACCATTGCTGGTCCAGATCCTCCTCAAGTCACAAGCTCATCGATTTGTGATGAACATGAAGAAGAAGAAGCTTGTGAAG
Organism: Tuctoria greenei; assembly: GCA_036927565.1. NCBI lineage: Eukaryota > Viridiplantae > Streptophyta > Magnoliopsida > Poales > Poaceae > Tuctoria > Tuctoria greenei. The sequence continues at coordinate 11,020,054 of JAYESD010000012.1, read as the reverse complement.
TGTCCACTCCCCTCCGTGTTCTCAAAATTCATCATACACAACAAATTATTGGAAGCTTGCACGAACGAGTCACACGGTCCAGGTTTTGCGATCCAAACTCTCATGCTCATTCTGCTTTTGCCGCTTCTTTTGAACCTAAAGATATATCACACACACTCACTAATGAATCTTGGATTATTGCCATGCAATAAGAGTTAGAAAATTTTGGAAGAAATAATGTTTGAAAACTTGTACCTCCACCTCAAGGTTACAATTTAATTGGACCTAAATGGGTGTTTAAAAATAAACAATGTGGGGATAGGGTTGTGGTTAGGAATAAGGCTAGGTAGGTTGCTCAGGGTTTCACTCAAGTTGAAGGTCTAGATTTTGATGAAACTTCTGCTCTTGTTGCTAGATTAGAAGCCATAAGAATTTTGTTAGCTTTTGCTACATCTAATGGTTTTAAGCTATATCAAATGGATGTTAAAAGTGCTTTTCTTAATGGCTATATAGATGAGGAGGTTTATGTCAAACAACCACTGGGATTCGAAAATCCAGATTTTCCTAATCATGTTTACCAACTGTCCAAAGCCTTGTACGGTCTCAAACAAGCCCCTAGAGCATGGTATGATAGGTTAAAAACATTCTTACTTGAAAAGGGGTTTACCATGGGCAAGGTTGATAAAACTCTTTTTGTGCTGAAGCATGGCAATGACTCATTATTCGTTCAAGTGTATGTGGATGATATTATCTTTGGTTGTGCTTCTCATAATCTTGTGTACAAGTTTTTAGCTATGATGAGTTCAGAATTTGAGATGAGTATGATGGGATAACTCACGTACTTTTTGGGGCTGCAAATCAAGCAAACCAAGTAGGGTACCTTTGTGCATCAAACGAACTATACAAAAGACCTCCTAAGGCGCTTCAACATGGACAAACGCAAGCCTCTTTGGACACCAATGGGAACAGCAACAACACTTGAACTTGATGAAGATGGTGAACCCGTGGATCAAAAAGAATATAGAAGCATGATCGGATAAGTTTTGTACCTTACGACATCAAGACAGGATATACAATTCAGCGTATGTCCTTGTGCACGGCTTCAAGCTTCCCCACGTGCTTCACATTGTCAAGCCGTCAAAAGGATTCTTAGGAACTTACATGGAACTCAAGAATTTGGCATTTTTCTTCCTTCTTCCTCAACAACTAATTTGAAATCTTTTTCGGATGCTGATTTTGGAGGTTGTAGGATTGATAGGAAAAGTACTTCTGGTGCTTGTCATTTTCACGGTAATTCACTTGTTGTTTGGTCCTCTAGAAAACAAAACTCAGTTGCACAATCCACAGCTGAATCTGAATATGTAGCTGCTGCAAGTGCTTGCTCACAAATTCTTTGGATTGTTTAAACACATAAGGACTATGGGGTATCACTACATAGTGTTCCATTGTTTTGTGATAACAATAGTGTCATCTGCATTGCTGAAAACCCCGTGCAACATTCTAGAACTAAGCACATTGACATTAGGTATCACTTTCTCTGTGATAATGTTGATAAAGGAAAAAATTGTACTTCACCATGCAGATACCGAACAACAATTGGCTGACATTTTTACAAAATCTTTGGATTTCACTCGTTTTTGTTTCATTCATAGTGAAATAGGGGTTATGCATCCTCATGGCTTAAATTGAGGGGGAGTTTTGAAACTTGAGAAGTCTATGTGTGAATCTGAAATTAAAATAATATGAGCATATTATTTCATACATATATGACTTTGTGATTCCTTTTACATGCTGAAAGTTCTTACTACATTACCCGTGTTATACATTTTGTAGTTTTTGCCATGTCTGGTAATTGGAATAATTACTTACACTAAATCTAGTCATGGTCGAACTTTCTTGCCGTTTTAAACTTGTTGCATGCTCACAAGTGCTTTTAATCATAAAGAATTAATCAAGTAATCAACTCACATGTTGAGTTTTTATGAACAAATATAAGTTGAGAAAAGATCAAGAGAATATGCATGCATCACAATTCTTCTTTTGAGATGGCTTTTTATTGCACTTAGATATGAACTTGGAAGAAGTTGTGTATGACTAAAACCATGTCCTTAAGCTTCTGATTATCAAATGACATAGCTTGGCTTTGTTGGTTAGAATAAGGCAGATGCGCATGTAATCTCTTGCAAATATCATATGATCAAAATTTGTGCTTTGAAAAATAATAAAATGCAGCAACAAGTGCCATGCTTTTAGGTCTTGAATAGTTAAGTTTGTAGGATCATGACATGCTTAAATTGAAAATTACATTTGATCTCTAGCATGGCTTACACTACTTTATGTATCTCATTGATGTGATAGTGTAAGTTATTTGATAGTATGACTTGGATGAGCTTTGTTTTATATGTATATGTTATAATATGCTCATAACAGTTAAAATTTGTCTTTTTAACCTTGCTGAATACATTGTCAAAGGGGGAGAGATAAAATGGTGAATTTTTAAAGATAAGTATGCAAGGGGGAGAAATTGATTACACATTGCACACATTCACTATCGTTTTTGGCATGATTCTTCTCAGGGGGAGAATTTCTTTTTCTCATTTTATTTCTGTTTTACAAAGGGAGAGAAATTGTTTTCAAAAATTTTAATGTGAATAAGCCAATGTTCGGATCTTAAGTGGTGTTGCCAATGCATTTATCAAGGGGGAGATTGTAGGACCTATGTGTGCAGAATACATTAGCTTTGACAATAAAAGTTTTGAATGCTGTAATAACATCTTTTTAGCAAGGTCCGACTCTAGCTCCGAGCTTCTGCAAGGTCCGACAATAGGTCCGACTTTCTTTGTCTAGGTCCGACATGTTCTCGGGTAGCTCCGGTGAGCTTTGTCTTTAGCTCCGGCATGTCTTTGATAGCTCCGGCATATCGTTGTTAAGGTCCGATATGTTTTGCTAGGTCCGACTTATGTTGGTTAGCTCCGACATGTTTTTCTAGCTCTGACTTTTGGGTTGACTAGTTCCGACTAGTTTTGGTTAGCTCCGGCGCTAGGTTTTACTAGCTTTGGTAAGCTCCGGCTCAAGCTCCGGTTAGCTTTGGCAAGGTTCGAAACTTGATCGCAATGTTCCTGCTTTTACTGTGAATTATCTCGAACTTGCTTTAAATTAATGGAAAGTTTGCTTAGTAATCTCTTACGAAGTTTTTGATGTGTTTTGGTGGTTATGATTGATATCGTTTTTGCTATGGTTTGCAACATGCTTATGTGAGGTGGTCACATAAGGTGTTGTGGTTTCAGAACTAACGAGAGTCAAGTCAAGGACCTGTGCTTGAAGTATTGTTTGTTTATTCATGTGCAGGTGTGGCTTGAGTTCAAGACATGGCTGGTGACGGGATCCATTGAACTAGTCTTGGGGAGAAGATGAGGTTCAAATACCAGGTTCTGGAGGAATTGTGGTTGAGTTGATCTGGAGGTCGTGCAACATGTATGAATCAAGAACAGTGCAAATTAAGGTATCGTGGACGTCGTTGGAAGATGTTTGCATGTGTGCAAGTAGTGCATGGATGTGGCTGCATGGTTCCGAGGCGTGATGATGAGATGTGGACACAAAGAATTGGTCGGAAAGGTCCAACCGACTAGGTTATGGACTCAAGCTGCGGCTGAGTCGGGTTTGACTCAAATATGGAAAGTTTTGAGTTGGTTATGATAGGATTTCATGTGGGTCACGAATTTTAGTTGTTTTAGGAATGTAGGATATGTTCCTAAGGTGTTTGAAAGTCTTAAGATTGCTTCTATCCGTGTATAGAAGAGCCTGGAGCAGTTATGGAAAGTTACAATTCGTGATTTGAGTAGGATTAGAGTCCTAGTTGAGATTGGGTTGGCCTAAGGGCTTGTTATATAAGCAAAGGAGGCCAGAGCTCATGGGGCACTACTTTGGGTCTGTTCCTCTTGTGTTATATTGAATAAAATTCATAGTTTAAAGGAACTTTTGTGCCTTGTTCGTCCGACTTGTTTCTGTCAAGTCTTTCTCGTCGAGTTTCTGCACAGCACTACCTTTCATCGGTGGTTTTATCATAACTCGAGTCTTACAAATCCAATTGACTGATTATTTTTGGGTTGTATTAAAAACTTGATTATCTATCATTTTTCAAAATTTCAAGGTCATTGGATTTGTGGTTTTTGATCTACACGAGTTTATTTGCAGCATTCCAGAACTGTTTTTCTCGGATAGGACAGATTGACCTTTGTTCGATCTTTCAATCGTAACTTGAGTTTCTCTCGACGGATTTGAGTGATTCTTGTTGTGTAGTCTTCGTGACTTGATTCTCTCTGATATCTGTCACTTTTATCACAGTGAAACATGTTTAGATCAGTCTCACACACGATTTCTTTAACACATCATTTTTCTGCCAAAGGGGATGGGATTTAGTTGTTTCCGCTGCGTAAGATTTTTTAAAATCTACCATTCACCCCCCCCCCCTCTGGTAGCTTTTCATGTACTCTTCGATCCTACACACTGATTTTTGGCAGAGGGGTGCGCTAGGAGGTATGGATCAATATCCATGAACGGATTAAAGGATGGTTGCATGTAGAAAGCAAATTAAACAGAGAAGATAGCTAGTTCATGGGCAAAGGCCGAAAGCAAAACTTGAATCATTTGATCGATACAGAAGGAAAAGAGGCACGGTTTTTACCATGATAAAGAGCTCATGTTGTTGATGCTTTTTTGCTTCTGTGATCAGCGCGAGAGATGGTATGTGGCATCGGCGCGACAGGGAGGCAGAGACGGTCATCGGGCTTCACCCTAATGGCGGCGACGAAGCTTCAAAATACCACACTGATAAGCTGTGAATCAAGCAAGCAAAGGGATGGGAAGGAAGAGCACAAAGTTGCGCCACCTTTTGCTGTTGGGAGCATGGCGAAGGTTTGTTTCGTTTGGCCGGCAAAGTCAAGCAACGGCGAGGCTGTGCTGAGCTCGACGGCGGCGCGAAACAGAGCAAAGGAGCACTGGTGTGTATCACTTTTGTTAGGAAGGGAAGATAAGGACGGGGAGTCATTGATATACATGATAGAGAGGCCACGCAGCTGCTTTCCTACGGTGAGGTGTTGGCCTCACCGAGCGTCGATCAGCGGGGAGTCAGTAAACAGAGCACTCATGGTAATGGGTCACTGACCCATGTGTCCCACATCCCCCTCCAAGTCAATCTTCTCTGTTGTTTCAATTCACAAACCAATACTTGTTCAAAAATGCTAGATTTGTGGAGAGGCTAATTTAAATATGGAGATTCAGATTCTGAAATTGGATTTCAAATTTGGACAGGTTTCATGTGAAATTCAAATTCAAATTTGAATTTGAATAGAATTCATTATACCCATTGAATTAAATAAAATTAGTGCTCCAAATATTATGAAAATTTGCAGGGGTGCTATTTGGAATTTTTGGAAGCTAATGGTGAACTCTGATTTTTATTTTGGCATCGTCTGAACAGGAGCTAATTTGAATTTTTGAATCCCTTGTATTGAAGTTTGAATTGGTTTAATTTCTTAATTGCCATTTGATTTCTTTTCCCCAATCAAATTTTAAATTGTCCTTTCGGAACTTTGCACCATGAAACATTTGGGATTTTACACCCGGCGGTTCTAAAGGCGCAAGTGAGAGCAGCAGAAGTGCAGTAGCCACATTGGGAACCATCGCGATAATGAAGCTGCAGCAAGTAAAGATCCCGTCACCACGACCCCTCAACCAGAGGGGGGGGGGAACGTGGCTACGATGGTAGAGGCGCGCACCGCTTTGACTGATCAAGACAAAATCAAAAGGCAACACGGGAAAGCAGAGACAGGGCTCCACCCTTGGTCTCGTCAGCTCCCCCTAGGGTGGACCTAGAGGCCACTGTTGGTACCCGGCATACCGGGTACCCTCGTGCACAGGCTAAAAACATCTAAGCGTCCTACATTCCTGATGAGGCAGGGTCCGAGGGCGCCACGTGTCCAGAAGGCCCGGACTCCTCCCTACTTCAGATACGAGATCCGACACTTCAACATGGATCTCAAGTCGGGGTCAAGCTCCCCCGAAGAGATGGGCTCCCAAGCAGCCACATATCCAGCCAGACGGGACCCATATCCCCTATAGGAGTGGACTCCGGTGCAGCCGCGTGTATCGAAGCACCAGGCCGACCACCTCCCGCAGAGGCGGGCTCCAGCTCGACCACGTGTCGAGCGGCCCTGGATCCCCCGCTCTACTCAAGAACGGGCTCCGGGCTGCCACGTGTTCCACGGATCGGGACCTGACCTCCCCCGCAGAGGCTAGCTCTCGAGCTACCACATACCCCGCAACTTTCCCTGGGTAGTGGGTTACGGGAGTTAACGGGGCGGTGCGTCTTGTCTAAATCAAGCATTGAAGACACGCGCCTTCCCCAGACGCATGACACAGCACAGACCTACTTTCAGGTACCGCTACACCCAATCGCATCACAGTGAAGACAATGTAGGTCTACCCCACTCCGCCAAGTGGGTAGCTTACGGCAACAACGACACTTGGACGGGACATTCCCTGCCATCATCAACGACTACGCATGGGCCACTAGCCTCTGAGGCAGCAAGATGATAGGTCTTCAAGCCACGATCAGAGGAGACTTATGTGAGAAGCCTTAGATCTATAGGATAAGAACGCCCTGGGGCCACCTGTCGGGCCCCGGACACCACTTGTAAGGCGTCTGACCTTGTTTATAAAAGGACCTGGTCGCCACCGTTACAAGAGATCCCCAATCTAACGCATACAAACGCTACACACACATTCACACCAGCAATACAACCTCACCGTGGAGTAGGTATTACGCTCTAGCGGCCCGAACTACGTAAAACCACTATCTCACCACTCTCATACGTGCAATCTATCCATTGAGGACTAAGCTCTGCCGATCAAGAACCTTCGCGGGCTGCTCTCATAGCAATTCCGGGGGAAGTGTTGCAAGAACACTTCGACACACACTTATGCACAATAGGATTGGTTCATGGGCATATGTTTCATTTATATTTTTTGTTGCATATTATGTCTCGTGTTTACTTTTGTTACGATGACATGTTGTTTAATTATACCTTTCGTGTACTTTAGAATTATGCCGCCGAGAAGGAGTGCATGTGTTGCCGTACGTGGGAGAGGTCGCGGTAGAGGTTGTGTTGGTGTTCGTGCTCGAGGTAGAGGTGATGTTAACCAAGAGGTTGAGCATGAGCAAGTAAATGAAGAGGTTCAAGGAGGGGAGGAACACTCAGTGGCTGTTGAAGTTCCTATTGCTCGGGGTGGTAATGTTGTGGCCCAGTCAATGAAATTCGCTAGGTTAACGTCTATGCGATTGGACACCTTTGATGACTCTGGAACACCTACTGATGCTGATGATTGGCTACGTAAGATGGAGAAGGTCATGAATGCTTGTAGGATGACAGAGGTGGAGATGATCTTGTTCTTTCCTCACCAATTGACTAGTCAAGCTGATATTTGGTGGGTAGGAGTATGTGACGCATGGACTCCTGCTCGTGGTGCTATCACTTGGCAGGTATTTTTGACACAGTTCAGGGCAAAGTATTATCCAGATTCCTTTAGAGACAATATCAATGATGCATGGAACTATATTTAGCAAGGGGACAAGACCGTGGACGAGTATAAGCGGGATTTCAGCAATATTGTTCGCTTTGTGCCTAGTGTTGCAAGCAATGAACGTGAGAAATAGAGGAAGTCCTTCATGGGGCTTAATGCTGGGTATAGAGAGGTGATGGGTAGAAACCCTCCTACTACATACATCACAGAAGTTGAGGAGGCTAGAGGTATGGAGACCCAATTTCAGCTCAAAGCTCTACCGAAGAAATGTAATGGGATTGGGAGTAATACCGAAAATGAGCATAAGATGGTTCATCAAGAGGGAGGGGAGTCCTCTCAATAGACCTCTTTCAAGAAGCCTAAGACAAACAATTCCTCCCAACAATCCTTCAAAACCAAACAGTCAGATGCTCAATCTTCCACGGGGCAGCACACTTTGAGTTCCTCGTTTGCGCGTCCCATTCCAGGATAGGGTTTGATTTATATCAAGTGTTGGAAGCCTCATCGTGCTTCAGAGTATGGTTTTTCTGGAACCTGTCGTCTCTGTGGTAGACAAGGACATATGGCTCTAGTTTGCAAGAAAAGCCCAGATTCTATTATTAAGTGGCAGAAGTTAAACTCGTCCTCATCAGGACCCACGTCTATGGCTAGCTCAAGGGGTCCAGCTCCAAAAGTTAATGCTCCTCATGGCACTATTCAAATGATGACTGGTTCTTCAGCTTCACATTACCAGTTCCCTCAGTAGCATTTTCCTCCATCAGGCTACTATTGGCCCGCGCCTCACCTTCGTGCTCCATAAGTTGCACTACAACAACCTGCTCCTCCAGCCCGGCTAGCTCAGCACCCTATAGGTGGATCTACCTCCACCCCTACTGGATTCTACACCATGCCAACACAGTCCTCTATGAGTCGTCTAGATGTGGTTTCAGGTACTCTTATTGTTGACTCTCATGACACTCATGTTTTATTTAATTCGGGTGCTACCTTTTGTTCATTTCACTTGATTTCATAAGAAAGGCAAATATTTCCAGCCAAGAGATATCTCAGTCAGTTCGTATTAGTTCTCCTAGGGGCTTGGTTTCTAGTTCTGTTGTGTGTCCTGGTTGCACAATTTTTATAGGAGATGACAAATTTATAGCTAATCTAATGGTGATTCCACTATCGATTTTTTATGTTATCCTTGGCATGGATTGGCTATATCGCTATCGAGCCATTATATCTTGTTTTTGGATGACCGATACACTAGGGGCGCCACCTGGGAAGATTATCACTTTAAAGCGGATGCACCTCTTTGTTCTTTATCTATGATTGCGAATCTTTTTCATGGTCATTATCCAGTAAAGACTGGCTTTCTATGGAGCCTTAGTGAGAAACAGACAAAGTCATTGTAGATTGGGGATATTCTAGTAGTGCGAGACTATCGTGATGGCTTCCCTGATGAGCTGCCAGGAATGCCACCTAAGCGAGAAGTGGGGTTTCACATTGATATGATACCTGGTACTCGTCCTGTATCTATTGCTCCCGACCGATTATCTCATACATTTCAAGAGGAGTTGAGGAAGTAGTTGGATGCTCTGTTGGCTAAGAAGTTGATACGCCGTAGTGTTATCACCATGGCGGGCTCCAGCATTGTTCACTAAGAAGAAAGATGGAAGTTGGCGTAGATCTATTAATAGGAGCCTGAGTCTTTTCCAGAATTGGCCTTCAATATGGCTATAATCAAATTCATGTTTGAGATAGAGACATTGAGAAGACAGTTTTTCCATCATGTACGGTCATCATGAGTTCAGAGTTATGTCTTTTGGACTCACTAGTGCACCTGCATACTTTATGGAGTTGAATAATATGCTTCATGGATTGGAGGTGTTTGTAGTGGTATTTATTAATGATATACTCGTCTTCTCTAAGACTTAAGTTGAACATGAAAACATTTTAGGAGAGTTCTTGAGACCCTGAGAAGTCATAAGTTCTATGCTAAATTGAAGAAGTGTGAGTTTTGGCTCTCAGAAGTTTTCTTTCTAGGCCATGTAATTAATCAACATGGCGTCTCGGTTGACCTAAGCAATGTTTCAATAGTAGTCGAATGGGAAAGACCAACCAATGTCAAGGAGGTTAGGAGTTTCTTGGGTATGGCTGGTTATTACAGTCGCTTTTAAAGTATTTCTCTCGCATTTCTAAGCCTATGACACAACTTACTGAAAATAACGTCAAGTTCTTGTGGACTCAAGAATGTGAGTGTTAATTCCGCTTATTGAAGGAGAAGTTGAGTACTGCTCCTATCATTGCCCTTTCTGAGTCTGGTTGACGTTTCACTGTCTATTTAGATGCCTCTCACGTGGGACTTGCTTGTGTACTTATGCAAAAAGGAAAAGAGGATTGCCTATGACTTAAGACAGTTAAAGACACATGAGCAGAATTATCCCACCCATGATCTAGAGCTTGCCGTTGTAGTTTTCGCATTGAAAATCTGGAGACATTATTTATATGGGGAGTCATGTGGAATTTTCACCGATCATAAGAGTTTGAAGTATATATTAACTAAGAATGACATAAATATGAGACAACGGAGATGGTTGGAGTTGATCAAAGACTGTGACCTGAATATCAAATACACACCTGGTAAAGCAAATGTGGTGGCTGATGCATTAAGTTGTAGAGCTACTCCTCCTACTATGAATTCCTTATAGCTTATTTTGAGCGGATGGATATTTCTTATTGCTATGTTGGAGTTGTTGAGGTAGAGACTCAACTAATATTATCGTTAGATATCCCAGAACGAGTCTTAGAGGCACAACATCGAGATTGCTTGTTGCTAGATGTTAAGAGACGAATTCAAGAAGGAAAGGTTGGGGATTTCACCTTAGATGCCGCTGGGGCCATTCGGTTTCGTGGTCACTTATGTGCGCCACAAACGTCTCAAGTTAAGGAAGATATCCTTAAAGAGGCACATCATACTCGTTATACTGTGCACCCTGGAGAGAATAAGATGTACCATGATTTGAAGAAAATCTATTGGTGGAAGAGGATGAAGGTGGATGTAGCAAAGTATGTCTTCATGTGGGGTTTACCAAAGAGTGAAGGCTTAGCATAAGAGTGTCGCTGGGAAATTATAGCCTCTTGAGGTTCCCGTGTGGCTGTGGGAGGATATCACTATGGATTTTGTTGTTGTCTTACCATGTTATCCAGGAGGACAAGATACTATTTGGGTGGTAGTTGATCTTCTTAGTAAGGTGTCTCACTTTATTCCTATTCGCTCAACTAGTTGAGCGAGTGATTTGTTGCCTATTTATATGAGAGAAGTAGTGCGATTGCATGGTGTACCTCTCACCTTTGTTTCAGACAGGGATACTAAGTTTGTGTCTAAGCAGTGGGAGAGCTTGAAATTAGCGTTGGGCACAACACAAAGGATGAGCACCGCATTTCATCCTCAGACTGATGGACAGTCGGAGCGTACGATTCAAACCGTGGAAGATATGCTCAAATCATGTGTACTATCTTGGCAAGGAAGTTGGGAAGATCACTTACCTCTTGTGGAGTTATCTTATAATAATAGCTATCACTCTAGCATTCGATGTGCACCATATGATGCTCTTTATGGAAGGAAGTGTTGGTCACCCCTTTTTTGCGACACGGTTGGTGAGAAAGCTATTTTAGGTTCATATTGGGTTCAACGATTGACTCAGCGAGTTGCTGAGATTCAAGAACACATGCTGGAATCACAAAGTAGGCAGAAGAGCTACGCTGACATTAGAAGGCGAGACTTGGAGTTTCAAGAAGGTGATGAGGTTCTTCTTAGGGTATCGCCTATCAAGGATGTTGTAAGATTTGGTACTAAGGGAAAGCTTAGTCCAAGATGTATTGGACCATTTGTTATTATGCAGCGAGTGGGAAGATTGGCATATCAGTTAGAATTGCCTGAGTTAATGAGAGGAGTGCACAATGTTTGTAAGGTTATTATCGTAAGTCATTCAAGTTTGCAAGGTTCTGTGCACGAACCAAACTGAGCGTGAAGCCACCTAGGAGCACGAGTTTGAGATGCAAGAGAAATACCCTGAACTATTCAATACAGGTGAGCATTTATAGTTTTCTTCAAATTATCAATTTCATATCATTCTTCCTATAGTGATAATAAAGAATACGAGGGCGAATTTTGTTGAAGGAGGGGAGATTGTAATACCCTGAACATTTTATAGAAAAAAATTATAATTTCGCAAAGAGAAACACATAAGGTTGACCGAAATTTGACTCTTTGAATCTTTGGTCTGATGGACGATTGGAGACTATAGATGCTTAGAACACGTCGAGATGATTCTTTTTCACTACTCATATGCTTGGTTCTTGTAGGATCGAAGAGCACGCGTAAAGCTGCCAGAGGGGATGAATGGTAGATTAAAACTTTTCAGCGGAAGCAACAAAAAACCCCTCGGCAGAAAACCGATCTGTTAAAGAAATCGTGTGTGCGACTAATATAAAGGTGATAAATTGTAACTAAACAAGTAAATATTGGGTAGAATTAAGTCACGAAGACTTCACAACAAGAATCACAAAAATCCGTCGAGAAAAACTCAAGTTAGGATTGAAAGATTGAACGAAGGTCAATCTGTTTTACCCAAGGAAAACAGTTCTGGAACACTGCAAAGAAACTTGTGTAGATCCAAAACCACAAATCCAATGACCGTAAAATTTTCATAGATGATGGAAAATCAACTTGTGAAGACAATCCAAAAAGAATCACGTCAATTGGATCTGTAAAACTTGAGTTATGATAAAACCACCGAAGTAAGGTAGTGTTGTGCAGAAACTCAACGAGAAAGACTTGAAGAAAACAAGTCGGGCGAACAAGGCACAATAGTTATTTCAAACTACGAATTTTATTGATCAAAACAAAAGAGAAACAGCCCCAAATTCGTGCCCACGAGCTCTGGCCTCCCTTGCTTATATAACCAGCCCTTAGGCCAACCGAAACCTATCTAGGACTCTAATCCTACTCAATTCACGAATCGAAACTTTCCATAACTGCTCGAGACTCTTCTATACGCAGATAGAAACTATCTTAAGACTTCCGAACACCTTAGGAACGTATCCCACATTCCTAAAACAACTCAAATTCGTGACCCGCACAAAATCCTATCATAACCAACTCAAATCTTTCCATATTTGAGTCAAACACGACACAGCCGCAGCCTGAGTACATAACCTAGTTGGTTGGACCTTTCCGACCAATTTTTAATGTCCACATCTGTCGGTACCCTGCGTACCGAATACCCCTCGGAACTGCAAAAAGTGCAAAGGAACTCCAACTATCTGAGTTGAAGACCCTCAAAGGCCCCATGTGTCACTCGGAACCGGACCTGCCTCCCTCATATGGTTAGTCCCTGTGCCGCCATGTGTATCATAAAACCGGAGCTACAACCCATACATGGTAAAGATCCGTACTGGATACATGTGTAGCACCCCTGGACCTAACCCCCGACAGAGGGAAGCTCCAGTACCGACCCGTGTACCACGGCACCGGATCTACTCGTCCAAGACGGTAAGCTCCGAAGGTGCCACGCGTCCAATCGCCAAACCTTCAACCTCCATAGGAAGATTGATGGACCTTCAACGGCTCAGACCTTCAAGGGACATTAAAGACTTCAAGACCTGATTATGTGTCATTAATGCTATCATAATAACACATGATTGGATGACCCTGAATACCAGTAACGACCACATTAAAGGACGTTATCATGCTATTAAGGGGAATTAAGCATATTAACTGCGTATTAAGCATCAGTAACCGCCAGGGTCACATGTCGGGCCAGGCTAATGATGTAACAGTCAGCCCTTGTACTATAAAAGGACTGGTCGAGCGATACACACGGGGACTTTTTTTTGCCTCTCTCTAGCTCATGCTCTCATACACTCAATACAGCAACAACAACACACCCGTGGAGTAGGGTATTACGCTCAGGCGGCCCAAACCACGTAAATCCTCGTGTCAAGTCACCATCTTGATCTGAATCTTTGCACGCCCCGACCGAACTAAGAAACTCCACTGGCTACCAATGGTAGTACCGGGAGAATTGCCGGAGCCAGACTCAGACAGTTGGCGCGCCACGTAGGGGCGCCTGAGATTCAAAGATGGTGAATTCCGCTGCTGGATCATCCAACGGTAACCATGCTGAGCAACCTGCTGGAGGCAATCCCTCCAACATGCAGCAACCAGCAGGTGTTGTAGCCCCAGCAGGAGTTATGCCACCACCACCGGTATCCACACTGGTGAATCAACCTGGACAGCAGGATGGGGCGTCTGCGACGATCACTGCATCGGCGAAAAACAACCCCGAACACGCGCTTAATACTGTGCGTGCTCTTCTCCAATGTCCACCGCTTCCAGGAGCACCCCAAGGTGCAATGGAGCAGTGGAGAGCTGATGTGGATCATTTGGTTGCAGCAGCAGTCGATGGCATCAGCAATCAAGGACCTCCCCCCTCGGGGCGGGCCCCATCACAGCATCAGACCTTGTTTGGTAGACTTGGTCTGCAAGTTTCGCAGCACAGGAGACGTGCTGCATCTCAACAGGTGACGTCGCTGCCTTCCGGGGCGCGATGTATTCACACGGTAACAAGGCTTTCGACTCGCGTCCTTATGATCTTTCATCCAGAGGTTCTCCCAAGTACGAAATACCATTCCTTCTATTTCAAGTGCTTCTGTTATTGTAGCATTCAGACAGGGCGTTCGAGACAAGAAAATGCTGGAGAAGCTGGCGACCAAGGAAGTTACCAGCGTCACAGAACTCTTCAGCTTGGCAGACATGTGTGTCAAGGCTGCGGAGGGCCATGAAATGCACTCCAAACCACCTTCGGTGGACAACAAAAAGTCCTCCATGGGTGAAGCCATTAACTCCAGGAGTGGCAAGAAGAAGAAAAAGTCCAACGGAAAGAAGAAGCCGTCAGCAGGAACACCTACTGCCGCTGCTGCCCCAGCTTCGGGTGGTCGGGGGCCACGCCCCGATAAACAACCTCGGCCGTCATCTGAAGACGGTGGCAGCTCCAATATGTGGTGCCCCATACACGAGACGGACATACACAACATGGAAAACTGCTGAGAGGTCCAGAACCTCGTCGAGCAAGACAACAAGCGCCGGGAAGAAGCTCCTTTTCGTCAAAGGGAAGGAAAACAAAAAATCGACGAAGCTCCGGCTGAAGAGGAGTTAGGCTTTTAGGACCACAAGAAGGTCTTGAAGGCTGTTTACACCTCCGTTGACGACGACTCTGACGTCTCCGACAACAAGCGTCGGAATACTATGAACACCATCTTTGGTGGTTCGTGGGACATCACTTCCCGTAGTGTCCTCAAGAAAATGCGGCGGGACATGGCCTCTGTAGCTCCCACCGCTAGGGTGGAGCCTCATCGGAAGTGGTTGGATACTGCCATCACTTTTGATGCTTCGGACTGCCCTCAGAACATGATCAGAGCTGGCCAACTTCCATTGATAGTATCTCCGACCATCAATAACATCCAGCTCCACCACGTGATGGTGGACGGAGGTTCGGGGCTGAACCTCATAAGTTTCAAAGCCTTCGTCAAGCTTCAGCTCCGACCTTCGGATCTTTGCCCCTCCCGACCTTTCTCAGGAGTAGGTCCAGGGGCCATAACTCCACTCAGTGCCATTACTCTCCCAGTGACCTTCGGAACTCGGGAGAATTACAGGACTGAGAAGTTGGTCTTCAACGTGGCACAGATCAACTTGCCATTCAACCCCATCTTAGGCAGGTCAGCTTTATACAAATTCATGGCTGCTGCTCATTATGGCTACATGGTATTGAAGATGCCAACACCCTTAGGCGTTCCACAAATCCGCGGAGATCGCACCATCAGAGTCACTGCTCTGGAAGAACTCCACACGCTTGCTACACCGCGGGAGGAAGAATCCGGAAAGGAGCAAGCTCCGAAGCCCCCGAGCATTCGACATCGAGGCTCAACTTCGGCACCTCGTGTGCAACCAAGCGGTGACACCGACATTCCCGTCAAAGTCATCCAAATTGGTTCGACGCTGCTCAGACCACCCGTATATTGGGAGGCCTGAACGACAAATATGAACTCGCGCTCATCACTTTCCTCCGGGCTAATGTCGACGTGTTTACCTGGCAACCATCACAAATGCCTGGGATCCCTAGGGAGGTGATTGAGCACATTTTGAAGATTTATTCCGGCGCTCAGCCTGTAAATCGGAAGCTTCGGAAGCAATCAGTAGAGCGACGGAACTTTATACATCAAGAAGTTAAGAAGTTGCTCAAAGTTGGATTCATCCGGGAAGTCTTCCACCCAAAATGGCTGGCAAACCCAGTTGTTATACCCAAGGCTGGCGAGAAACTTCGGATGTGTATCGACTACACAACACTGAATAAGGCATGTCCAAAGGATCCATTTCCACTACCTAGAATAGATCAGATAGTGGATTCCACCTCCGGGTGTGAATTACTGTGTTTCCTAGACGCATATTCTGGGTATCATCAAATCAGAATGTCTAGGGAAGATGAATAGCATACTGCCTTCATCACAGTAGATGGATTATACTGTTACACGGCCATGCCATTTGGTCACAAAAACGCTGCTTCAACGTTTGTGCGAGCTATGTACAAAACTTTTGGAGAGCTCATCAGAGATGTAGTGGAAGTGTACGTCGATGACATCATCGTCAACATCAAGAACAAGGAGTCATTTCTTGACACCTTGCAAGTTGTCTTCGACATGTTGCGAATCACACACAGAAATTTGAACCCAGAAAAGTGTGTCTTTGGGGTTAGCTCCGAAAAGATTCTTGGATTCTTGGTGAACCACCAAGGAATAGAGGCGAATCCGGCGAAGATTAAAGCTATTGAAGACATGCGGCCACCAGCTCACATCAAGGATGTCCAGAAGCTAACTGGGTTTCTAGCAGCCCTCAGCCAGTTCATTTCAAGACTGGCAGAACGGGCGCTACCCTTCTTCAAATTATTGAGGAAGTCCGGACTATTCCAATGGTCTGAAGAAGAAGCAAAGTCTTTCCAAGAGCTAAAGCAGCTCCTCACCACTCTACAAACTTTGGTAGCTCCGAATCTTGGTGAGCCACTTCTGCTTTACATTTCAGCAACTGACGAAGTTGTCAGCATGGTCTTGGTCGCGGAAAGACCAGAACCATCTCCAGTTCAGGAAGCCAGACCCCTCTGGGAAGGTCCAGAGCTACCTGAAGGCGAGTCCGGGTCCCAGCCCCCAGACCCGGATCCTCAAGGCGAGAAGTCAGAGGATCAACCTCCTTCAAATGAAGGAGTTACTGTTGCTAAACAAGAAGATCTGGATCCTCCAGGGAGGGTCCGGGTCACTTCAAAGGAAGCTCCGGGTTCCTCTGGCAAGAACCGGGAGGTCCCCGAAAAAGGTCTGGACCCCTCCGGGACGGTCCGGGTTGATGAGGAGGAAGCTCCGGACCCCTCCGGGAGGGTCCGAACAGTCCAGCGCCCAGTATACTTCATTAGCGAAGTACTCCATGACACCAAGACTCGGTACCTAGAGGTGCATAAGCTGCTTTACGCGGTTCTTATTGCCTCTAGGAAGCTTCCTCACTACTTCCAAGCTCACAAGATTTTAGTGGTAACCTCTTACCACTACGTGCAATCTTGCATAACCCCAACTCTACTGGGAACATCGCAAAGTGGGCAGCAGAATTGGCCGAATTTGATCTTGAATTCGTCCCAAGACAAGCGATCAAGAGTCAAGCATTGGCAGACTTTGTGTCGGAATGGACCCCCTCTCCATCAAATCCTGGAGGCCCCAGTGAGCAGAAGCCAGAACCTAAGGCTTCGGTCTTCACTGAGCCTCACTGGACTCTCTACATCGACGGCTCCGTGCAAAGGTAGGGGGCCGGAGCTGGAATCCTTCTCCTTGCTCTGACCGGGGATAAGGTCAAATACATGGTTCACCTTGACTTCAAGGCGACCAACAACATGGCGGAGTATGAAGCATTAATCTATGGGCTCAAGGTGGCACTATCATATGGTGCCAAGCAACTGTTAGTAAAGGGTGATTCACAGCTCATTATAAAACAAGTCAAAGGTGAATGTTGTTGCAACAACCCCCAACTAGCTGCATATCTTCTTGAAGTCCAGAAGCTTCAGAAGGATTTTGAAGTCCTGGATCTTTGCCATGTCCACCGTCTCAACAACGCTAAAGCTGACAAACTCTCAATGAAAGCTTCAACCGGAGCTCCGGCTCCCGACAGAACCTTTGTCCGGAGATTGTCAAGACCAATAGCTCAGTCTGCCGAACTGAGCGAAGGGGGCGAGACCAGCACCTCGAAGCTGGCGGTCCCGACGGCCCTGTCACCATGGCATCCATCAAGGGTCGTAGGTGCTGCAGGAAGCTCCGAGCAACCCAACACGCAAGACTCGGAAGCTCAAGTTAGCTCCGATGCATGGATCTTGGAGATCCGGAGCTACTTGAAAGACAACATCCTTCCTAAAGACAATTTATCTATTGGTCGGATAGTCAGATTGGCTAAAGATACACACTGGTAGAAGGGGATCTCTACCGGCGTGGTGCCAATGACGTCCTAATGCGGTGCATTACAAGGGAAGAAGGCCACGAGCTCCTCGCGGAAATTCATGGAGGCGAGTTTGGAACCACGCGTCTTCCCGCACGTTGGTCGGTAAAGCCTTCCGACATGGTTTTTACTGGCCTATAGCACTCCAGGATGCAACCGAGCTAGTGAAGAAATATGAAGCATGCCAGTTCCATGCGAAGCAAATTCACACATAAGCTCAACCACTACAAATGATACCTTCGACATGGCCATTGGCCGTGTGGGGTATGGATATCCTGGGACCTTTCCCAAAAGCCGTCGGAGGTTACAAGTACTTGTATGTCGCCATCGACAAGTTCACTAAGTGGTCGGAAGCAACTCTAGTTGTGACAATAAACAAGCAATCAGCTATCAATTTCTTGCAGTCCATCGTATGCAGATTTGGAGTCCAAACAAGATCATAACTGACAATGGGACCCAATTAACAAGTTCTGCATTCCAAGGATATTGCGAAGACCTCGACATTCAAGTCAGCTACGCTTCCGTAGCTCACCCGGCAAGCAATGGACAAGTTGAGAGACCAAATGCAGAAATCCTAAAAGGACTCAAGACGCGCACATATGAGCACTTGAAAAAATATGGAGCCAACTGGATTGATGAGCTTCTGTCTACCTTGTGGGCAAACAGGACAACTTCAAACAAGTCAATTGGAGAGACACCCTTCTGAAAGTGCATCTAGGACTCCCTTGTGGGTTTCAGATGATTTATGACAAGCAATTGGGATCCTAACCTCTTTGTTGGGATGAGTGCAGGCTTATGATAGAAAAATGAGCAAAGTACCAAAAAGAAGGAAGAATGAGGAGCAAAGTGGAAATGAGCTCAAAAAAGAAGAGTAGTAGATTATTGTGTATGGAGTGTGTTAAGGAAACACATCCCAAGAGCTCAACCACATTTAAACACACACATTGCACAAAGTTATACAGGACCGGACTAGTCCGACAGACACCGGACTAGTCTGATATCCTTTCTGCACGAAATTAGACAAGTCCGATATCCGTCGGACTAGTTCGATGTCCTTTCTGACCAGAATCAGACTAGTCCTCCCCAGTGCGGACCAGTCCTCAAAACAATTCAGAAGTCGCACAAAATCGGACAAGTCCGATCACAACCGGACTAGTCCGATATTCATTCTGATCCAAAACGGACAAGTCCGACATTGCACGGACTAGTCTGAAATACCCTCTGATCTGAATTGGACAAGTCCTCCAAGTGCGGACTTGTCATCCTATACACTTAGGGTTTCACATGTTCGGACAAGTCCGATGACTATCGGACTAGTCCGAAGTTTTCCAGTAGCGAAATCGAACAAGTCCGATCCTAGCCGGACAAGTCCGATATTTCGGGACACTTAGGGTTTGCTACACTCTGCACACTAGACTAGTCCTGTGACCACCACGGACTAGTCCGAACTTTCTGAACCCTAACGGTCACTTTTAGAAACCCCATACAAATAGAGGTGCACGGCCCAATTTTATCACTCTGGAACCCTAGCGCCATCACACCTCCGAAGAGCCTCAAAAACCACATCTCTCCACGAAATTAAGTGCAACAACGATCAATCCATTGAGGATTCACTCTAGATCATTGGAGAGACACGTTCAACACTACTAGCTCTTTGTTTGATTCTCTAACACAATCCCGCAATTTAATTGTAATCATTTTAGTGTGTTTTGGTGGTATTTCGTGTTGCAATCCAAGGGAGCTCTCAACGTGTGAGAAGGCCCCTTTGAATTCGGTTATTCACCCCTTTGTGATTAGTGGAAGAGGATTGGCCTTCGTGGCGATCCGACGAGGGTAGGGTTGGAGAAGACCCGGCCCTTTTGTGGACTCCTCAACGTGGACGTAGGTTGCCTTTCTGGGAGCCGAACCACGGGATAAATCCTAGAGTCTTGTTTTTGGTGTTCATCGTTCCTATTCATCAATATAATCTAGGGTTTCATGATCATTGCTTATCTCATGTTGAACTGTTAAACATAAGATTTAATTGTGTTATAATCTACCATATAACATTGAAACGTTTATTTGATTCTATATTTCTGCTACATACATAAAAGAATCAATCTAATCCATCAATTTTAACAAACATAGTCCGTGAACACCGGACTAGTCCACACTTACCGGACTAGTCCGATATCTCTGGTATTGAACTGGTTGTTAAGTGTTGCAGGACCCGACAATTTGCAAAAAGGCCTATTCAGCCCCACCTCTAGGCCACATTCAATTGGTATCAGAGCGGGTTCTTCAAGAAAGAGTCTAACCACTCGAAGAGATCATGTCGGAGATGAAGGACATCCACAAAATCAACAACCAAGAAGAGGTTAACACCGACAAAAATCAAAAGGTGGAGAAGTACCTCGAAGCCATTCAAGACTTCGAGGACGATGATGAGGAGACACTGGAGCTAAAGGCGCTCCTCAGAAAGAAGGCGCTTTCCAAAGGGAAAGTGAAAGTTGAAGAGAAGAAGAAGGGCAGTAGTCACACCGACTACTCCCGATATCCTTTTAACTATGGTCGTCTAAATTCCAATAATAATCATTACTTATCTATCCCACTTGGAAAAGCCCCACACTTCGATGGAAGTGATTACTCAATGTGGAGGTAGAATACGAAAATGCATTTGATTTCGCTCAATCCAAGTCTATGGCATGTTGTATGCACAGGGATAGATATTCCGGACGACGACGAAGAGCTCACCCCAAGCCAAGAGCAGGCTATTCATAGAAATGCTCAAGCCGCAGCAGTAATCACCTCCTCACTTAGTCGGGACGAGTTCACCAAGGTGGATGGACTCGAAATCGCTAAGTAGATATGGGATACACTGCAAACTGCACATGAAGGTGACCGACATGTGCGTGAAGCAAAAATCGAGATGATCGAAGGCGAATTAGGAAGATTCGCAATTGAGGAAGACGAGTCACCCCAAGAAATGTACAACCGATTGAAGACACTCATCAACAAAGTTCGATCATATGGGAGCAAGAAGTGGAATGACCACGAGGTGGTAAAGCTCATCCTTAGAGCTTTTATGCCTCGCAATGTCACACTATGCTCCATGATTAGAGAAAGCCCCGAATACAAAAGGATGACTCCGGATGAATTGCTTGGAAAGATCATCAACTTTGAGATGATGGAAAAACAAGCAAAGCACGTCAAGGAAATTGCCGACCTCACATCGGCAAAGAAGAAAGGGGTTGCTTTGAAGTCCACCCTCAAGCCCCTATCCAAAGAAGCTAGAGAAGCACAACTAGAGGAAGATAGTGACGACGGGAGCAGTGAATTAGATGAAGAAGACATGATATTGTTTATGAAGAAATTCAAAAGAATCATGAAGAAGAGACAAGGTACAAAGTCAAGCGAAGGAAAGTACAAAGAAAGAACAAAGCCAAAGTTGAGGCGGGCATGCTATAATTGTGGTGAGTATAACCACTTTATAGTTGATTGCCCATATGAGGAGAACAAGAAAAAGACTAAAGAAGCCAAGCCTCAACACAAGAAATTCTTCAAGAAGAAGAAACAAGTCAATCAAGGGCATATTGGGAAAGAGTGGGACTCAAATGATGAGTCCTCATCGTCCGAAGAAGAAGAGATGGCTAGCATAGCCATCGAGAAGGCATCCAAGAAGTCTACCATCTTCCCTACACTCGGCGCAAGGAAGGGAAATGGCACTTGCCTCATGGCAAAGGAAGATAAACGCAAGGTAACAATCAAAGCCCCTTCCGCGCATTCCTACTCTAGTGATGATGAAATAAATAGTGATAATGAGGACATGCTTATTGGACTAGATAGGAAAGCTGTAACAAAAATGAAATTTTTACTTGATCAACTTGTTGAGAAGGAGAGGTTAATTCATCGTCAAGAGGACATGATTATCTCCCAAAAGGAGGAGTATGTCGAACTTGACAAACTTCTAGAACATGAAAAGGAGAAAAGCAATTCACTTGAGCTTGAGTTAGCTTCAAGCAAGGAAGCTTGCCTGGAGTTAACCGACTCAAATGTTGCAATCAAGGACCAACTTGCTGACCTGATCAAGGTTAACAAGATCCTTGAAGTGCAAGTTGAGTCACTCAAGCTGAGTGAACCTTCCTCCTCCTCAAGATCACCTTCTCAACCCACTAAAACTGATTTTGCTCATGCTTGCACATGTAAGAAAGGTGACACCAGTTTGAAGGAAAAGTCAACCTCCACAAAGGATAAACATCCTGCCCAAAGTGGCATATTTGACAAGGAGAAGATCGACTATGCACGTAGTGCATACTTGGTCCAAAGACCTCCAAATGTTAAATATGGCATTGGTTACTCTTATGATGAAAAGCAGCATGCTAGAAACCATAAGAATAACAAGGAGAGGATTTCCTTTGTGAAGGGAAGACCCTCGCAAACTAGTAAGTCGAAGGGTAAAAACTTGAACTCACACGAACACCGGACTAGTCTAGTCAGTGTCCGGACAAGTCCGGTCCTCCGGACAAGTCCGGCCTCCCAGACTAGTCTTGTTTACAAACAACAACAATTACTCTTTAGAACCTTTGATGCCTCCTTTGTGTTGATGAGAAATAATTTTGGCAAGGTTTATGCTCATTATGTTGGGCCACGCCATGAGAACACTAAATCTCATGTGTGGGTCCCCAAATGTATTGTAACTAACCTCCAAGGACCCAAGCAAGCTTGGGTACCTAAAACCAAAGCATAATTTGTTTTTGCAGGCCTATTCCTCCGGTGGATCTAAATGGGTTCTAGACAGTGGCTGCACCAACCATATGACCGGAGAAAGAAGAATGTTTGTGGAATATGAATAGAATGAGGACCCAAATCAGGGCATCTACTTTGGGGATAACAGTCAAGGAAGGGTGCTCGGTACTAGTAAAATTGCTATATCATCTAAACACACACTTTCTCATGTACTACATGTTGAATCCTTAGATTATAACTGCTGTCCATATCTCAACTATGTGACAAAGGTTATAATTGCTTGTTCACTAACGAGGGTGTGACCGTCTCTAGGAGGAGTGATGGTTCCATTACATTCAAGGGTATGTTGAAGGGAAAGCTTTACCTTGATGATTTCAACAAGGATAAAGCCGAACTTGACACATGCTTGATTGCAAAGACCAACATGGGTTGGCTGTGGCATAGACGGCTAGCGCATGTTGGTATGAGGAATCTTCAAAAACTCCTCAAGGGCGATCACATCCGCGGTTTGAATGATGTTGTTTTTGAGAAAGACAGGCCTTGTAGCGCGTGCCAAGCCGGGAAGCAAGTTGGAGCACCTCATCCCGCAAAGAACGTCATGACTACAACAAGACCGCTCAAACTACTTCACATGGACTTATTTGGTCCAATTGCTTACATAAGCATCAAGGGTAACAAATATGGTTTGTAGTTATTGATGACTTTTCTCGCTTCACTTGGGTTTTCTTTTTGCATGATAAGTCAGAAACACAAAGAATACTCAAGAAGTTTCTCAAGCGAGCTTAAAACGAATTCTCATTGACAATCAAAAATATTCGAAGCGATAATGGCACGGAGTTCAATAACACACAAGTGGAGGAGTACCTTGATGAAGAGGGCATCAATCACGAATTTTCAGCGCCATATTCCCCACAAAAAAACGGAGTTGCCGAAAGGAAGAATCGAACACTCATAGAGATGGCAAGAACAATGCTCGATGAGTACAAGACATCGGATCGATTTTGGGCGAAAGCGACTAACACCGCTTGCCACGCCGTAAATCGACTTTATCTTCATCGACTACTCAAGAAGACATCCTATGAGCTACTCGCCAGTAACAAACCAAATATTTCATATTTTCGAGTTTTCGGTTCTCCATGTTATATCTTGAACAAGAGGCCTAGGACTTCAAAGTTCGCTTCAAAGTCCGATGAAGGTTTCTTGCTTGGTTATGATTCGAACACTTACGCCTATCGTGTTTTCGACAGGAACTCCGGACTTGTTGAAATAGCGCGTGACGTAGTGTTCGATGAGACTAATGGCTCCCAAAAGGAGCAAGTTGATCCATGTGAACTAGGTAAAGAAGAAACTCCTTGTCAAGCATTGAAAAGAATGGCTCTAGGTGAAGTTCGACCACAAGAGCCACCTCCACACGTACATGAGGGAGATGAACCACAAGAGGAGACCAACGATCAAGGGGGAGCTTCGGCACAAGACCAACCACAAGAATACAAATATAATCAACAAGTCAACAAAGGCAATTTCTTAGGGGGAGAAGCAGGTGAACATGAAGAAACAACTCCTCAAGTGCCACACCCAAGAGTACACCAATGTGTCCAAAGGGATCACCCAATCGACAATATCATCGGTGACATCCAAAAGGGAGTAACCACTAGATCACGCATAGCTAATTTTTGTGAGCACTATTCGTTTGTATCCTTTTTGGAACCACGCATGGTTGAAGATCCATTGAAAGATATGGACTGGGTGGTAGCAATGCAAGAAGAATTGAACAACTTCAAGCGGAATGAGGTGTGGGAACTTGTGGCAAGACCCAGTGCAAACATCGTCGGCACCAAGTGGGTCTCCACAACAAACAAGACAAACACGGGGTGGTGACAAGGAACAAGGAAAGACTTTTGGCCAAAGGGTATTCACAAGTCGAAGGTTTGGATTTCGATGAGACCTTTGCTCCAGTAGCTAGGCTTGAATCTATTACAATATTACTTAATATGCTACTCACCATGATTTCAAGCTGTATCAAATGGATGTGAAAAGCGCATTCCTCAATGGACCAATCAAGGAAGAGGTGTATGTGGAGCAACCACCCGGGTTTGAAGATGAAGAGTTCCCCAACCACGTATTTAAATTGCGTAAGGCTCTCTACGGCCTCAAACAAGCTCCTAGAGCTTGGTATGTGTGTCTTAGAGATTTCCTAATTGAGAATGGTTTTCAAATTGCAAAGTAGATTATACACTATTTACAAAGAATTTAAACAATGATCTTTTTATTTGTCAAATTTATGTTATGATATAATATTTGGGTCAACTAATCAATCTTTTTGTGAGGAGTTAAGTAAAATCATGACAGACAGGTTCAAAATGTCAATGATGGGAGAATTAAAGTACTTCTTGGGATTCCAAGTGTGGCAACAAAAGGAAAGTACGTTCATAAGCCAAACCAAGTACACGCAAGACATACTTAAGAAGTTTGTTATGGACAAGGAGAAGCCCATAAAGACCCCCATGGCAACAAATGGCCACTTGGATCTCAATGAAGATGGACCTAGCGTCGACCAAAAGGTATATCGCTCCATGATTGGATCTCTACTCTATTTATGTGCATCTAGGCCAGATATTATGTTGAGTGTATGTTTGTGTGCAAGATTTCAAGCCAACCCTAAGGAATGTCACTTGACAGCCGTAAAAAGGATCTTGAGATATTTAGTTCATACACCCAACCTTGGTCTTTGGTACCCAAAAGGCTCAAAATTCAATCTCAATTGTTACTCCGATGCAGATTATGCCAGGTGCAAAGTAGATAGAAAAATCACCTCCGGTACATGCCAATTCCTAGGGAGATCCTTAGTTTCTTGGTCCTCCAAGAAACAAAATTCCATTGCCTTATCCACAGCCGAAGCAGAGTATGTTGCATCCGGGAGTTGTTGTGCACAACTTCTTTGGATGCAACAAACTCTAAGGGATTATGGTTACAATATGAACCATATTCCACTCCTTTGTGACAATGAGAGTGCCATTAAAATTGCCCATAATCCAGTTGAGCACTCCAGAACTAAACACATAGACATAAGACATCACTTTTTGAGAGATCATGCCATGAAAGGAGACATAGCCATTTCACATGTCAACACTCAAAAGCAATTGGCCGACATATTCACCAAGCCACTTGATGAAAAATGTTTTTGTGAACTCCGAAATGAACTAAATATCCTTGATGTTGGAGTGTGGCTTGAAATGTTGCATACCTGTATGAATTCTTCAAATATGTTGATTGGATTGTGAAAATCATCTCTCTCATTTTTTTCCGAAAAACTATGTCAATCACTAGATCTTGGTGAATTATGATCATTGCTTGATTGTTGTATGCTTACTGATCATATTCATCAAGATTATTTGATGTGTTTTGCCTCTCTATTCTCTAAATATGTACCTTCAAATATATATGAATGGGCTAAAAAATTCTTGCCTGGTGACCACAGACTAGTCCGTGGTTGCCCGGACTAGTCCGCCCATGCAGACTGGTCTGTAGAGTGCCGGTTAGGCCGGACTAGTCCGGTAGACAACGGACTAGTCCGATATAGCCCCTGGAAAAGTTCGGACTAGTCCGGTCATCTTCGGACTTGTCCGATTTTTTGTGTCCATAACCCTAGCCGCCGCTAAACCCTAAATTCCTCACCTCCACTCTTGCCTCACGCGCTCTCTCTCTTCATGCTCGAGCTCCCAAGGCGATTCCTTGCTCCATCCACCAAAAACCTTCGCATTTGGGTGGAAATAAAGCTTGTCCACTTGAGGATTGAAGCTAGCGGACTTGTCCGGCCTTCAACACCCTCATCTCCAAGTTTCAAGCAATTCTTCAGTAATTTTCGCTCAAACCCTAGAAAATCCCAAATTTCTTCATTGTTGATCAACTAGCCTAGCATTCCTCGCTATATATATGCTCTCTTGATGTATTACGTGTTTGCTAGGGTCGTCTTGCATTAGAATTCACCATTTATCCAGTCTCTTAGGTTTTTGAGGATGAACACCGGACTAGTCCGGTCCATGCACAGACAAGTCCGGTCCCCCGGACTAGTCCGTGCCTGTGCACCGGACAAGTCCGATGTTTCTGAACTCAAAACCTAATTCTTCAATTCCTTATTGCAATTCCTTGCTACCTGTTCACACCTTTGCCTTGTGTCATTCATTATCATTCGTACCACTGATTCTCAGGTCATGTCGAGCTCCGGCAATGATGTCTCCAATTTTGAGGCCGAGATGGACCTTGAGGTGGCACCTCGGACCTCGACGGGTCTTGGCAAGAAGTGCCAAGAAAGACCGTACGAGCCATCTCGGTCTCCTCCACAGGCTCGGAGGAAAGTATTGGCTAAGAAGCTAGTGTCCAAGGCAGCTGCATCATCGATTGGCCCTTGCCAAGCAAAGGGCAAGGGCAAATGGATTGCTACGGGTCCAGTTGGCCCATTGAAACTTCATGCTCCAAGAGAAGGGGTCCGGGACCCAAATGAAGAGAAGTTCAATGGGAAGAGCAGCGACTCGGCCACCAAGTTGAGAAGCATTGATTGGTATGGCCGACCGAAGCAAGCGGGTGATGGAAGGTTCTGGTGCAACTTCCATGTTGATTTCTATAGATCGGTGTATCTCCCAATGAAGACACCAATTGTGCGCATTCAGTAGATGGACTGGGCACATTTTGAGAAGCAGGGCTGCTCACCATTCACTGATGTTGTGAGAGCCATTGAGAAGCATGGACTGAGAGATCTGTTTGCTTTCAGAAATAACTGGAATGATGAAGTGATTGCGCAGTTCTTTGCGACATGTCACTTCTCAAGTGAGGATGAGGAGAGTGTCACTTGGATGACCCATGGATCCAAGTACAGCATTACTCAAGAAGATTTTGCTAACCTGCTCCACCTTGACACCACAAGATCTGATTGCTTAGTCATACACAACATTGGTGTCATAGACAAGGATAGGATGAAGTTCCTATATGAGCCAAACTCAAAGTTCAACCCTCCTTCCACCAAAAACATGAAGTCATTCTCTGTGGTGTTGAACAGAGTGTTAATAAAGACAATTGCTCCCAAGGATAGAGATGCTGGGAGTGTGCAAGGATACCTCCGGACTCTGATGAGAGTCATAAGCAAGGACCGCCCATTCGATGTGGTGGAATACATTTGGAATGATATGGTGAACATATCCTGCACTCCCAACAGATCTTGCGGATATGCTCCTTACCTAATGTTTGTGATTGAGAAAGTCACCGGCATTGAGTTTGTGAAAGATGTGGAGCATCTCCCCTTGAGGCCTCAAATGCCTCAAAAGCCGAGTGTGTAGGCTGCTCCCTCACCGGCCTCCAGTCCCGAGGCACCAGCAAGATCAAGAAAAGATGCTAGGGCTGCCCCTGCTTCTAGAGCAGCCCCTCAAAAAGGTTCAGCCCGCGGAATTCTCAAGTATCTGGCTGCAATCTTTGCCTCCTGCAAAAAGGCCGAAGTGAAGGCCCATAAGCTCGACAAAAAAAGAAAGGAGGACATGAAGTATATCAAGGCAAATGTCAAGCAAATTTTCCAGAAGCTGGAGATTGAGCCAACTGGGTCTCCAACAATCTCGGAATACTCAAACTCTGATTTCACCGAGCTCGGGCCCTTGACCCCCTCCGAGCTTGCCTACTTTGGCGTTGGGGACTCGAGTACCTCCGCACCTCCTCCTCCTCCTCCTCATCAAGCTGAAGATGAAGATGATGAAGACGACGATGAGAGGACCAACAGCGAAGAGTGAACACCCTAGGACCCTCCTCTCCTTCTTTTTGGTGTCTTGATGCCAAAGTGGGAGAGATTGAGGGGGAGTCTTAGTCTTAGCTGTAGTTTGTGAGGAGAGAGTTCTATGCTTTTCTTTTTAACTCTTTTGTGGCTTGTAATGTTTTAACAATGATCTTATGTTAATTATGGTTCTGTGATGCAATGAGTTAATCCTTTGAGTAGTATTTATGAAAACTGTGATTTTTCTCTAGAATGTCATATATGCTTGCTATTTGGTAATTAATGTCAATTATGTCATTATCAATGTTTTAGTGTACTTAGTTATGCATCCCACCATAAAGAATGCACATATAGATAATACTTTTTACTGCTTGATGTATTTTGGATTCATATGTGCATACTTTATGAAAATCTCAATTTTAATCACATTTTGTGAAATCTCAATTGGTTGTCATCAATCACCAAAAAGGGGGGGATTGAAAGTGCATCTAGGACTCCCTTGTGGGTTTTGGATGATTTATGACAAGAAATTGGGATCCTAACCTCTTTGTTGAGATGAGTGCAGGCTTATGATAGAAAAATGAGCAAAGTACCAAAAAGAAGGAAGAATGAGGAGCAAAGTGGAAATTAGCTCAAGGAAGAAGAGTAGTAGATTATTGTGTATGGAGTGTTAAGGAAACACATCCCAAGAGCTCAACCACATTTAAACACACACATTGCACAAAGTTACACAGGACCGGACTTGTCCGACAGACAACGGACTAGTCCGATATCCTTTCTGCACGAAATCGGACAAGTCCGAAATCCATCGGACTAGTCCGATGTCCTTTTTGACCAGAATCGGACTAGTCCTCCCCAGTGCGGACCAGTCCTCAAAAAACTTCACAAGTCGCACAAAATCGGACAAGTCCGATCACAACCGGACTAGTCCGATATTCATTCTGATCCAAAACGGACAAGTCCGACATTGCACGGACTAGTCCGAAATACTCTCTGATCTGAATCGGACAAGTCCTCCAAGTGCGGACTTTTCATCCTATACACTTAGGGTTTCACATGTTCGGACAAGTCCGATGACTATCGGACTAGTCCGAAGTTTTCCAGTAGCGAAATCGGACAAGTTCGATCCTAGCCGGACTAGTCCGATATTTTGGGACACTTAGGGTTTGCTACACTCAGCACACCAGACTAGTCCGGTGACCACCACGGACTAGTCCGAACTTTCTAAACCCTAACGGTCACTTTTAGAAACCCCATATAAATAGAGGTGCACGGCCCAATTTTATCACTCTGGAACCCTAGCGCCGTCACACCTCCCAAGAGCCTCAAATACCACATCTCTCCACGAACTTAAGTGCAACAACGATCAATCCTTTGATGATTCACTCTAGATCATTGTAGAGACACGTTCAACACCACGTTGAGCTCTTGCTTTGATTCTCTAACACACTCCTGCGATTTAATTGTAATCTTTTGAGTGTGTTTTGGTGGTATTTCGTGTTGTAATCCAAGGGAGCTCTCAACATGTGAGAAGGCCATTTGAATTCGGTTATTCACCCCTTTGTGATTAGTGGAAGAGGATTGGCCTTCGTGGCGATCCGACGAGGGTAGGGTTGGAGAAGACCCGATCCTTTTGTGGACTCCTCAACGTGGACGTAGGTTGCCTTTGTGGGAGCCGAACCACGGGATAAATCCTTGAGTCTTGTTTTTGGTGTTCATCGTTCCTATTCGTCAATATAATCTAGGGTTTCATAATCATTTCTTATCTCACGTTGAGCTGTTAAACATAAGATTTAATTGTGATATAATCTAGCATATAACATTGAAACCTTTATTTGATTCTATATTTCTGCTGCATACATAAAAGAATCAATCTAATCGTGCAAGTTTAACCAACTTAGTCCATGAACACCGGACTAGTCCGCAGTTTACCGGACTAGTCCGATATCTCTTGTATTGAACTGGTTGTTAAGTGTTGCAGGATCTGACAATTTGCAAAAAGGCCTATTCACACCCCTCTAGGCAACATTCACCTTCTTCCTGGTGTACAGAGCTGAAGCAGTCCTTCCTCTGGAAGTCACATTGGGGTCGCTCCGCGTCCGACCTTCGACGAAGCCATGCAGGACCAGCTCCGGCGTGAAGACCTTGACCTTGTTGAAGAGGGAAGGTGTCGAGCAGCTGTTCGAAATGAACGATACCGCCAAGCGCTCCGGCGCTATCACCAAAGGCATGTTCATAACCGACAGCTCGAGGAAGGTGATCTTGTGCTACGAAGAATACAAACTCGAGAAGGGTTAAAAAAATTTCCCCCAGCTGGGAAGGACCATTTTGAGTGATCAAAGTATCCTGTCCAGGATGCGTTCGCTTGGCAACCGAGGATGGGACACCGCTCCCTAATCCTTGGAACATTGAACACCTCTGTAAGTTTTACGCATAATATCACGGAGGTGAGTCTGTAATTACATATGATGTATGTTATAGCGTCACTATACAGAGTCGAGTAGCTCCTCCGGGAGGACAGCTGTACCTTTCCAGGAAGGTCCGCAAAGTTCAAGCAACACTTGACACAGTCTTAGAACTAAAAGTGTAGCTAGCTACACTGGGTCGAACAAGAAATGTAACACACTTAGGTTGGTTCCATACCCTAAGAGTGTACTTGTCTCCCTGTACCCCAGACCTATAATGAAAGACATCGATATGTGAAAACAAACTCCACGTGCATTTATTTTGTACAGGCTCATTGTTTTTTATTTTTCTCTTTCTTGTCTATAACAAAGTTGTGCAATTCTTATGAAACTTTAGCTCGAACAATTCATATATAATTCAAGTTGCTTTGTTATTTCTTTCGGGTCTTAACATCGTTCAATGGCCCACCTGCCTGAACGCCAGTCCAATCTAGGTCTGGAGTGTGCTATCGACTTAGCTTGGTCCTGCACCCAAAGTACGCCACTCTACCTAGACCCCGGCAGGCCTAAGTAAGGTGAGTCCAGAAAATGATTGGACCTGGAAAAATAAAAAAATGCGCTTGATTGTATATAGAATTACTGTCGATCTAAAATTTCATATGGGAATAGTAAGTCGCAAATGAGTTATAGATAAGAAATGAATTTTACTGTTTTTCTTGACTTCAGTGTGCAGGTAAAATGAAAATCCCATGATGATGGTGGACAATGCCGGAGCTATCAAAGCTTCAACATCCTCCAAGGGGGCCCACTGTTGATGTTTTAAACATTGATGGTGGGCGTCGCCAGAGCTACCAAGCTCCGACAACCCCAGAGGGCCGGCCGTCAATGGTCTACGTGTTGATGGTGGTTGCTGTCGGAGCTACTAAGCTCTGACAACCACAAAGGGTCGGTCGTCGACGCTCTACGTGTTGATGGTGGTCATTGCCAGAGCTACTAAGCTCCGACAACCCCAGGGGGCCCCTGCAGTCAACGCAACAAAACTTCGGACCTATACTCTACAAGTACAAAGTAATCAAGTCTTCAACAAAATCCTACATCCTTTTGGTACATGTTCGCAATCAAATTGTGTACATCTACAAGGGGGCCAAGTGAGACAAAGGTTGAAGACAAAAAATGAAATTCATAAATTTCTTTGATTTCATTCATCTGAAGATAAGAGATTACAAAATTGGAGAAAAGAAGAGAAGATACAAGTGGGAGATACAAGGAGAAAGTCCTAAATTCTACGGAAGAACGAGGTAACCCTCTGTACAACCTCCGACACGATGGTCTTGGTGGCAACTCCCTCTCTGTCCATGGGACCTTCAAGCACCGGATCTAGTGGGAAGTGAGGATCCCGACTTGTGTAGCACGTCAGCATGTACTTTGCGATGTTCTTCACCAGGGATTTTCCTTTAGTTTCCAACTGATCCACGATGACATCGCCCATCTTGTTGAGTTTGTTGCCAGCTGAACTCAGCGTCTTCAACGCATGGTCCAGCTCTGGCTCCAGATTGTCCGGACACACGGGACTAAAGCCCAGCGGCGTCAGCGCGTCATTGGCTTTGCCCAAGAAGTCCCATACTTGTTGGGACTCTGCAGCCCTTGAGCCTCGAATCTCTTCCAAGGACTTGGCCGCCGCAAGCTCCGAACCCTCCCGGGCAAGGCTCTCAACCTCCTTGGCGTGCTGCTGAATACCCTCAGCAACTTGCTTTTCAAGGTTGGCAAGCTCCGTCTCCTGGACATGGATCTTGTTCCGGCAATCAACCAGGTCTTTCTCCCGGCCTCGCACCTTCTTCTCCCCGACAGCGACTTCGTCCTCCCTTTTGGTAAGGTCCTGTCCCCGCTACCAGGCCTTCTCCTCGCGCTTGCAGTGCTCCTCCAGCTTTTGGGTGCGCTCCACAAGGCTCTTGTCACCCAGAGCCAGCCTCTGGGCGAGCTCCTCCTCCCTCTTCACGTGGTCATCCCTTAGCTCCAAGAGTTTTTGCTCATCATCTTCGATATTTTTCTTTCGCTCCTCAAGAACCTCCCGACGCTTGACGATGCTTTCGTGGATGGTATTGAGCTTCTCCTGGCGATCATTCGCTGTTTCATTAGCAGCCAGGGTTTGTTCATATATAGCCCAGGGACTAATTGTCGAGGGATCACACCATGCTTCCGTCTCATCCTGCAACTGGCCCCAATACTCCATTCAGGCCTTCTCCTTCTTGACCCACTCCTTGTCGTTGGCCAACCTTGTTTCCGCCAGCTTGGTATCAAATTGGAGCCGGTTGCGCCACCTCCCAAGGGTTTGGCGCTCCTCCTCGAGGGCCTTGCTATCGTGACAAAAGTCAAGTTGAACCTGACGAAGGCTGGAGCAGGCGTTGTCAATGGATAACGACAGGGGGATCGGCTCCGGACCTGCTGTGGTCCTCTCCACCGACTCCAGCGGGTTCTCCATAACAAAAATTGGGTCCCACTCTACAAGAGTGGTCCCCTAAGCTTCCGCGGCACTAGAGCCGCCCTCCGGGAGTGCCTCAGTCCTCACCGAGGAAGGTCCGGCAATGAGACCTTCTACCTTCGGAGTCAGCTCCAAAGATCCCGATGCCAGGTCATCAGCAATTGGTCCCTCAACCAAAGGATGGAGCTGAGGCCACCTCGGGCTCCGGCGCTGGTGCCTCCTCCACTGCCGGTTCAGACGCTGGTGCTTCGACCTCCACCGGTTCGGGTGTCAACACCTCCACGACAACCGGCTCAGGCGCCGGAACTTCATGAACCACCGGCCCCGCCGTCGGGGCTTCAATAACATCCGGCCCTAAGGCCGGAACTGCAGCTACCTCTGGCTCTGAGGCCGAAGCATCCATCATCGCAGCATCCAAAACCAAAGCTTCAGCCTCCGGAGCTGGTGCCACTGGTACATCTTCATTCTCGTGGTCCGGCACTACCACGGGAGCTTCGGGAGAGGAGTCAAGAACCACGACAGCTGGCGCTGGAGCTGCCGTGACCTCAGCTACCACCGGGGCGATGCTGGAATTGGAGCCGAAGCCTCCGCCTGCGCAGCATCAGTTGCTGTCACAGGAACCAGAGCTTCAACCCCTTTTTTGGAGACCCTGTGGATGAAGGACAAAGAAACTAAAAATATGGTTACAACAAAAATAACCAACTGAGGTAAAAACACATATTTACCTTGGAAGGCTTCCGCTCCAGCTAGCGCGGAACCTCTTTGTCGGACGCTCAGAGCCCGACCTAGTCGCAACTGGTGTAGCAGCTCCGGAAGGCTCTCCAGAGCTTGCCGCCGCCATCAGCGATGTCTTGGTTGCCCCCCCCCCCCTCGATTGAGAAGGACCCTCGGACCTAGAGCCCTTAGCTGTCCCTGGTGCCAGAGTCACCTGGTCGGAGCTGGCGTTCCGGGGAGACACCGATGCTGGAGTTGGTGTTGCCGTTGAAGACCTCCCTCGTCAGGGAGAAGGAGCTGTTGTGGAAGGATTAGGTCTGATGGGCCCCCCGTCAGAGTGTCTCAACTTCCTCTTTCGGCTGGAGGGCTCAGCCAACTCTTTGCCCCTACCAATGACTTCAGGTCTTTGTCTTGAGGCGGTAGCGGGGCCACCCTCGAAAGCTCCGGGAATCACCAATCTGGTGGTCGGACGCCTCTCTACCTCACCGAAGTCGTCGAGCACCGCCATCTTTCTCCGAAGCTCCCTGCTGAACTCCGCCTCCATGTTCAAAGGGATGAAAGCCGCCGGCGGAGTTAAGTTGTTGCCCCCGACATCGATGCCATGCTGGAACTTCTTGAGAAGAAGCTCCAAAGCAGAGCCATCCAAATTGGACTTTAGAACGGTTTCAATCCGGCCATTGTCCATCACGCTTTTGAGGGCCCAGGCGAGCTTCTCCCTTCTCTTCAGCGGAGCCCATCTGTTGACCTGGAAGTTGCAGAAGACTGTCTGGGGTGTCACCCCTCCTTCCACACATTGGTGGATCCTGATCAAGGCAGGGTTGAAGGCCCCCGACAACACCGGAACCACACTCCAGGCATCAGTGTCAACATTGGGAAGACCTTCGGGCAGCTCCAGCTTCTCGTGCTCCTCTGCCATGACAATAATCCAATTCTTCTTCCAGTTGTCCCACTTGCTGGAGGGAAACGACCTCAAGTACTTGTAGGGGCATTTCTTGTGCTTCACAAAATAGTAGAAGCCAAGATACTCGGAACTCTTGTCGGTGGTGTGGACGGTGAAGAAGGTACGGAAAAGCTCGACGCAGGGGGGAATACCCACCCACATCTTACAGAAGTGGACGAATGTTGACACAAGAAGAATAGAGTGGGGGCCAAGGTGGTACAACTGCAGACCATAGAAGTCTAACAGCATCAAGAGGAAAGTTGAGAAAGGTGGGATCAGCCCCACCATGGCGTACGCAAAGAAGTACACCATGTCGCCGCCGCGCTTCTTCTTGAATGGGAGCTCGACTGCGCGGACCAGGTGGTTGAAGGAGTCGCTGGACCAACCCATGTAGGTCCGGACCTTCTTCAGATCGTCGTCGCTTGTGAGACAGCTCTTGCGGGGACCCAACTCCATCGCAGCACGATGGGGCAAGAGAGAAAAAGCAAGCGAAAGATTGGAGGATTCGAGCGCAAGATCAAATGAAGGCGTAAGGAATCCCCAAACCGTGTGCGCTTTCCTTCATAAGTAAGCCCCCGCAACGCTTTGATGGAAACCGAAAAAAGGCTAGAGATACATTTCAAAAATTACACCCTGCCAATGACAAAGGGGCCCGGGGCCACCCAGACGATCAAGTTGAGGTTCTTACCCCAGGCGAACAGTTGTCATGATGAGAGGCGGGAAACCCAAGGGCGGCGGCCTGACAGGGCACGCGGAACCGATAAAATTTTCGTATTGGGAACCAGCAACCTTCAATTACGTGAGATCCGCACGCGCAAATCTCACCTGCCACGTCCAGAAGATGCCACGCGGTTACGGTTTAACTGCGAACTATCTCCTCAATGGTACATCCAAAAACCCTTGAAGACACGGTGCGGAAATCGAATGGACCCACCTCTGGCAGAACGACTTAATCCAAAAGGTCTCTCCCAGAGGTGGGCCAGGGGGCCACTGTCGGTACCCCGCGTACCGAATACCCCTCCAAACTGCAAAAAGTGCAAAAGAACTCCACCTATCTGAGTTGAAGACCCTCAAAGGACCCACGTGTCACTCGGAACCGGACCTGCCTCCCTCATATAATTAGCCCCTGTGTCGCTACGTGTATCATAAAACCGGAGCTACAACCCATACATGGTAAAGCTCCGGACTGGATACCTGTGTAGCACCCCCGGACCTAACCCCCGACAGAGGGAAGCTCCGGTACCGACATGTGTACCACGGCACCGGATCTACTCGTCCAAGACGGTAAGCTGTGAAGCTGCCACGCGTCAAATCGTCAGACCTTCAACCTCCATAGCAGATTGATGGACCTTCAATGGCTCCGACCCTTAAGGGACATTAAAGACTTCAAGACCTGATTATGTGTCATTAATGCTATCTTAATGACACACGATCAGATGACCCTTAATACCAGTAACAACCACCATTAAAGGATGTTATCATTCTATTAAGGGGAATTAAGCACATTAACTCCGTATTAAGCATCAGTAACCGCCAGGGCCACGTGTCGGGCCAGGCTAATGATGTAACGATCAGCCCTTGTACTATAAAATGATTGGCTGAGCGATACACAGGGGGACTTTTTTTTGGCCTCTCTCTGGCTCACGCTCTCATACACTCAATACAACAACAACAACAACTCCCCGTGGAGTATGATATTACGCTCAGGCGGCCTGAACCACGTAAATCCTTGTGTCAAGTCGCCATCTTGTTCTGAATCTCCGCACGCCCCAACCGAACTAAGAAACTCCGCGGGCTACCAACGGTAGTACCAGGAGAATTGTCGGAACCAGGCTCTGACAACATCTCTTCATGATGCCTCAGAACCATGTAGCCATGTCCATGCACTCCTTGCACACGTGCAAACATCTTCCTACGACGTCCATGATTCCATTCATATGCATTGTTCTTGAATCAAACATGTTGCGCGACATGCCGATCAACTCAACTACAATTCCTCCCGAACATGGTTGTTGAACCTCATCTTCTCCTTAAGACCAGTTCAATGGATCTCGTCACCAGCCATGTCTTGAACTCAAACAACAACTGGACATGAATAAACAACTAATACTTCTGTGCACAGGTCCTCGACTTGACTCTCGTTAGTTCCGATAACCACAACACCTTGTGTGAGCACCTCACATAAGCATGTTGCAAACCAAAGCAAAAAGATAACAACCATAACCACCGAAACACACCAAAAACTTAGTAAAAGAAAAAACTAAGCAAACTCTCCATGATGCAAAAAAAACATGTTCGAAACATTGCGAATTAAAAGCAGAACCACTGCGATCAAGCTTCGAACCTTGTCAAAGCTTATCGGACCTTGAATGGAGCTTACCAAAACTAATGGGATCTAGTGCCGGAACTTACTAAAGCTAGCAGGACCTAGCGCCGGAGCTAACTAAAGCTAGTCGTACCTAGCGCCGGATCTTAGCAAAGCTAGTCAGACCTAGAGCCGGAGCTAACCAAAGCTAGTTGGACCTAGACAAAGCAAGTCGAACCTTTCATCGGACCTTGCTAAAGCTACCCAAAACAAGCTGGACCTATCGTCAGACCTTACTGGAGCTCGGACCTAGTGTCGGACCTTGATGATAAAGGTGTTTTGGTAGTATTCAAAACTTTTATCGCCATAGCCAATGTATTCAGCACAAATAGGTCTCACAATCTCCTCCTTGATGAATGCATTGGCAACACTACTTAAAATTCGAACATTGGATTATTCACATTAAAAGTTTTGAAAACAATTCCTCCCCATTTTGAATATTAAATGAGATAGAAATAAAATTTTCTCTCCCTTGCATACATCTCCCCCTTTGACAATGTATTCAGCAAGGTACAAAAGAGAAATTTTAATTTTTTATGAGCACATTATAACATATACATATAGAAAAAGCTCATCCAAGTCATACTATTAAGTAACTTACACTATCAAAACAATGACATACATAAAGTAGTGTAAGCTATGCTAGAAATAAAATGTAATTTTCAATTTTAGCAAGTCATGATCTCACAAACTTAACTATTTCAAAACCTGAAAGCATGACACTTGTTGCTGCATTTCATTAATTTTCAAAGCACAAATTCAGATCATATGATATTTGCAAGAGATTATATGTGCATCTGCCTTATTGTAACCAACCAAGCCAAGCCTGTCATTTGACAATCAGAAGCTTAAGGACATGGTTTTAGTCATACACAAATTCTTCCAAGTTCATACCTAAGTGCAATGATAAGTCATCTCAAAAGAAGAAGTGTGATGTATGCATGTTCTCTTGATCTTTTCTTAATTTGTATTTGTTCATAAAACTCAACATGTGAGTTGATTATTTGATTGATTCATTAGGATTAAAAGCACTTGTGATCATGCAACAAGTTCAAAATAGCAAGAAAGTTTGATCATTACCAGATTTAGTGTAAGTAATTATTCCAATTACTAGTCATGACAAAAACTACAAAATGTATAACATGAGTAATGTAGTATGAACTTTCAGCATGTAAAAGGAATCACAAAGTCATATATGTATGAAATACTATGCTCATATTATTTTAAGTTCAGATTCACACATAGACTTCCCAAGTTTCAAAACTCACCCTCAAATTAAGCCATGAGGATGCATAATGTGGGGACCGGCATCCCGACCTCCAAGGATCTCATTGGGCGGTGTCTTGCGATGCGACAACCAACAGTATACAAGAAAAGGACAAGAACAATTTACAATACCAAGTCTTTATTGAAAAGCACAGCGGAAGTTTTGTAATACTAACGAAAGGAAAGAGAACTATACATCATAGCTACACTCTTGACACTAGCTATGCAAAAGCAAAGTCATCCATGCCCTGGATACTTCGCACTAGCAACACCAAATTTACGACGGCGTGCACGGTTCCCACTCAGCTGTAAACCCTGGAGGGGGTGCAGCCTCGTCATCAAACCCGTCATCAGTCATATAATCTGCAAAAACTTGTTAACTGCAAACGTGAGCATAAGGCTCAGCAAGACTGACCCGTCTCACTAGACATATGCAGGGGTGAATACTAAGCATATGTAAAGTAAAGCATAACGACTCGCCCAAAAGTGGATCCTTATAGTCAGGTTTTAAGTACCACATGACATTCTTCGGGCACGGCACATCATAGACTTCGCAATCAAACAAGAAACGCTTTGCCGATGATATGACATGCACAAAGCACATAATGCTACTACAGGTAAAGTATGGGGAAACTGTAAACTTTTAATTGTACTATCTCTAAGCCATACAAAGTTGCAAGCAATTGTAATTCAATGCATCGTATTCTCCTGACTTCTTCAGTATTTACTACGTCACAGCGTAGTGAACAAGTGGTACTCTATTACCGCGAGGGACGGTGATTGCAATCAGGACATACCTTGCTGCCCTCAACCCACGCCTATAAAACGGAACGGAATGCCTCGACAAACTAGTATCAAGCTACGTCAGTTTACTGGAGCCCATTTCTCCAGTATGTCGCCAGTACAATTCAAGCTTGTCAAGGAGGGCCACACATGAAATGGTCCTCAATCGACACAAGCAGGGCTACACACGTGAGACCATGTCTCGTTGCATCCTACCCACTGCACGGTCTCAATTTCATATTCATAAACCATTTTCTGATTCTAGATCCTCCCGTGTAATAAAATTCCTATCTCGCGAGTAGATTCCAACTACTCAACTTCTACTGAATTCCTATGAGCATAAGCATAACAGTATCTACTCAACGGGCCGTAGACCTACCCAAGACTCCATAGGATTTATGGGCTATGCAAGTGGATGTCAAACACCTTAAACGTAATGTACAATCATCTGAAGACGTAAGGTGAAATACAAACTGCAGATACACTGTAAGGAACTTAAATGCAAACTGGGGCTTGCCTGAATGCGAGTCTGAGCCTATGTTAGTTTCTTGTAGATGGACTTCCAAAGCTTCCAGCTACTCCTCGACTTCAGCTACTACACGATATGCATATACTAGGTATGAATGACTTTGAAAATAATTAATATGCTTGAGGTTATGTGAATATCCTAGGATGAAAATAAGATAATTATCTTAATTGGCTTTGGGACTGTTATGGTAGATACTAGTGACTATAGTGGAGAATCTTGCAAAAAATAGGAGATGATTAAGGAAGTTTGTTGTCCTTAAAAATTATGGTAAGCAATAAACTTCTATAAATTTTGTTTGAAATTTTGGAGACCTATCATGGCTACTAGGGGTTGTATCATGTAGAGGGGGTCTCAATGGTTCTAGGAAAATTTGTTTCACTATTTTCTAAGCTTCCTACAGGAGAAACTGATTTTGCAAGTTTGGGGAAATTTCTGAAAATTGATTTTCCATTTTTCTCAATTTATGACTACATAGAGATTTGGTATATTGATCAACCTAGAAATATAAGTCCAATGAACTTGACATTTTTACTAGAGATCAATTGTATTAATAAAAGTGTTCTGACTAAAATTGGGAATTTTCCAATTAACAGAACTGTAGGAATGAATTCTTTACGCATTTTGTTTATCTGAATTATGGAGAAATTTCTTTGGCTTTTCATAAAAATCCAAGTGCACCAATGGAAATTATTCTTCATGCTGTTTCTAACAAAATTTATTTGGAAATTTTTGGACGATTCTACTGGAAGTTATGGATTTTCCAAGTTGAGTTAAATCCTGGAATTATTTTCCAATGGGAAACATTCAAATAAATCGGCCGGTCCCACTGGTTTAAAACTAACCAATCGCATCAGTGCTGCACCGGGGGCTACGGGGTTAAACCGCACAGTCACACAAAATCCCCGGCCACACCAGGATCCCGCAGCGACTGACTCGTGGGGTCCACAATTGTCTTCAACCTTGGGCTGGCGCTCGCGCGTGGCGGCGCCCGCGGCGGTATCTCGCAGGCAATCTCGCCGCCGGCCAAACGGCTGCACCAAACTCGCCAAGACTTGCCGCCTGGGGGTTTTTGGGGGCGCTGAGCATGACGGTGAGGTCGGCATCGGCTGAAACGGACCGGAAACAACCGCGCGACGACGGCGGCGGCGGTGAGGGCTTGGGCCCGCTTGAACTCACTCAACTTAAGCTCAAACAACTCGGGAACGCCTCCAAAAGCTTCTTGGGATCTCAAGGATCAAGAATCTTGACTAGGGAAGAGTGGAAACACCCTCCAGATATGAGCTCGATGGTGAAGCACGGTCATTCAACCGGTTGCCGCAAAATCTCAAAATCTAAGGTGCTCGGTTGATAACTTTTGGGGCCTTTGGGTAGGGAGCTGCGCTAGGACATATACGAGCTACCTCGTAACCAGATTAAAAAATGATTGCAAGAATGAAACAAATTTAGGCCCGAAGCCTGACTGTTCTATTGAACAATGATTCGGATATTGAATGAAACACTCGAGTTAGAGTTCATGTCATGGGCTCAGAATTGGTGAGCATAAAACTAGAGAGGATTGCAAACCTTTTTGCTTA
Source organism: Tuctoria greenei (assembly GCA_036927565.1). NCBI lineage: Eukaryota > Viridiplantae > Streptophyta > Magnoliopsida > Poales > Poaceae > Tuctoria > Tuctoria greenei. Next base: position 10,978,401 of record JAYESD010000012.1, on the reverse strand, counting down.
AAGAATTAATACTGGAGACGGCCTAGAACTGGAGCTCGATGGTGAGACAGTGAAGGTTCTCGGCGGCTTCCTCGACGGCAACTGGAAAACTTCAAAATAGCCCATGCAGAAGCTATGTCACGATCAATGACCAAATAATATACGTAGAGGATGTTGTGACAAGTCTTTTATCTACTTACAGCTCGGTGAGAAATGGCTTCAATTGTCTGCAAAAACTCGACGAACAAAGGCGGCGGCAATGGCGCGAACCGAGGTGGAGTTCGACGGCGACGGCCAAGGGGGGGTATTTATAGGGATGGAGGGACGAGGGGGGCTCGCAACGGCGCAAGCAAGCAGGCAGCTCGGTGGATTGCATGCCGCGTCACGGTGTCGAGTGCTGCCGGTGTCGATCGGCGGGGAGAGCTAGATACAGAGCACCCCGTGGGTTCACTCGAGTATGCCAGGCTGATAGTGGGCCCCACCTCCTCTTATCCTCTTCCCCTCTCTGCAACATCAATTCTCCTACCAAACTTGATCCCAAAATTCTAGATTTTTGTGGGAATGCCAAAGTAAATATATAGAATTTGATTCTGCAATTGGATTTTGAATAGGAGCAAGTTTCAATTGAATTTCAATTTTGAATTTGAAATTGGATGAAATTCAATGGTGTCACTGAATTAAATAGCAATTTAGTTCCAAAAATTGTGAAACTTTGAGGATAAGTCAAGCAAGTCATGCTGACCATGATGGTGTGTTCAAATCTTGATTTTCAAATAAGTTGGACAGAATTCAAAATTTGAATTCTAAATATGGTCTGAATTTGCTAAGCGTCTCAAATAAAATAGCAAATGGAGTTCAAAATTTATGAACCTTGAAGGATGTCTATTTGGAATTTTAGGAAGCCATAGAAAAATTTATGGCCTCAGATTTGAATATTTTTGACAGGGACAAATGTACAGTAGTATATTCAATTTGTAATTAATTTGAATATATATTTGGTACTGCATATTAATTTGACCTAGCAATCTCCATTCAAATAATTCCAAAATTTTAAGAGAGTTCAACAGAATTTATCTAAGATTATTGGTGAAGTCCATTCCTCATGTTAATAAAATTTAAGCATGAGTGGAAGAAAAGATTTGATGAGATCAAGCTCATAAGCATAGCTATAATTGGTCTCCATTAGGGTTGATAACCAACTTATAACTGAACCTCTTTTGAATGAAAATGTGGGATTTTATATTCCTCCCCCCTTAAAAGAATCTCGTCCCGAGATTACAAAAGGAAGGATAAAAGGAAAAGATCTAATGAACATATGTCACTAACAAGTCCGGATAGTTTGTTCTAAGATATTCCTCGCTTTCCCACGTTGCTTCATCTGCGGTGTGGTTTCCCCACAGGACCTTGTAGAAATGCAAGGTGCGGTTTCTTGTGGTACGAGTTTTCTCATCGACTATCTGGGTTGGATGCTCAGAGTAAGTAAGATCTGGTTGGAGAGCTTCCAAATCCTTCATACGGACTTCCATTAGGGCCTTGAGACATTTTCTCAACTGTGAAATGTGCAACACATTGTGGACCCCCGAAAGCGATGCTGGCAGCTCTAGCCGATAGGCTACAGGTCCGCATTGCTCACTTATTGCGAATGGTCCGATGAAACGTGGAGCTAGCTTCCCTTTTACTCCAAAGCGATGAATCCCTTTCAATGGGGATACACGAAGGTAAACGTGATCCCCGATATCAAAGTGAAGGGGTCGACATCGTTTGTCCGCAGAGCCTTTCTGACGATACTGAGCAGCCTTGAGGTTGGCTAGAATAACTCGTACTCGTTCTTCAGCTTCCTTAACCAAGTCTATACCATATATTACTCGTTCACCGGATTCACACCAGTTCAAAGGTGTGCAGCACTTCCAGCCATAAAGAGCTTCATATGGTGCCATTTGGTTGGCAGTCTGATCATCCCAATTCTTACCATGGTGAATGGCACAGGGGTGGAGCATATCCTCTAGCACTTGACTTACTCGTTCCGTTTGACCATCAGTCCATGAATGGTAAGCTGAGCTTCGAATCAACTTGGTACCCAAAGATGTGTGGAGCTGCTACAAAAATCGATCAACGAACAAGGTTTCACGATCTAATATGATAGTGCGGGGTACTCCATGTAGACACAGGATCCTAGAAATATACAACTATGCATACTGTCGTGCTACATATTTGACATTGACTAGAATAAAGTGAGCCAACTTGGTGAGTTGGTCGACTATCACCCAAATGGAGTCATGCTTGCGAAAGGTGAGAGGTAATCTAACAATGAAATCCATGCTGATGTCCTCCCATTTCCAGGCCGGTCTGCTTAAAGGTTGTAGCTGTCCGACTGCCTTTAGATGGTCGATTTTCACTCGTCGACACGTATCACATTCGGATACATACTTTGCTATTTCCCTCTTCATCCGAGTCCACCAAAATTTCTTCTTCAAGTCTTGGTACAATTTGTTACTCCCCGGATGAATAGAATATTTGGACAAATGAGCTTCGTCCAAAATTTTCTTCCGAAGTCCCACATTGCGGGGTACCACGATGCGGTCTTTGAACCAGATGGTACCGTCATCGTCACATCGGAAACACTTCATCTCCCCTTTTTTCCATTCTTTGGCGAATATGCGATATGCCCTTGTCCTTCTTCTGAGCCTCCACAATCTCTTCCCTTATGGTAGGAATGAGAGCTAAATTGTAGAGCACCCCATATGGGACCAAGTAGAGACTCATTTCTTCTTCCTCTATCAAGGTGATAGAAAGGTTATTGACATGGGACTTGCGACTTAGCGCATCTGCGACTACATTTGCCTTTCTAGGATGGTAGTGGATCTTAATTTCATAGTCTTAATTCCAACCATCTTCACTATTGCATATTCAAATCCTTCTGGGTGAAGATGTACTTCAAGCTTTTGTGATCGATATAGAGATGTACTAGGTTGCCCCATAGATAGTGTCTCCACATCTTTAATGCTAGTACCACGGCAGCGAGCTCAAGATCATGAGTCGGATAATGCTGCTCATGGTTCCGAAGCTATCGTGATCCATAAACGATCACCCTTTTGTCTTGCATTAATACGCAACCCAAACCAATCCCAGATGCATCACAATAAACATCAAAAGCCCTTGTTGTGTCTGCTTGGGCTAATACTGGCGCTGTTGTGAGGTGCTTTACTAATGATTGAAAACCTTCCTCACATTCCTTTGTCCATGCATATTTCTTTCCTTTCTTCAAAAGTTCCGTCATTGGTTTAGCTATCTTGGAAAAGCTTGGGATGAACCTCCGGTAATATCCTGCTAAACCCAGGAAACATCAAATTTCATGCACGGACTTAGGAGACTCCCATTTGAATACTTGTTTAATCTTACTTGGATCCACTGCAATTCCCTCCGCAGAGATGATGTACCCTAGAAATGGCACTTGGCTGATCCAGAACTCACATTTGCTGAACTTGGCGTACAGCTTGTGGTCTCGCAATCGTTGAAGCACGATGTGCAAATGTTGTACATGATCTTCTTCGGATTTTGAGTAAACAAGGATGTCGTTGATGAAGACCACGACAAACTTTTCCAAATCCGGCATGAACACCGAATTCTCGAGATACATGAAATGGGCCGGTGCGTTGGTTAATCCGAAGGACATGACAAGGTACTCATACAATCCATACCTCGTCGAGAATGTTGTCTAAGGTATATCCTCTAGTCGGATCCTGATCTGATGATATCCAGAGGGAAGATCCATCTTTGAAAATACACGAGCACCCACCAATTGATCGAACAGTATATCGATACAGGGTAGTGGATACTTGTTCTTAATCGTGACAGTGTTGAGTGGACGATAGTCCACACATAGTCTCAATGTTTTATCCTTCTTTTCCACGAACAATGTAGAATAGCCCCGAGGTGATGAACATGGGCGAATGAAACCCTTGTCCAAAAGTTCCTCCAACTGCTCTTTTAGTTCTGCAAGTTCCTTAGGTGCCATCTTATACGGCTTTCTCGAGATTGGCACTGTTCCTGGTACAATTTCAATCTTAAACTCAACATCTGTTTCCGGTGGCATGCCAGGAAGATCTTCGAGAAAAATGTCCGAATACTCACATACTACTGGAATGTCTTCGAGTTTACAGGCCTCGATGTTATAAGTAGTTGGAGTCACGTGGATATTACTCTCAAGAGTGAGAGTTTGGGGAGAGTGGACCAGAGAATTTAGATATATCCTCCGAGGAACGATGTCAATAATAGCACAGTTGTATTGCAACCATGCCATCCCTAAGATGACATCTAACTTATGATGCTCCAATATAATGAGAGAGATAGGGTATATGTTCCCATCCAGATTAAGAGGTACCCTATGGACCATCTTATCTGCTACTACTTTTCCTCCCGGAGATCAAATCATTTATGGGGTTTTTGTGGAAATGATAGGCAATTGGTATTGATTGACATAAGACTTGCTAATAAAGTTGTAGGAAGCACCAGAGTCAAAAAGGATGACTACGGGGTGACCAATGAGAGAGAACGTACCCGTTAGTACGGGTGTGCCTTCCGGAACGTCCTCGATGGCGAGGTGGTAGATGTTGCCGGTTCTGGTGGCTGGCTTCTTGGGCTGGTTGAGGGGCTGGTTTGCTCCCTGGTACGATGACTGTCCTCCACTTTGCGGGCAGTCCTTGGCAAAGTGCCCCGTACGTCCACACGTATAACACGTGTACGGGGTCTGACCGGCACGGAATGGAGGACGGAATCCCGATGCACGCGGTGGAGGTAGAGGTGCACGCGGAATCATCCCTTGTTGTTGTTGTGGGCGAAAGCCGACGTTGTTGAACTGGCGACCCCGAAACATCGGTTGTCGCGATTGCGGCTGCCACCTCTGGCCAGATGGTGATCGATACACCATGCGGTACTTCTGAGGAGTACCCCCTCTGCTGCCCTACGGAGCACTCCTTTTCTTCTAGTCGGAGAACAGCTCCCTAGTAGCGTCCTCCTGCATGATTGCAGCATTGACCATGTTGTTGAAGATGCCGCTGTTGAACAAGGCAAGCTTGTCCTTCATCTTGGGGTTGAAACCCCGGTAGAAGCATTCCTGCTTCCAATCTTTAGTACTCACTTGGTCCTGAGCATATTGGGCCAAGTGGTTGAACGCCTTGGAGTACTCGTAAGCACTCCTCCCTCCTTGCTTCAGCTCCAAGAACTCTTGAAGCTTCCTCCTCATAACACCACGAGGTATGTGATAGGCGCAAAACGGCTCCCAGAACTCCTCTGAGCTCACGGCATAGCCGACTGGTTGTGCGGCAAGGTAGTTTGCCCACCACGCACTAGCAGACCCTTGTAATTGGTTGGCCGCAAATATGGTCTTCTGATGTTCAGTCACTCGAAGCAAACCGAACTTCCCTTCGATGGAGCGGAGCCAGTTGTCTGCTTCCAACGGTTCATCGGCCTCCATGAAGACCGGCGGGTGCGTTGACATGAAGTCCGAGTATGAACTCAGAGAAGGCTGTCGTGGACCCGCATCTGGTCGCCCTCCTTGACGGGACGAATGTTGAACCAAAGTCTGGAGTAACTCAGTTTTCTCGTCTCGTGAGCCAAGAACTGCGGAGAGAACCTCCGCTAGACTCCTTGGAAGTTCAAGAGGTGGTGGTTGAGGAACTCGTTGCTGCGGTGTCGCAGCTGTCTCCTGGGTCAGAGATTCGTCCTCACGACCACGACTTGATCCTCCCATTTCAGGCGTCGAGCGCGTACGCACCATTCTGCATCCAAATGACTTAAAATCAGGACATGTTTTCTTTTCCTTTATCCATTTCATTATTCATTAGTGCGACTATTGACAAGGGAATAAGTGCATAACATTCATATGTATTGATAAAGTACAAACTTTATACAAGATATATTATCTCATGACCAAGTTTACAGTAGTGTACTCCAAAACGATGGACTCCCACTATGGAAGTGCATCTCTACCATACTTGGTCCCCATGAGATGGCATACACATCTTGTAATCTTAGACATACCCACTGCTGTTCTTAATATGATACAAACATGGCCACAAAATAAAGATGAGCAACTACTAAACTATACGTTGCCCCGTGATGGCAGAAGTGCTGCCACATCCCACTCCAATACATCCTACTCGACGTACTCGAGTTCCTCAGGATCTTCTTCTTCCTCTTTGTCGTTCAAAATTGGTGCCACAGGTGCGGTTGCTAGAGCAACAGTTGCTACCTCACCCACCATTGATGATGTCGCGGCAACTAAAGATTTCACATCAGCCTGTAGAAGAAACATCCTCAAGTCTTCCAGTTATTTCTGTGCATTTTTGCAACTGGCCTTCCAATCCAGAGTCTCCCCTCTGGATTGATCCCTTTCTTGAGTCACCTCACTCAGCTGTTTATCCAACAGTTGCACCTCGAGTTGACTCGCTTCCAACTCGCTTTCCGCGTGTTGCGTTTTCATGCGAGCCTCCGATCGAACTTTAACAGCCCGGTGCCACTGATTCTCCCTTAAATTTAGACGTTGATTTAGGGGAGAAACTGTGGCCCTAAGTGAGTCATTGGCCCCTTCAAAGTGATCCCCTCGAATCAGAGCTTGCCTCAGGTCACTCATAATTTTTTCAAGGCTAGCATGCTGATCCAGGCTCTCGTGACACGCTGATGCTGCATATGACGCTAAAATCATTTTGGCAACTTCTTCAGTATGTCCACATGCTGCAACCATCCGACTTGTCCACTCTTCACTGGCTCTACCATCGACTGGAAAGAGCGCGAATGGAGTGCCCACCATAGCACGATAATGAAGTTTGCAAAACCTCATTATGGCAACACTCGCGGCAAAACACCACGTGTCTTCCAATTGAATCCCTGTCACTTGGATGGAGAAAGCAGCCCATCCAATATTCAATGAAGAAGCAGGTATATCTACATAAATGGTGCATCTTGTCACACCTCCGTCATCGATCTCCTTGCCCCAATAGTCCGGTATTTCGCGATACCCGAATCGTTGAAGCATTGCTATCAACAAATCCGGAAAACCCTTCAGAAGAGTACACTTCGTGAACACCCATCCGATTGGTAAGTATACTATAGAATCAGCCATCTGTGAAAATGATACTGGAACAATGAGAAGGTTTCCAACTCCCAATAGTTTAAGAAAATTTTAAAACTGGAGTTGTAATCACAGTCTGTTCCAGCTGACCTTCCTGTATAAATTGAAAATTTTCATACAGGAAACGTCAGAACCAGATGTGGGTTTGAATACAAAAGTTGTGGTACACTTTACAACCTTTCCATATTGTACTCATACAGCTCCAGGTGAGCGAGGAAATAGAATCTATACAGGTCTAAATTTGACCCAAATTTTCTGGAAATTTGACAGAACCTCCCCTGTATATGTGGTGATTGTCCACAATTTATACAGGTATATCATCACAATATATTGAGGTAATGATAAAATAAAAATTTTATAACAACAATTTAACAATCCAGAGATAAAATATTTCGGCCACGAAACATTTGTTACATAGGTATAGTGCGCTAATTCAAAACTATGTGCGAACTTTTTCAAGTTCTGAGCTGCCAGAACCAAGTTTGCAACCATAGGAATTAAACACAGCTACACCAAGATTCATGCCATCAGTGCAACATAAAGTTGATAGAGGACTTGCTAAGCTTTCCATAAATGTATATATATCACCATGTCACTATTCTGGATCAAAATCTAGAGCTATCTAAACTTGAAATATGAACTGACTGTTGTTCAACAGCAGCCCTGTAGTTCACTGTTTTGAGCTCGAAATTTGAATTGCCACAAATTCGAATCAGGAAAAACTTTAAATAACAAAACTGTATGTCTCCTTCTACCCTTTTCAGATATGTATCACAATAAGGCAGAAGACTTTTCTACAGTGAGTTATCACAAAAATACAGAGACTGGTACAATGGTAGGGTTATCTGGAGCAGTTTAAGCATACCCCAAATTTCAACAGAATATCAAGCTTTTCTGCCTTAATGGTCAACAGAAATGTTGTAGAGGTTTTGGAGAAATTTTCATTCATATAGCATACCCCTATGTTTATTCCTACCTAACCAAGATTATAACCTGGCGAAGTTGAGCAAACTTTAGCCAGAAATCAAGAATCTTGGTGCTAACCCAATGTCGAATCGAAACTCATTTTGCGGAGTCCAAACCTACCAGCACCTGATAGTCAGACTTTTCAAAATATAATGCATCCATTTTTGTCGTTTGGGGATGGTAAAGTATCAAAGTTGATACCGACGGTACTACATGCCTCACCAAAGAAAATTCTAACCGGTATTTCCGGATACATTTATAGGTGGCCCTAGTATCGTTCACTCGCAAACGTGTTCTACACGGGTCGCTACTTTAGTCAATGCTGCAGAAGACAAACAATCCCCTTTCAGAAATTCACATCTCAAGGCCGGTACGGGGAAAACACGACAGGCAGTCACAATAATATATATGAAAGTAAATGCATACGACTCTGGTGTGAGTCGCCCTCGAGTGATGTCATGTCTCGAGGTACATGGTTGTAATACATCTGTACAGCAAAGACTCCCACACGAAACGGCTTATACACGCTCGGGCATACGTGTTTCGCATGCTCCCATAGAACATGAATGGTTCTAGAGATGCATACTATCGGGTTATACACCACCCGACGGGGGCTCCCACTAACTTTGAAGCACGCTGGGGTACCGCGTGTCATATGTTCTCAGAAACATAGAAAGCTTCAGAGATTCCTATTAACATTTCCGTGCCAAGCCACGAAAAGATTTCCATGCTACCGCAATTGATCCGCTTACGGTGGCATACCTTACCTCTTACCTGACGTCGGAGCGTCGTTACAGAATTTATAACATATAAGTTAGTTTACCACCTTTATATCTTATACTAATAATACTCCTTATAAGGGCATATACTAATTACTCACTCAAATCCTAATTTTTGAGAATATGCTCTTTTCAATTACACTATTCCCAATGATGCTCTGATACCATGTCTGTGGGGACCAGAATGCCGACCTCCAAGGATCTCATTGGGTGGTGTCATGCAATGCGACACCCAACAGTATACAAGAAAAGGATGAGAACAATTTACAATACCAAGTCTTTATTGAAAAGCACAGCGGAAGTTTTATAATACTAACGAAAGGAAAGAGAACTATACATCATAGCTACACTCTCGACACTAGCTATGCAAAAGCAAAGTCATCCATGTCCTGGATACTTCGCACTAGCAACACCTAATTTACGACGGCGTGTAGGGTTCCCACTCGGTTGTAAACCTTGGAGGGGGTGCACCCTCGTCATCAAACCCGTCATCAGTCGTATAATCTGCAAAAACTTGTTAACTGCAAACGTGAGCATAAGGCTCAGCAAGACTGACCCGTCTCACTAGACATATGCAGGGGTGAATACTAAGCATAGGTAAAGTAAAGCATAAGGACTCGCCTACAAGTGGATCCTTATAGTCATGTTTTAAGTAGCACGTGACATTGTTTAGGCACGGCACATCATAGACTCCGCAATCAAACAAGAAATACTTTGCCGATGATATGACATGCACAAAGCACATAATGCTATTACGGGTAAAGTACGGGGAAACTGTAAACTTTTAATTGTACTATCTCTAAGACATACAAAGTTGCAAGAAATTATAATTCAATGTTGAAAGTGCATCTAGGATCCCCGTGGGTTTTGGATGATTGATGACGACAATTATGTGACTAATGAGCTCAGTGATCTTAAGCACAGGTGTGGACTAAGTGGAAGCACAATCCCTCAAAAAGGAAAAAGATGGAAACGGCGATGTCAACTCGAAAAGGAGAAACTAGGGTTTCTAGTGTGTCGAGTTTAGACTAGCCAAATTTGTGTGAGGATGTGTGTGTAAAGTGCATTGAGATCAAGTTGGGAGCTCAAAGCGGTTTAGAGGTCAAACCTATTGAGAGAAATGAGTTGGAAGTAGTCTGGCAGTAGGGCCGGACTAGTCCGTGCAGGTGGCCGAACTAGTCCGCCCCTGGCCAGCCAAGTCCGTTTTCGCCGGACCAGAAGGGTCTGACTGAGATCGGACTAGTCCCTATTGGGACGGACTAGTCCGGGTAGTCGTGAAGTGGGTTTTGGAGACTAAGTCCCAAAACCACGGACTTGTCCGTTTTAGTCTGGACCAAGAGGTCCTAATTGAGATCGGACTAGTCCGCCCTGGGGGCCGAACTAGTTCGGGTTTGAGAGGAGTCGATGTTTCAGAGACTAAGTCTTGGAAGGCCGGACTAGTCCGCCCATGGGGCCGGACTAGTCCGTGGTCTTCAGACTAGTCCGTTTTCACACGGAACAAAAGGTTCTGTGTGAAATCGGACTAGTCCGATAGGGGCCGGACTAGTCCGTTGTTGAAGTGACCATTTGATTTTGAAGTTTGGCATGTAGTGTGACGATTGCCGCGCAGTGCGACAGTTGTCAGGGACGTCAGTGGTCCCCTAGGCCGGACTAGTCTGGGCTATAGGCCGGACTAGTCCGCCCATCTGCTAAAGTCAACAGTATGGGCTTGGGACCTCTATAAATAGAGGACCCCTAGGTTCATTTGAAAAAGAAACTCTTGAGCAAATTGAAACCCTAGTGCCGCCACAGCAACCTTGAGCCTCCAAAAGCCTCCTTCTTGTCTACATTCCCTCTAAAACTAATTATTGTGTGGATTAGGGTTTAGTAAGGTGAAGAAGAGTAAGAACACCGCTCTTTGGCTCTCGGTTTGATCTCTTGCACTTTGTGAATCTTTGTGATCTGTGGCTTGAGTCAATCTTTATGATTTGTGATTGTATTTGTGGTGGGAGCCTCAGATTGTGAGAAGCCCCAACGAATATTGTACTCATTCTTTGTGATAGTGGAGAACCAAGTTAGGCCCATGCGGTAAACTTGACGAGGGAAGGGTTGTTGAACCCGGTCCTTTGTGGACTCCTCAACAAGGACGTAGATTCCTTGTGTGGGATCGAACCTCGGGATAAAATCCTCGTGTCACTTGTGTTCTTAGCTTTCATTCATCACATATTGCTTCTAGGGTTAGCCCTACCGGTTTTGCTCATCACCTTTGCTTCATTGTGATCTTTAGCTTCATACTTACCATATAACTTATTGAGGCTTACTAAGTTATTCTAACAAACTTTGCATCACAAGAATTGGACTAAAACCTGTTAGAAACCCTTTTTAGGTTTTTCCCTATAGGTGGACCGGACTAGTCCGCCCGTGGACCGGACTAGTCCGCCCCCTGTGTATTAATCTCGTTTTATTAAGTCATTTCAGGTCGATTAGCCTATTCACCCCCTCCCCTCTAGGCAACTTTCAATTGGTATCAGAGTAGGACTCTCCCAAAAGAGTCTAACAACTCGGGGAGAAGATGGCCGGAGTGGGGTACGAAGAAGTCTCTACAAGTGAGATCCAAGCAACTCCAGAAGAGATTCTCTTCTATCAAGACAAATCAACGGATGACGAAGAAGTTCGCCAGCTCAAGGCGAAACTTCGAGAGAAGTTGAAGATTCCCAAAGTTGACACCTCAACCTCCACTTCGAGTGGTACAATCAACTACAACCAACATGGCTACAACTATGAGCGCCTTGTTTCCAACAACCACTACCTCTCCATCCCATTGGGGAAGCCTCCCCAATTCGATGGAACCGACTACGGGATGTGGAAGCACAACATGAAGATCCACCTTGTGTCACTCAATCCCTCACTATGGCAAATTGTGCTGACCGGGGTGCACATCCCTAAGAATGAAGAAGATATCAGTCCGGAGCAAGCCGTGCTCCTTCACCGCAATGCCCAAGCGGCCGGAGTGATCATCTCATCTCTCTCAAGAGATGAGTTCAACCGAGTGGATGGACTTGAGGTAACCAAAGACATTTGGGACACTCTCAAGACGGCTCATGAAGGCAACCGAGTCGTCAAGGAAGCAAAGATTGAGCTCATTGAAGGAGAGCTCGGGAGGTTTGCCATTATGGATGGTGAATCTCCCCAAGAGATGTACAACCGCCTAAAGATACTCATCAACAAGAGTAGATCTTACGGCTGTACCAAGTGGACGGACCACGAGGTAGTGAAGAGAATGATTCGGGCATTCATGCCTAGGAACGTCTCTCTTTGCTCCTTGATCCGAGAAAGTCCGGGGTTTGCCAAAATGACCCCGGAGGAGGTCCTTGGAAGGATCATCAATCACGAGATCATGGAAAAGGAGGCGCTCTTCTACAATGATCTTCAAAGGTTAACCGCCTCGAAGATGAAGAATGTTGCACTCAAAGCAACATGCTCCTCAAAAGAGCAAACAAAAGATGATGAGGAGAGCCTTGACACCGATGAGGAAAAGGCCTTCTTCATCAACAACTTCAAGAGGATGATGAGGTGAAGAAAAGGAGGATAGAAGCATGAGGGCAAAGGCAAAGAAAAGGCAAGGCCCAAAAACAAGAGGGCTTGCTACAATTGTGGCGAGTACGGGCACTTCATGGTAGATTGTCCACATGAAGATGGCAAGAAGAAGAAGGAGGGCAAGCCACAAGAGAGAAGTTCTATAAGAAGAAGAGGCCCTCCGGTCATGCTCACTTAGGCAAGGAGTGGGACTCAAACGATGAGTCCTCCTCGTCCGAAGATGAGGAGAAGATGGCAACCATAGCCATCGAGAGGAGCTCCATGGGAAGCAAGCTCTTCCCAAATCTCCACGACTATAAGCCAACTTGCCTCATGGGAAAACAGGGAAGAAGAAAGGTAAATTCTAACTCATCCTCCTCCATATCCTCCCATGATGATTTTGATAGTGCTAGCAAAAATGAACACATGTTTAAGTATATAAGCAAGAGCACATTGCGAAGAATGAAATTGCTTTCGGATGAGATTTTTGAGAAGGAGGAGCTCTTAGATAGGCAAGAGGACTTGCTTATCCAAGAAAAAGAAAGATGTAAAGAGATCATTGAGCTCCTTGAGCTTGAGAGAGAGAAGAGCAAGGCATTAGAGCATGAACTTGCTGTAAGCAAGAAAAAATGCTCAAGTCTTGAGGAGACAACCATTGAGCTCAAGGACGAACTTGGCAACTTGACAAAAGTTAACAAGATCCTTGAGACTCAAGTTGAGTCCCTTAAGACTAATGTAGCCTCTTCCTCCACAAGCTCCTCCTCCTCAAAAGTTGCATCCAAAGCAATATCAACTTGCAAATGTTCTAACTTGATTCTTAAATTAAAGGATGAGCTTAAGTTGACTCAAGACAAGCAAGCACCTAAGGGTGGCATCTTTGACAAAGAGAAGGTGGCGTATGCACGAAGTGCATACACCAACGCAAGACCTCCCAATGTCAAGGATGGTCTTGGTTATACTAAAGGTGGAAGGCAAAATGCCAAAACCTTCAAGTATGGCAAAGACTTGATTGTCTTTGTCAAAGGAAGCTCATCTCCAACTAAAATTGTGAAGAACACCTCAACTAGCACTCACACGCCTAAAGCTGAACCGCATCCTCTATTTCATGATTTTGATGCATCATATGTTTCGATGAGGAACAAATATGGCAAAGTATATGCTAGATATATTGGGCCACTCCGCAAGAGCCTCAAGCCTTGCGTGTGGGTGCCCAAATGCCTTACCACTAACATCAAAGGACCCAACTCCGCTTGGGTACCTAAAAGGAAGGCATAATCTTGTTTTGTAGGCATACTCCTCCGGTGGATCCAAATGGGTGCTCGATCGTGGGTGCACAAACCACATGACCAGAGAGAGGACGATGTTCAAGGATTATGAAGAACATGATGATCCAAATGAAGGAATCCTCTTTAGAGACAATAGCCGAGGAAAAATCCTTGGCTCCAGTAAAATTGTCATCTTCCCTCAACACACTCTTCCTAGCGTTCTACACATTGACTCTTTAGACTATAACCTCTTGTCCATATCGCAACTATGTGACAAGGGTTATAATTGTTCTTTTTACTAATGAGGGTGTGAGCATCCTTAGAAGAAGTGACAACTCAATCGCTTTTAAGGGTGTGCTCAAGGGAAAGATTTATCTTGTGGAGTTTGCCTCGGATAAAACTCAACTTGACACATGCTTAATGGCGAAAACCAACATGGGATGGCTTTGGCATAGACGGCTGGCCCATGTTGGCATGAGGAACTTACAAAAGCTTCTTAAGGGCGAGCACATCCATGGCTTGAAGAATGTTGTCTTCGAAAAAGACAGGCCATGTAGTGCTTGCCAAGCGGGGAAGCAGGTGGGAGCTCAACACCCCTCCAATAACATCATGACGACAACAAGACCGTTGGAGCTGCTACACAGGGACCTTTTCGGGCCAATAACCTACATAAGCATTGGTGGTAACAAATATGGTGTTGTTATTGTTGATGACTTTTCTTGTTTCACTTGGGTGTTTTTCTTGCATGATAAGGGTGAAACCTACGGTGTCCTCAAGAGGTTCTTGAGGAGAGCTCAAAATGAGTTCGCCTCAAGAATCAAAGTTGTAAGAAGTGACAACGGCACCGAGTTAAAAAACACTCAAGTGGAAGGATTCTTGGATGAGGAGGGCATCAAGCATGAATTTTCAGCTCCATACTCCCCTCAACAAAATGGGGTGGCAGAACGGAAGAATAGAACACTCATCGAGATGTCAAGGACAATGCTTGATGAGTACAAAACATCGGATCGGTTTTGGGCGGAGGCGGTTAACACCGCTTGCCACACCGTCAACCGATTATACCTCCACCGCCTCCTTAAGAGGACTCCCTATGAGCTTCTAGTTGGTAAGAAACCCAACATCTCTTATTTTCATGTTTTTGGGAGCAAGTGCTATATTCTCAACAAGAAGCCTAGGACTTCAAAGTTTGCTTCAAAGTCCGATGAGGGTTTCTTGCTTGGTTATGACTCAAACACCCACGCCTACCGTGTCTTCAACAAAACCTCCGGAATTGTTGAAATAGCACACGACGTGGTGTTTGATGAAACTAATGGCTCCCAAGTGGAGCAAGTTGATCAAAGTGTGCTAGATCAAGAAGACTCTCCACAAGAAGCACTTAGAAGAATGGCACTTGGAGATGTTCGACCACAAGAACAATCTCAATGCTCAAGTGACCAACAACAAGATGATGCAAGTAATCCCCCACGAGATCAAGTTGACAACGGTCAAGTGGGACCTCAAAATGACCAAGAAGATGAAAGTAAAGGGGGAGGCATTCATCAAGGGGGAGATCAAGAAGAAGAAGAAGACGATGATGACTCAAGATCTCAACCTCCACATCCTCGTGTACATCAAAGTGTTCAACGGGATCACCCCGTTGACAACATACTAGGAGACATTACTAAAGAGGTAATCACTCGTTGTCGTGTTGCAAACTTTTGTGATCATTACTCTTTTGTCTCTTCTTTGGAGCCCCATAGGGTTGAAGATGCCTTGAGAGACCCGGATTGGGTGGTGGCCATGCAAGTGGAGCTTAACAACTTCGAGAGGAACAAAGTTTGGGAGCTTGTCAAGCGTCCACAAGCAAATGTTATGGGCACCAAGTGGGTGTTCCACAAAAAGCAAGCTGAACATGGTGTTGTGACAAGGAACAAGGCACGACTTGTGTCCAAGGGTTACTCACAAGTTGAAGGTTTCGATTTTGATGAAACATTTGCTCCTGTAGCTAGGTTAGAGTCAATTCGAATATTACTTGCCTTTGCCACTCACCATGATTTTAAGCTCTATCAAATGGACGTCAAGAGTGCATTCCTAAATGGCCCAATCAAGGAGGAAGTATATGTGGAGCAACCACCGGGCTTCGAAGACCAAGAATTCCCAAACCATGTCTTCAAATTGCGTAAGGCTCTCTATGGCCTCAAACAAGCTCCTAGAGCTTGGTATGAGTGTCTTAGAGACTTTTTAATTGAAAATGGTTTTAAGATAGGAAAAGCTGATTACACTCTATTTACAAAGCACTTCAATGATGATCTTTTTGTGTGCCAAATATATGTCGATGACATTATATTTGGTTCTACTAACAAAGTTTTTTGTGATGAGTTTTCTAAGATCATGACGGAAAGGTTTGAGATGTCCATGATGGGGGAGTTGAAGTTCTTTTTAGGTTTCCAAGTCAAGCAACTCAAAGAAGGCACGTTCATAAGTCAAACAAAGTACACTCAAGACATGTTGAAGAAGTTTGACATGGACAAGGCCAAACCCATCAAAACTCCAATGGCAACAAATGGACACCTAGACCTCAACGAAGATGGTCCAAGTGTGGATGAAAAGGTATATCTTTCCATGATTGGCTCCTTGTTATATCTTTGTGCATCTAGACAGGATATTATGCTTAGTGTGTGTATATGTGCACGGTTTCAAGCTGCACCAAAGGTGTGTCATTTGACCGCCGTGAAGAGAATTCTTAGATATCTAGTTCACACACCTAGCCTAGGACTTTGGTACCCCAAAGGATCCAAGTTCAACCTCATTGGTTATTCCGATGCGGATTATGCGGGGTGCAAAGTTGATAGAAAGAGCACATCCGGGACATGCCAATTCTTGGGTAGATCATTAGTGTCTTGGTCCACTAAGAAACAAAATTCCATCGCTCTTTCCAAAGCCAAAGCGGAGTACGTCGCAGCCGGAAGGTGTTGTGCACAACTTCTTTGGATGAGACAAACTCTAAGGGATTATGGTATAAACTTGCGCCATATTCCTCTCCTATGTGACAATGAGAGCGCCATCAAAATAGTCCATAATCCAGTTGAGCATTCAAGGACCAAACATATAGACATTAGACACCACTTCTTGAGAGATCATTCCTTAGAGGGGGATATAGTAATTTCCCATGTGAGAACCGATAACCAACTAGCCGACATATTCACCAAGCCCCTAGATGAGAAGCGATTTTGTGAGCTTAGGAGTGAGCTCAATATCTTAGATTCTCGAAATGTGGCTTGAAACATGCACATCTGAATGTTTACTTTTGCCTTATTCCAAAGAATGCATGTGGCTGAAAAGTTCATCTCTATCTCAATTTTCTCCAAAATATTTGAAAAAAACTAGTGACTTTGCGAGTTATGGTCATAGATTGAATGTTGATTGCTTACTGACCATATTCACAAGGTTTCGTTGTGCAATATGTCCAAAAGGATCTTTTATAGTGGCTAAAACTCAAATATATATGTTTTCAGCCTCCTAGGACCGGACTAGTCCGCCCTTTGGCCGGACAAGTCCAGATCCCGACTGGCCCGGGTCTGGTCCGCTGACCGGACTAGTCCGGCTCCCCTACCGGACTAGTCCGGCCCCTGGGGACTTAAACCCCCAGGAAGCGGCCGACCCCTCCACTTCCCCATCTAGCTCTCTCTCTCTCTCTCCCATGCGCGCGAAATCGTCCCCTTTCGACGTTTTTCGATTCCAACCACCAAAAGACATTTCCAATCCGTGCATTGGAAGCCCCGGAGGTGTGGGAGACGTTCCCCGATCACTCGTCACGCAATCGATCCCGGATTTCGTCGATCTCTCAAGATTTGAAGAGGTATTCCTCATTTTTCAAAAACTTGCCTCATTCTTGATTCATTGAGTTTTTTATAGATGCCTCTTCATTAAAGTTGTTTCTAGTGACCTTGTGATCATAGCCTAGGAGTATTGCGACTTGATTCCAAACTTTCTCGAAAAACCGTTAAAACTAGGGTTTAGCCTGTGCAAACCGGACTAGTCCGCCCCTGGAGCGGACAAGTCCGGTCTGCACAGGTCAACTTCACACTTTGGCTGTTTTTCGTGAATTCTTTCGCATTATTCCAACTCCTTGACATTCTATGTTATGGACTCTATTCCTTTCAGCTAAAATGGTCGCTCCTCGCCGTTCCGCTTCTCCCCCCACCGACCTCGAGTGGGAGGCGGAGCAACTTCGTCTCGTCGAAGAATGAGCAAGAGCCGAAGTTGAGGCTGCCGAGAAATATCTCAAGCAGCATGAGAAAGCAAAAGCAACCAAGAAGCAACAAGCTGCTCGGGCCGCCGCATTGACCTACGACGAGGATGAAGAAATGGCTCGGTCCATTAAGGAGTCACGGAAGGATCTCAGGAAGAAGAAGCGAGTGGAGCGTGAAGCTCACAACTCTCAAGCCGCTGCTGCTCAAGTCTCCAAGAGGAAGAGACTTGTATCAATTGGAGAGAAAGACAAAGGCAAGCAGCCAGCCCAAGACGAGATGGTTGAATGCGGATCGAGAGAGATCCGATGAAATGAAAGGCCCCGGCTCCTGCGGAGCCAAAGAAAAAGAAGCCCTCGGTGAAGGCCTTGGCTGCGAAGGCCAAGGGCATTGCTATTGGAGGAAAAGGAAAAGCCAAACCAATTGGCCCCTTGGAAGTGCACACTCCTGAAAGGAATCCCAATAGGCAGCGTGACTTGGCTGCAAATGTTTTCCAAGGGAAGGGAGCGGAGAAAGCTCGAAGGCTCCGGACGGACAAGGTCTACAAGTATGAGAGGAGCACCGCCGACCCTCGGTTTTGGTGCGACTTTCATTGTGATTACTACCGTCTAGTCTACCAAGGCATGAAGAAGCATGTGATTGAAGCACAGTGGGTAGACTGGGAGTACATGGCCAAGAAGCAACACTCTGCATTTGACGCCGTCATTGAAGTTGCTAAGCGCCATGAGCTCAAGGAGATCATGGGGTTCGTATGACTGGAACGTCGAAGTGATCCTGCAGTTTTACTCCACTATCTACTTCACCACCTCAGGTGACAGGAGGATCATATGGATGACACATGGCGAGCAATACTCAGTCACTTTTGCAGAGTTTGCCAAGATTCTAGGGATTGAGGCACATCTGGATCATGAGATCATCATCTCTAACCTCAAGGCCATGGACCGTGATGAGCTAGCATACATGTACCCCAGTCATGTCCCATATAGTGCCGGACATGCTCGCAACATCAAGCCCTTCTACAGCATCATGAACAGGATCCTCAAAAGGACAATAGCACCAAAGGATGGTGATGCTGGGGTGATGCAAGGAAACTTGAGGTACTTGCTACTTCTTGTTGATGGGGAGGAGAAATTCAACCTTGTCGATTACATCTTCGGCGATATCTTCAACATCTCGCATACCCCAAACCATGCTTGTGGGTATGCCCCCTACATTATGTGCCACATAGAGAAGGTGTCGGGCTTGTCCTTTGTCAAGGACGTGTCACATCACCGGCTTTGTCTTCAGCAGCCTCCAAATGTGTCGGCTCCCCCACGCCGGAGGAACGCAGACCCTCCATCTCGCCCCGTGGCGCCTCCTTCCCCGCCTCCGCCTCAGTCGATGAGCGCTTTCTTCAAGTGCTTCAAGGCGATCTTTACTTCCTGCCGGAAGCAAGAGATCCGGGCTTAGAGGGCACACAAGCGCCAAGAAAAGTATCTTAAGGCGGTGTGCGACAAGATGGAGGTCCCTATGTCTTCTCTGGAGGTGAGCGATGGGGAGATCACTCCATTCCCCGACTTCACCGCCGACGAGCTCGCCCAGCTCCAAGAGGACGGAAGCTCTTCCCAGGCAGCTCCTTTGGCTCGTGCCTCCGACGATGACGATGAGGATCAAGAGGACCCGGAGGCCACGGAGAGCGACTCCCACGACGACGACAATGATGAGGAAGACGACGACTAGACTTTCAAGGTCGTGTTTCCCTTCTTCTTTTCCCCTTTTGGTGTCTTGATGCCAAAGGGGGAGAGATAGTTGGGATAGTTGGGAGTCAGTCGGGAGAGATAGTCAATAGGGAGAGTTGAATGTAGTTCTTATTTTGGATCCGTGGACATGTTGCCTTCTTATTGTAATATCTATGTTATGTCGAATGTTTAAATTTGTGCAAGACTATGTTTTGAATGTTCAATATCAATATGATGCTTTGAATGTCTATCTTTTGATCATATTAATGCTTATTATGTCTTGTCACAAATTGTTGAACACAACACGTAGGCACCCCACCATAACGTGTGCATGTATGAAGGACTTCCTCAATCTCTCTTTTATGATGCATTCATTGAGGGGGACTCACTCATACACCCGCACGTTATAAAAACCACAAATTTACACTCTTATATGTGAAGACTTAATGTGTTGTCATCAATCACCAAAAAGGGGGAGATTGAAAGTGCATCTAGGATCCCCGTGGGTTTTGGATGATTGATGACGAAAATTAAGTGACTAATGAGCTTAGTGATCTTAAGCACAGGTGTGAACTAAGTGGAAGCACAATCCCTCAAAAAGGAAAAAGATGGAAACGGCGATGTCAACTCGAAAAGGAGAAACTAGGGTTTCTAGTGTGTCGAGTTTAGACTAGCCAAATTTGTGTGAGGATGTGTGTGTAAAGTGCATTGAGATCAAGTTGGGAGCTCAAAGCGGTTTAGAGGTCAAACCTATTGAGAGAAAAGAGTTGGAAGTAGTCTGGTAGTAGGGCCGGACTAGTCCGTGTAGGTGGCCGGACTAGTCCGCCCCTGGCCAGCCAAGTCCGTTTTCGGCCGGACCAGAAGGGTCTGACTGAGATCGGACTAGTCCGGGTAGTCATGAAGTGTGTTTTGGGGACTAAGTCCCAAAACCACGGACTTGTCCGTTTTAGTCCGGACCAAGAGGTCCTAACTGAGATCGGACTAGTCCGCCCTGGGGGCCGGACTAGTCCGGGTTTGAGAGGATTCGGTGTTACTGAGACTAAGTCTGGGAAGGCCGGACTAGTCCGCCCATGGGGCCAGACTAGTCTGTGGTCTTCAGACTAGTCCGTTTTCACACAAAACAAAAGGTTCTGTGTGAGATCGGACTAGTCCGGTAGGGGCCAGACTAGTCCGTTGTTGAAGTGACCATTTGAATTTGAAGTTTGGCGGGTAGTGTGACGATTGCCGCGCAGTGCGACAGTTGTCAGGGACGTCAGTGGTCCCCTAGGCCGGACTAGTGCGGGCTGTAGGCCGGACTAGTACACCCATTTGCGGAAGTCAGCAGTATGGGCTTGGGAGCTCTATAAATAGAGGACCCCTGGGTTCATTTGAAAAAAAAAACTCTTGAGCAAATTGAAACTCTAGCGCCACCACAGCAACCTTGAGCCTCCAAAAGCCTCCTTCTTGCCTACATTCCCTCTAAAACTAATTCTTGTGTGGATTAGGGCTTAGTAAGGTGAAGAAGAGGAAGAACACCGCTCTTTGGCTCTCGGTTTGATCTCTTGCACTTTGTGAATCTTTGTGATCTGTGGCTTGAGTCAATCTTTGTGATTTGTGATTGTATTTGTGGTGGGAGCCTCAGATTGTGAGAAGCCCCAACGAATCTTGTACTCATTCTTTGTGATAGTGGAGAACCAAGTTAGGCCCGTGCGTTAAACTTGGTGAGGGAAGGGTTGTTGAACCCGGTCCTTTGTGGACTCCTCAACGGGGACATAGATTCTTTGTGTGGGATCGAACCTCGGGATAAAATCCTCATGTCACTTGTGTTCTTAGCTTTCATTCATCACATATTGCTTCTAGGGTTAGCCTTACCGGTTTTGCTCATCACCTTTGCTTCATTGTGATCTTTAGCTTCATACTTACCATATAACTTATTGAGGCTCACTAAGTTATTCTAACAAACTTGCATCACAAGAATTGGACTAAAACCTGTTAGAAACCCTTTTTAGGTTTTTCCCTGTAGGTGGACCGGACTAGTCCGCCCCTGGACCGGACTAGTCCGCCCCTGGACCGGACTAGTCTGCCCTCTGTATATTAATCTCGTTTTATTAAGTCATTTCAGGTCGATTAGCCTATTCACCCCCCCCCCCCTCTAGGCAACATTCAAATGCATTGTATTCTCCTGACTTCTTCAGTATTTACTACGTCACAGCGCAGTGAACAAGTGGTACTCTATTACCGTGAGGGACGCTGATTGCAATCAGGACATACCCGGAACAACATGACACATACGCACTTTCAGAGTTGTCAGCGAGTACTTACAGCAGTACCTACGTAACACCTCAATACTAGTCGTATATGGCAACCTTTCACTAGACACTCGAATGTCAAACCGGTCGATCCGTCACGAGCAGGAGGTCACTGCATGGGGCGTACTCTGACATGCCCACTAGCTGATTTACACCTTGCTGCCCTCAATCCACGCCTATATAACAGAACAGAATGCCTCGACAAACTAGTATCAAGCTACGTCAGTTTACTGGAGCCCATTTCTCCAGTATGTCGCCGGTACAATTCAAGCTTGTCTAGCAGGGCCGCACACGAAATGGTCCTCAATCGACATAAGCAGGGCTACACACGTGAGACCACGTCTCGCTGCATCCTACCCAATGCTCGGTCTCAATTTCATATTCATAAACCATTTTCTGATTCCAGATCCTCTCGTGTGATAAAATTCCTATCTTGCGAGTAGATTCCAACTACTCGACTTCTACTGAATTCCTATGAGCATAAGCATAGCAGTATCTACTCAATGGGCCGTAGATCTACCCAAGACTCCATAGGATTTGTGGGCTATGCAAGTGGATGTCAAACACCTTAAACGTAATGCACAATCATCTTAAGACATAAGGTGAAATAAAAACTGCAAATACACAGTAAGGAACTTAAATGCAAACTGGGGCTTGCATGAATGCGAGTTTGAGCCTATGTTATTTTCTGGCAGCTGGACTTCCAAAGCTTCCGGCTGCTCCTCGATTTAAGCTACTACACGATATGCATATACTAGGTATGAATGACTTTGAAAATAATTAATATGCTTGAGGTTATGTGAATATCCTAGGACGAAAATAAGATAATTATCTTAATTGGCTTTAGGGCTGTTATGGTAGATACTAGTGACTATAGTGGAGACTCTTGCAAAGAACAGGAGATAATTAAGGAAGTTTATTGTCCTGAAAAATTATGGTGAGCAATAACCTTCCCTAAATTTTGGTTGAAATTTTGGAGATCTATCATGGCTACCAGGGGTTGTATCATGTAGAGGGGGTCTCACTGGTTCTAGGAAAAATTTGTTTCACTATTTTCTAAGCTTCCTACAGGGAGAGACTGATTTTGCAAGTTTGGGGAAATTTCTAAAAATTGATTTTTCCATTTTTCTCAATTTATAACTACATAGAGATTTGGAATATTGATCAACCCAGTAATTGAAGTCCAATTAACTTGAAATTTTTACTGGAGACCAATTGTACTAATAATAGTGTTCTGACCAAAATTGGGAATTTTCCAATTAACAGAACTATAGGAATGAATTCTTTAAGCATTTTTTATCTGAATTATGGAGAAATTTCTGTGGCTTTTCATACAAATCCAAGTGCTCCACTGGAAAGTATTCTTCATGCTGGTTCTAACAAAATTTATTTGGAAATTTTTGGACGATTCTAGTAGAAGTTATGGATTTTCCAAGTTGAGTTAAATCCTGGAATTATTTTCCAATGGGAAACATTCAAATAAATCGGTCGGGCCCACTGGTTTAAAACTAACCAATCGCAGCAGGGCCGCACCGGGGGCTACAGGGTTAAACCACGCAGTCACCAGATCCCCGGCCACACCCGGATCCCGCAGCGACTGACTCGTGGGATCCACGGTCGTCTTCAACCTTGGGCTGGCGCTCGCGCGCGGCGGTAGCTCGCCGGCGATCCTGTCGCCGGCCAAACAGCTGTGCCAAACTCACCAAGACTTGCCGTCTGGTGGTTTTCGTGGGCGCTGAGCACGACGGTGAGGTCGGCATCGGTTGAAATGGACCAGAAACAACTGCACGACGGTGGCGGCGGCTGTGAGGGCTCGGGCCTGCTTGAACTCAATCAACTTAAGCTCAAACAACTTAGAAACTCCTCCAAAAGCTTCTTGGGATCTCAAGGATCAAGAATATGGACTAGGGAAGAGTGGAAACACCCTCGAGATATGATCTCGATGGTGAAGCACGGTCTTTCAACCAGCGGCTGCGAAATATCAAAATCTAAGGTGCTCGGTTGATAACTTTTGGGGCCTTTAAGCAGGGAGTTGCACTAGGACATATACGAGCTACCTCCTAACCAGATTAAAGAATGATTGCCAGAATGAAACAAATTTAGGCCCGAAGCCTGGTTGTTCAATTGAACAATGATTCGAATATTGAATGAGACACTCGAGTTATAGTTCATGTCATGGGATCAGAATTGGTGAGCGTAAACTAGAGAGGATAGTGAACCCTTTTGCTTAAAGGATCGAGACAGGAGAGGTCCTAGAACTGGAGCTCGACGGTGAGAGAGTGAAGGTTCACGGCGGCTTCCTCGACGGTGACCAGAAAACTTCAAAATACCCCAAGCAAAATAGAATATGTAGAGGATGTTGTGACAAGCCTTTTATCTACTTACAGCTCGTTGAGAAATGGCTTCAATCGTCGGCAAAAACTCGACGAACAGAGGCGGCGGCAATGGCGTGAAACCGAGGTGGAGTTTGACGGTGACGACCAAGGGGGGTATTTATAGGGACGGAGGGATGAGGGGGGCTCGCCACGGCGCAAGCAAGCAGGCAGCTCGGTGGCCTGCATGCCGCGTCATGTAGTCGAGCGCTGCTGGCGTCGATCGAAGGGGAGAGCTGGATAAAGAGCACCCCGTGGGTTCACTGGAGTATGTCAGGCTGACAGTGGGTCCCACCTCCTCTTATCCTCTTCCCCTCTCTGCAACATCAATTCCCCTAACAAACTTGATCCAAAATTTCTAGATTTTTGTGGGGAGGCCAAAGTAAATATCTGGAGTTTGATTCTGCAATTGGATTTCAAATTGGAACAAGTTTCAATTGAATATTAAATTTGAATTTGAAATTGGATGAAATTCAATGGTGTCACTGAATTAAATAGCAATTGAGTTCCAAAATTGTGAAACTTTGAGGATAAGTCAAGCAAGTCATACTGACCATGATGGTGTGGTTAAATCTTGATGTTCAAATAAGTTGAACAGAATTCAAAATTTGAATTCTAAATATGGTCTGAATTTGCTAAGCGTCTCCAATAAAACAGCAAATGGAGTTCAAAATTTATAAAACTTTGCAGGAAGTCTATTTGGAATTTTAGTAAGCCATAGAAAAATTTGTGGCCTCAGATTTGAATATTTTTGACAGGGCCAAATGTACAGCAGTATATTCAATTTGTAATTAATTTGAATATATATTTGGTACTGCATATTAATTTGACCTAGCAATCTCGATTCAAATAATTCCAAAATTTGAAGAGAGTTCAATAGAATTTATCTAAGATTATTGGTGATGTCCATTCCTCATGTTAAGAAAATATAAGCATGAGTGGAAGAAAAGATTTGATGAGATCAAGCTCATAAGCATAGCTATAATTGGTCTCCATTACGGTTGATAACCAACTTACAACTGAACCTCATATGAAGGAAAATGTGTGATTTTACACATAACCCCTATTTCACTATGAATGTAACAAAAATGAGTGAAATCCAAAGGTTTTGTGAAAATATCAGCCAATTGTTGTTCGGTATCTCCATGGTGAAACACAATGTTTCTATTTTCAACATTATCACGGAGAAAGTGATACCTAATATCAATGTGCTTAGTTCTAGAATGTTGCACGGGGTTTTTAGCAATGCAAATGGCACTAGTGTTATCACAAAACAATAGAACACTATATAGATCAACCCCATAGTCCTTAAGTGTTTGAACAATCCAAACAACTTGTGAGCAAGCACTAGCAGCAGCTACATATTTAGATTCGGCTGTGGATTGTGCAACTGAGTTTTGTTTTCTAGAGGACCAAGATAAAGTGAATTACAAAGAAAATGACAAGAAATGGAAGTCTTTTTCCTATCATTCCTAGAACCCTCAAAATCAGCATCCGAAAAAGCTTTCAAGGTAACGGTTGAGGAAGAAGGACGAAAAATGTCAAATTCTTGAGATCCATGTAAGTACCTGAGAATCCTTTTGACGGATTGACGATGTGAAGCACGTTGGGAAGCTTGAAACTGTGCACAATGACATACGCTGAATTGTATGTCCGGTCTTGATGCTGTGAGGTACAAAAGTGATCCGATCATGCTCCAATATTCTTTTTGATCCACAGGTTCACCATCTTCATCATGTTCGAGTGCTGATGTAGTTCCCAATTGTGTCTAAAGAGGCTTGGTTTTGTCCATGTTCAAACGCGTGAGAAGGTCCCTTGTATACTTCGTTTGATGCACAAAGGTACCTTCCTCGGTTTGCTTGATTTGCAGCCCCAAAAAGTAAGGGAGTTCACCCATCATACTCATTTCAAATTTTGAACTCATCATAGCTAAAAACTTGGACACAGGATCATGAGAAGCACAACCAAAGATAATATCGTCTGAACAAATAATGAGTCATTGCCATGCTTAAGCACAAGAAAGGGTTTTATTAACCTTGCCCATGGTAAACCCCTTTTTAAGTAATAATGTTTTTAACCTATCATACCATGCTTTAGGAGCTTGTTTTAGACCATACATGGCCTTAGTCAGTTTGAAAACATGATAAGGAAAATCTGGATTTTCAAAACCAGGTGGTTGCTTAACATAGACCTCCTCATCTATGTAGCCATTAAGAAAATCACTTTTTACATCCATTTGATATAACTTGAAACCTTTAGATGCAGCAAAAGCTAACAAAATTATTATGGCTTCTGATCTAGCATCAAGAGCAAAAGTTTCATCAAAATCTAGACCTTCAATTTGTGTGAAACCTTGAGCAACCAATCTTGCCTTCTTCCTAATCAAAACCCCATCTTCACTTTGTTTATTTTTAAACACCCATTTAGTTCCAATTAAAGTGTGATATTGAGGTATTTAGGAATCCAGTACTGAGTCACACGACGTCTAGTAGGAACAACACGCGATAGCTAATATAAACAGTATGTTTATGAGTCAAAGTTTGAGTTTTTTTGTTCTTAACTGCTGACCTATAAGGTGTTACTTGTGTAGCACGAAAATCAGTAGCCCCAGAGGCAAAAACAGATGGTCCGGAGGTAACAATAGAAGGTCTGTAGGTAAAAACTAAAGCTCCGAAGGTAATCTTCGAGTATTTTTGACTCATAACAGCAGGTTGCATGTTCCTGACATTCGGTTTATTATGTGCAACAAATTTTGCATGAGTTATAAGATCTAGCTTGCATTTTTTTCCTTTTTATGCTATTTAGCGAGTCTATAACAAAAATCTATGACATGACCATCTCTACCACAATAGGTGCAACAAAAGTTAACTTTGTGTTCATGTCTAGATGAGCATGCAATATGTTTATTTGAACCCGAATGTGACAACACTCCTACAGATTTAAAAGCCACCTCTTTTGGTTTTGGAACTATTTTAATCAAACCACTTCCTAATGACTTTACAATTTTAGTTGGATGTGTTTTAGCATGAGCATGGGAATCAAAACCTAAGCCAGTTGTATCATTACAATATTTGGATGAATTCAGTAGCCAGTTTAGATTTTTGTTCCCAATACAAAACTGCTCTAGTGTCCTATTCACGTCATCAAGTTTCTTAGACAATTCTAGGCAATTTTCACATGAAGTTATTCCTTTTAGTTTGCAATTAGAACAATATTTAACTTCATGAGCATGTAAAGCATTGTTTAGTATTGAAATTTCATTCATAGCATCTTTTATTTTCTTTTCAAGATCATTACAGGTAGAACAATGCAAATCAATTGTTGAACAAGAAGCATCTTTTAATTTTCTATCATTAAGTGCAGCAAGCTTTTTGTTCTTTTCAATCTCTAACTCAAGTTTATCAAGAGTGTAGGAGTGTGCATTTCTTAAGGAGGACAATTGTTCATATATTAAATCGCATGAGGAACAAGAATCATCACTAGGAATCAAGGTTTTCAAATGATTAATTTCAGATTCTAGTGACTCAAATTTAACAGCATTGTCCCTAAGATTTTTGTCCTTTTTATTAACAATAACAATTGCACGGGACATATCATCACACATTTCATCACAATAGGACATACGTCTTCATTGTCACTGTTTCGTTCTGCATCCTCCATATTTGACCTTGATTTGCCTGCCATGAAGCAGAAGTTTGTCAGATCATCTTCATCTTCGTTACTTCCAATGTCTACATCAATTGAGCCAGGTTCTTGAAGTGCGGTGATGAAACTGTTTATCAGTTTGCATCCTGTAAAACCCTTCTTTTTCTTGTTGATGTTGCCAGAAGAGGACTTGACTTTATTCCACTTTTCATCACAGGTAGAAGGACCTGAAAGGTTTGGGCAATCTGTATGAAAGTGTCATGTCTTACCACATTCAAAACATCAATTAGGTCTGGAGCTTTCTCTCCTTCTAGTTCTCACATTTTGCAATGCTTTTAGGAACCGAGTAGAGATGAGCGCTAGCTCTTCTTCTGAAAATTCTTCAATCTGTTCTAGGGTTATTGAAGACAGCAAAACAAGTGTATTGCTAGATGAAGATTGGCTGGATCTAGGCATGTCACGTTGAGAAACAAATGCAAGAGATTTGTTGGGGTTCTTACGTGAGATTATGTCAATTTCATGAGTTTTCAATTTAGACTATAGCACATCTATTGTAATTGGACTCATGATAGTAGATTCACGATTAGATGTGACTTTCATCTCCCAAATTGACATGTCTAATGGACTTAACAATTTCATAGCATTTTCAGCATCTGAAAAATTAACATTGACACTACGCAAGATGCTAAGAATTTTATTAAAGCGAGCAAAAAGGTCATCAATGGACTCACCGAGTTGCATCTTGAGGCACATGTATTCCTTTTTGAACATATCCTGCTTTACCTCCTTGATCGTGTTGAATCCTTTGTGGTAGTCACAAAGTGCTCTCCACACATCGTATGGCGATCGGAGGTGTGCAACACGGTCGAAGTTGCTCTGAGTTAGTCCTTAGATTATTAAGTTGTGGGCTTTGTTGTTGTTGTCAACATCTCTTAAGTTTGTAGCCGTGACTTGATCATTCAACGACACGTCGTAAGGCTTGTACACTTTGTCCCATATCGCGAAGCCTTGTGCCTAGATAAAAGCTTCCATGCGTGCCTTCCAAACCTGAAAACCAATATAAACAGACACATAAGGTTATGTCAAGTATTTCTCCATGAGGATTATTCAAAAACATGTGAGAATCACAATGATTAGAGCACCGTGGCTCTGATACCAATTGTAGGATCGAAGAGCACATGTAAAGCTACCAGAGGGGGGTGAATTTTAGATTAAAACTTATCAGCGAAAGCAACGAAAAACCCCTCGGTATAAAAATGATTTGTTAAAGAAATTGTGTGTGCATCTAATTTAAAGGTGATCAATTGTTACTAAACAAGTATAGATTGTGGAGAATTAAGTAACGAAGACATCACAACAAGAATCACGAAAATACGTCGAGAAAAACTCAAGTTATGATTGAAAAATTCAACGAAGGTCAATCTGTTTTACCCAAGAAAAATGGTTTTGGAATACTGCAAAGAAACTCGTGTAGATCAAAAACAACAAATCCAATGACTGTGATATTTTCGAAAATGATAGGAAATCAAATTGTGAGGACAACCCGAAAAGTATCACGTCAATAGGATCTGTAAAACTCGAGTTATGATAAAACCACCAAAGAAAGGTAGTGTTGTGCAGAAACTCGATGAGAAACACTTGACGAAAACAAGTCGGACGAACAAGACACAAAAGATCATTCGAACTACAAATTTTATTGATCAAAACACAACATAAACATCCCCAAAGTCGTACCCACGAGCTCTGGCCTCTGTTGCTTATATAACCAGACCTTAGAATCACTCAAATCCGTCGAGAGAAACTCAAGTTACAGTCAAAAGGTCGAACAAAGGTCAATCTGTCCTACCCGAGAAAAACAGTTCTGGAACACTGCAAAGAAACTCATGTAGATCACAAACCACAAATCCAATGACCGTGAATTTTCATAGATGATAGATATACAAGTTGTGAAGACAAGGCAAAAAGAGTCACGTCAATTGGATCTGTAAAACTCGAGTTATGATAAAACCACCGAAGCAAGGTAGTGTTGTGCAGAAACTCGACGAGAAAGACATGAAGACAACAAGTCGGATGAACAAGGCACAAAAGCTCCTTTAGACTACAAATTTTATTGATCAATACACACAAGGAACAGCCCCCAAGTCACCTAACACGAGCTCTGGCCTCCCTTGCTTATATAACCAGCCCTTAGGCCAACCCAAACCTAACTAGGACTCTAATACTACTCAATTAATGAATCAAAACTTTCCATAACTGCTCAAGACTCTTCTATACGCAGATAGAAACAATCTTAAGACTTGTACACACCTTAGGAATATATCCCACATTCCTAAAATAACTAAAATTCATGACCCACACGAAATCCTATCATAACCAACTCAAAACATTCCATATTTGTGTCAAACACGACTCAGCCGCAGCCTGAGTCCATAACCTAGTCGGTTGGACCTTTCCGACCAATTCTTTATGTCCACATCTCTTCATATGTAAGTGCATCTAGGATATCCCTTGTGGGTTTTAGCTAATTGATGACAAACATATGAGATCCTAATGAAACTACTGAGATGATGGCAGGACAAACAAAGTGAAACAGCTCGGTGCACACAAAAAAGGTGAAAAATGGAGTGGTGTCCAAATAAGGATACTTTGATGGAGCTTGAAAGATCAAATTAGATTTTAAATGTATATGGAGTGTATGAAAGACACACTCCAAGAGCTCACAACTTTGCACAGGGGTAAGGGCTTTAAAATCAACCTAAATTTCACAATGCATCGAACTGGTCCGATTATGGACCGGACTAGTCTGTTTCACTTTCTGGAGTCTCTCATATTGGGAGACCGGACTAGTCCGTGTGTCCACTGGACTAGTCCGTTGAAATTTCTGGAGTCTCCCACATTGGGAGACCGGACTAGTTCGTGTGTCCACCGGACTAGTCCGTTGAACTTTCTGGAGTCTCTCATATTGGGAGACCAAACTAGTCCGTGTGTCCACCGGACTAGTCCATTGAACTTTCTGGAGTCTTCCATCTGTGGTGATCGTACTAGTCCGCGGACTAGTCCGTTGAACTTTCTGGAGTCCACCTTCACACAGCACCGGACTAGTCCGAGCTTGGACCGGACTAGTCCGACAGACTTTCTGGACTTCAAAGCACACTGTGACCGGACAAGTCCGGACTTGCACTGGACTAGTCCGGTGTTAGGGTTTTTCAATGGTAACCTTTTGGAAACCACATAAATAGAAAATCCACGACCTTCCAAAGGACATACACGTTGAACGCTGCTGAAAACACAAACCCTAGTTCCGCCACTTTGTCCCAAGAGCCTAAAACACATCTCCCAACACATCTAAGGTGCAAAAAGGAGTCAAATCATTTGAACACTTGGATTCAGGATTGGGAGATCGTCGTTCCTTCATTGCGAGCTCTTGGGGTTTGATATTTCTACACTTATACTCTGCATTGTAATACTTTCAAGTGTATTTGATCGCCTCTTTCGTTGTAGTTCTTGTGGGAGTCCTCAACGTGTGAGGTTGCCCCACAAACTCGGTGATTACCCGTGATAGTGGAATCAAGTCGGCCTTCATGGTGACTTGAAGAGGGAAAGGGTTGGAGACCCGACTTTGTGTGAGCTTCCTCAACGAGGACGTAGATCTCGTGGTGAGATCGAACCTCGGTAAAAATTCGCTTGTCTCTTGTGCCTCATTTACTTTACGTTTTGTTCACTAGATCACTTGATTGCTAAACAACCATTTAAGTTGCTCATAAGTCTTTACGTGCATTCAGACACTAATCTTAAATTAAAGAATTTGTTGTTCTCATTTCCGCAGCTAAAAGAACCTAGTTTCCCAAACAACACTTAATCAACTCACAAATTTCAGCACACCGGACTAGTGCGCCCACATAACCGGACTAGTCCGATCAATCAAGTTTTTGACGACTCTATTAAGTGTGCAGGAAATTCAAAAGGCCTATTCAACCCCCTTCTAGGCCACATTCAATTGGTATCTGAGCAAGGTTCTCCACCAACGAGACTCACATCTCGGAGAGATCAATGGCCTCTGAGAAGAACAACGATATCTCGAAGATGAACATCAATGAGGAGGAACAAGAAGCTAAAGCTGTGGGGACTGAAGTCCACACATCTGAGGATCTCATTGGGTGGTGCCGTGTGTAACACCCTCATTTTCATGCATCATGCCCTACATACATTCATATACATGTTTAACATTAATCCACAACAAGAGGAACAAGTTTAAAATTGATTTGGAAAAAAAATCGCACTTAAAACGCAGGAAAGTGCGGACTAGTCCGGTTTCGCTGCGGACTAGTCCGATTTCTCTCTGACTAAAAATGGACTTGTCCGTTTTTGCTGCGGATTAGATCGATTTTTGGCACTGGAAACTTTCGGACTTGTCCGATTTTGTGCGGACTAGTCCGATGCTCCACGAATCCTTGAAAATTTGCTAAGTCCTTGGACTTTTCCGGACTAGTCCGGTGTTCCAGCGGACTTGTCCGTTTTCATCTCTGTTCAAATTTGGACTTGTCCGATGTTTGGCCAGACTTGTCCGATTTTCTCTCTGGACGACTTCGGACTAGTCCGTTCCTGTCCGGACTTGTCCAATATTTCGTGACTCCGAATTGATCTTTTTTTTACGACTTGTTTCTTGGGTTTCACGTTAAGTGGGCCTAGGGGCGTCGTGCCTAACTCTTTTAAAGCCCATGAGGGACTCTAAACCGGCCTCTACGTCTCTCAAGCTTGAAATCCATCTAACCCTAGTCTCCACCTCTATATAAACAACCCAACCCCTTGGATTGACATCTATTTGCCACTTTTCCACCCACCCAAACCCTAGTTCGTGGAAAGCCACCATCAAGGAGGGAGGAGAAGATCCCAAGCAAGAAGAAGAAGAGGAGGAAACGAAGAAGGATCGAGATCTCAACCAAGTTTCATCCTTCACCACCAATTCATCTCCAAGTTCATCACCAACCCTAGATCATCAAGATCCAAGTGTTATCTCCAAGTTTCTTGATTCATTGGAGTTTTAAACACCCAGTATACCTTCTATTCTCTTTTCCTTACATGAATTCAACCCCTAATCTCTGAATGTACGTCGATCTAGAAAACCCTAATCTGCTGATCTTGTCAAGTGCGGACTTGTCCAGTCCCTAGCGGACTAGTCCGATCTTCTTGGTTAAATTGTGTTGAATTGACTCTAAAATTTTATCTAATCAACTCCAAACCTGTATAAACTTGTTAAAAGCTATTAGAACTAGTTAGTGATCATTAAAAGCAATCAAGTAACAAGTTCTACCTTGCATTTGCATCAATCATGCATGTCATGTCATATTGAGTAATATTTGTGCACTCTTTGATTGTGTTTCTTGTCTTGTATGTTTATTGTGTGGATTAGACGGATTTGCACTAGAGAGTGCCGCAGAGGATCTATAGCACCAATAGTTTGAAGGCTTTGACCCTAATCAATAGCAAGAGCAAGGCAAGTGTCCTTGAAGCATATTGATCCTATTTTTAAAATAAATGTTTTGTTTGCAAAACTGCATGCTTGTGTCAAATTGATGGGAATCCTATGGTAGGAAGTTTACTAGTTTTGCTAAAGCACCCTTGTCACCTGAAATTTATGGTAGAGAGTCGGGAAGGGCTTTTTACCTTTTTGCTTTGCTTAACTAATTGGGATGGAAAACAACACTACACATTTACTTAAGCATTAATGATATTCTGGTTGATGTGAACTGGTCAATACGATGGTAATGGGTGATCTAAGCAAGCCTGGTATGTGGATGGGTTGGATGTTATGGTGGTTTTGCTTGCTTTAGATCTAAGGACCGGTTCGTGCGAGAATAAGCCAGGACTACAGTGCCAACACGAGGCCAAGTATGGGTGCGGCGTAGCTGATTAATTAGGGCTTTGCTAGTGCTGTTTGGACCATTGTGGATGCTCGGGGAAGGGGTAGTCGGATTGGGTTTGTTGAGGATTGGTGGGACTACCCTGGGATCCGAATGGCTCAATGTAGGATCGAAGAGCACGTGAAAAGCTACCAGAGGGGGGGTGAATGGTAGATTTAAAAATCTTATGCAGCGGAAACAATTAAACCCCAAACCCTTTCGGCAGAAAAACGATCTTTTAAAGAAATCGTGTGTGAGACTAATCTAAATGTGTTTCACTGTGACAAAAGTGATAGATATCAGAGAGAATCAAGTCACGAAGACAAAAGAAAAATAATCACTCAAATCCGTTGATAAAAACTCAAGTTATGATCGAAAGATCAAACAATAGTCAATCTGCCCTACCCGAGAAAAAACAGGTCTGGAACGCTGTAAAGAAACTCGTGTAGATCATAGACCACAAATCCAATGACCGCGAAATTTTAATAGATGATAGAAAATCAAGTTGTAAAGACAACCAAAAAGGAATCACGTCAATTGGATCTGTAAAACCCGAGTTATGATAAAACTACCGACGAAAGGTAGTGCTGTCCAGAAACTCAACGAGTAAAACTTGTCTGGAACAAGTCGGACGAACAAGGCACAAAAGTTCCTTGAAACTACGAATTTTATTCAACAGAACACAAGAGGAACAGCCCCAAAGTCGTGCACCACGAGCTCTGGGCTTCCTTGCTTATATAACCAGCCCTTAGGCCAACCCAATATAAACTACAATCCTACTCAGATCACGAATCGTAACTTTCCATAACTGATAAAGATTCTTCTATACGCAGATAGAAGCAATCTTAAGACTTCCAAACACCTTAGGAACGTATCCCACATTCCTAAACAACTCAAATTTGTGACCCACACGAAATCCTATCATAACCAACTCAAATCTTTCCATATTCGAGTCAAACCCGACTCAGCCGCAGCCTGAGTCCATAACCTAGTCGGTTGGACCTTTCCAACCAATTCTTTACGTCCACATCTCTTCATCACGCCTCGGAACCATGCAGCCACGTCCATGCACTCCTTGCACACGTGCAAACATCTTCCAATGACGTCCATGATACCTTCATATGCATTGTTCTTGATTCAATCATGCTGCGCGACCTCCTGATCAGCTCAACCACAGTTCCTTCCGAACTTGGTTGTTGGAACCTCATCTCCTCCCTGAGACCAGTCCAATGGATCCCGTCACCAGCCATGACTTGAACATAAGCAACACATGCACATGAATAAACAACCAATCCATACGAGCCCAAGTACTCGACTTGACTCAAGTTAGTTCCCGAACACAACACCTTATGTGAGCACCTTACATAAGCAAAGCCAAGTGTATTCACTACAAGCCAAGTGTATTCACTACAAGCCAAGAGTCGGACCTTGATAAAAAGGTGTTTTGGTGATATTTAAAACTTTTATCATCAAAGCCAAGTATATTCACTACAAGCCAATGTATTCAGCACACATAGGTCTTACAATCTCCCCCTTGATGAATGCATTGGCAACACCATTTAAAATCCGAACATTGGCTTATTCACATAAAAGTTTTGAAGACAACTTCTCCCCCTTTGTAAATCAAAAGTAAAATGAGAAGAAAATCTCTTCCCATTTAATCTCTCCCCCTTTATTATCTCTCCTTATGCACATATTTTTTTTCATGCTTATCTCTCCCCCTTTGACAATGTATTCAGCAAGTCATGAGCATATAAACAAATTATCTCTCCCTCTTTAATTGTTATGAGCATATTATAACATATACATATAAACAAAGCTCATCCAAGTCATACTATCAATTACCTTACATTATCACATCAATGAAATACATAAAGTAGTGTAAGCCATGCTAGAGATCAAATGTAATTTTGAATTTAAGCAAGTCATGATCTCACAAACTTAACTATTTCAAAACCTGAAAGCATGACACTAGTTGCTGCATTTTATTATTTCTCAAAGCATAAATTTAGATCATATGATATTTGCAAGAGATTATATGCGCATCTGCCTTATTCTAACCAACCAAGCTAAGCCTATGTCATTTGACAATAAGAAGCT
Organism: Tuctoria greenei; assembly: GCA_036927565.1. NCBI lineage: Eukaryota > Viridiplantae > Streptophyta > Magnoliopsida > Poales > Poaceae > Tuctoria > Tuctoria greenei. The sequence continues at coordinate 10,942,476 of JAYESD010000012.1, read as the reverse complement.
TAAGGACATGGTTTTAGTCATACACAAATTCTTCCAAGTTCATATCTAAAGTGCAATGATAAGCCATCTCAAAAGAAGAAGTGTGATGCATGCATATTCTCTTGATCTGTTCTCAATTTATATTTGTTCATAAAAACTCAACATGTGAGTTGATTACTTGATTAATTCTTTATGATTAAAAGCACTTGTGAACATGTAACAAGTTCAAAAAAGCAAGAAAGTTCGACCATGACCAGTTTTAGTGTAAGTAATTATTCCAATTACTAGACATGGCAAAAACTACAAAATGTATAACACGAGTAATGTAGTAAGAACTTTCAGCATGTAAAAGGAATCACAAAGTCATATATGTATGAATTACTATGCTCATATTATTTTAATTTCAGATTCACACATAGACTTCCCAAGTTTCAAAACTCCCCCTCAATTTAAGCCATGAGGATGCATAACCCCTATTTCACTAAGAATGTAACAAAAACGAGTGAAATCCAAAGGTTTTGTAAAAATGTCAGCCAATTGTTGTTCGGTATCTACATGGTGAAGCACAATGTTTCCTTTTTCAACATTATCTCGGAGAAAGTGATACTTAATGTCAATGTGCTTAGTTCTAGAATGTTGCACGGGGTTTTTAGCAATGCAAATGGCACTAGTGTTATCACAGAATAGTGGAACACTATCTAGATCAACCCCATAGTCTTTAAGTGTTTGAACAATCCAAAGAGTTTGTGAGCAAGCACTAGCAGCAGCTACATATTCAGATCCGGATGTGGATTGTGCAACTGAATTTTGTTTTCTAGAGGACCAAGCAACAAGAGAATTACCAAGAAAATGACAAGCACCGGAAGTATTTTTCCTATCAATCCTACAACCCCCAAAATCAGCATCCGAAAAAGCTTTCAAAGTAACAGTTGAGGAAGAAGGAAGAAAAATGCCAAATTCTTGGGTTCCATGTAAGTATCTGAGAATCCTTTTGACAGCTTGACGATGTGAAGCACGTGGGGAAGCTTGAAACCGTGCACAAAGACATACGCTAAATTGTATGTCTGGTCTTGATGCCGTGAGGTACAAAAGTGATCCGATCATGCTTCTATATTCTTTTTGATCAACGAATTCACCATCTTCATCAAGTTCAAGTGTTGTTGCTGTTCCCATTGGTGTCCGAAGAGGCTTGCTTTTGTCCATGTTGAAGCGCCTTAGGAGGTCTTTGGTATACTTCGTTTGATGCACAAAAGTACCCTCCTTGGTTTGCTTGATTTGCAGCCCCAAAAAGTAAGTGAGTTCACCCATCATACTCATTTCAAATTCGGAACTCATCATTGCTGAAAACTTGGACACAAGATCATGAGAAGCACAACCAAAGATAATGTCATCCACATACACTTGAACGAATAATGAGACATTGCCATGTTTAAGCACAAAAAGAGTTTTATCAACCTTGCCCATGGTAAACCCCTTTTCAAGTAAGAATGTTTTCAACCTATCATACCATGCTCTAGGGGCTTGTTTGAGACCGTATAAGGCTTTGGACAGTTTGTAAACATGATTAGGAAAATCTGGATTTTCAAAACCCGGTGGTTGTTTGACATAAACCTCCTCATCTATGTAGCCATTAAGAAAAGCACTTTTAACATCCATTTGAAATAGCTTAAAACCTTTAGATGCTGCAAAAGCTAACAAAATTCTTATGGCTTCTAATCTAGCGACAGGAGCAAAAGTTCCATCAAAATCTAGACCTTCAACTTGAGTGAAACCTTGAGCAACCAACCTAGCCTTATTCCTAACCACAACCCCATCCTCACTTTGTTTATTTTTAAATACCCATTTAGTTCCAATTAAAGTGTGACCTTGAGGTGGAGGTACAAGTTTCCAAACATTATTTCTCCCAAAATTTTCTAACTCTTCTTGCATGGCAATAATCCAAGATTCATTAGTGAGTGCGTGTGATATATCTTTGGGTTCAAAAGAAGCAACAAAAGCAGAATGAGCATGAGAGTTTGGATTGCAAAACCTGGACCGTGTGATTCGTTCGTGCAAGCTTCCAATCATCTGTTGTGGGGGATGATCTTTGTAAAAACATAGGGGAACAGATGTCTCACAAGCTTCTTCTTCATTAGGTTCATCGTAGATAGATGAGCTTGTGACTTGTGGACAATCAGGACCAGCGTGGGTGATAGCCGGAGCTTGTTCAATGTTCGGAGCTAGACACGTGTCAACTTCGGAACTACTAGGAAGTATCACCGGCTCTTCTTCATCTTCGAAAATACCCTCCCCCTGAGGATACGGATCTGGTCCTGCAACACCGGAGCTAGTACCTGGGCTAGCTTCATCAAAAGACACTTCACAAGTCTCTACAATTTTGTTAGTGTCAAGTAAAAGCACGCGGTAGCCTCTAGTATGAGATGGATAACCAAGAAACATGCCATCAATGGATCGAGGTTCAAATTTATCAAGATTACCATGTTTCTTAACAAAGCATTTGCAACCAAAGACCCAAAAGTGTGTAACACTAGGCCTATGTCCAAACCGGACCTCATATGGTGTTTTACCTAGCATAGCACGCAAGAAAACACGATTTGAGACATAACAAGTGGTTGCTAACGCATCAGCCCAAAATTTCCTAGGAGTTTGATATTCATCAAGCATAGTCCTATCCATCTCAACTAAGGTTCTGTTCTTTCTTTCTACAACACCGTTTTGTTGAGGTACATATGGTGAAGAGAATTGATGATCTATTCTATTTTCAGCACAAAAGTGATCAAAAGATTGATTTTTAAATTCAGTTCCATTATCACTTCTAATTGCTTTTAATGATCCTGGGTGATCAATTGATAATCTAAGAAATAAAGTTATAAAGTGACTAAAAACTTCATTTTTAGACGCCATAAAGTAAACCCAAGAGTATCTAGAATAATCATCAACGATAACAAGAACATACCATTTACCTCCGAAGGATTGAACACGTGAAGATCCTACGGTGTCAAGATGCAAAAGTTGACATGGTTCAGTTGTCATGATCATTGTGAGAGGAGTATGTGAACCCGCAACCATCTTAGCATGTCTACAAGAAGAGCACACAATTTCTTTGTCCCCTTTAAGCTTAGGTAGCCCACGTATGCGATCAAGAGCACTAACACGCGTTAGGTGATCAAAGCCTACGTGACCAAGTCTACGATGCCAAAAATATAAGTCCTTTGAATCATTAGCAACTAGACACCTATTCTTAGAGGAAGACATATCAAAATCAGCTTTAAAAACTCTTCCAAACTGAGACATGTTAAAAATAAGCTCACTATTTGAACCTACAACTTTGCAGCAGTTTTTATTGAAAATAATTTCTAGATTTTCATCTAGTAATTGTGCAACAGAAAGCATGTTGTATTTCAAATTTTTGACACGTGCCACATCCTTCAAAGTGTATTGATCATTTACTCTAACCGAACCCTTAGCAATTATAGAAGTTGAAGAATTATCGGCAAAAGTAACATTCTCTACACATGACACAAAAGAGAGGGAGGAGAACCAATCTTTGTTACCGGTCATGTGGCGTGAGCAACCTGAATCCACAATCCAAATGTTCTCCTTCCTCAAACGTGTAACCTACATAAAAGAACAATACGTCGATGACTCAATACTGGGGTTAGTCAAAAGGCATTTAGGAATCCAGTACTGAGTCACGCGACGTGCAGCAGGAAAAACACGCAAAAGCTGAGACAAAACAGCAGGTTTATGAGTCAAAGTTTGAGATTTTTTATTCTTAACTACTGACCTATAAGGTGTTACTTGTGTAGCACAAAAATCAGTAGCTCCGGAGGCAAAAACAGAAGGTCCGGAGGTAAACTTTGAATGTTTTTGACTCAAAGCAGCAGGTTGTACATTCAGTTCAATGTGTGCAGCAAATTTTGCATGAAAGTTATGAGATCTAGCAACCATTCTTTCCCTTTTTTGTTGTTTAGCTAGTCTATAACAAAAATCTATGACATTACCATCTCTACCACAGAAGGTACAATGAAATTTAACTTTGTGTTTATGTCTAGATGAGCAAGCAATATTTTTATTTGAAACGGAATGAGACAACACTCCTGCAGATTTGAAAATCACTCCTTTTTGTTTAGGAACTGTTTGAATCAAACCACTTCCTAATGACTTTACAATTTTAGGTGGATGTGGCTTAGCATGAGCATGAGAATCAAAACCTAAACCAGTTTTATCATTGCAAGACTTGGAAGAATTCAGCAGTAAGTTTAGGTTCTTATTCCCATTACAAAACCGATCTAATGTCCTATGCATGTCATCAAGTTTATTGGACAGATCAAGGCAATTTTCACATGAAGTTTTTCCTTTTAGTTTGCAATTGGAACAAAATTTAACTTCATGAGAACGTAAAACATTGTTCAATATAGAAACTTCATTCATAGCATCTTGTAGTTTTTTATCAAGATCATCACAACTAGAACAATGCAAATCAATTGTAGAACACGAAGCATCTTTTAAGTTTCCAATATTAAGTGCAGCAAGCTTTTTGTTCTTTTCAATTTCAAGTTCAAGTTTATCAAGTGTGGAGGAATGTGCACTTCTTAGGGAGGACAATTGTTCATAGATCAAGTCACAAGAAGAACATGCATCATTACTAGGAATCAAAGTTTTTAAACGGTTGATTTCAGATTCTAGTGATTCAATTTTAGCAGCACTATACCTAAGCTTTTTGTCCTTTTTCTCAACAATAACAGTGGCACGAGAAATAGCATCACACATTTCTTCGCAAGTAGGACATACCTCTTCATTGTCGCTGTTGTGTTCTGCCTCCTCCATACTTGATCTTGACTTGCCCGCCATAAAGCACAAGTTTGCCAAATCATCTTCATCTTCATCACTTCCAATGTCCACGTCACTTGAACTGAACTCTTGAAGCGCGGTGATGAAACTGTTGATTATCTTGCGTCCTATGGTACCTTTCTTCTTCTTGTTGGAATTACCAGAGGAGGTCCGGACCTTGCTTTGTTTTTCTTCCCGGGTGGTCGGACCTGAAAGGTTAGGACATTCTGTTCGAAAGTGTCCTGTTTTACCACATTGAAAACAGCGTTGAGGTCCGGAGCTTCCTCTCCTTCTAGTTCTCACATTTTGCAATGCTTTTGAGAATCTAGTAGAGATGAGTGCCAACTCCTCTTCTGGAAATTCTTCGATCTGCTCCAGGGTTAGTGAGGACAACAAAGCAAGAGTATTGCAAGATGATGATTGGCCGGATCTAGACATGTCACATTTTGAAACAAATGCAATAGACTTATTTGGGTTCTTACGTGCTAGGATGTTAATTTCATGAGTTTTTAGTTTAGAATAGAGTACATCTAATGTAAGAGAACTCATGACAGTAGATTCACGAATAGATGTGACATTCATCTCACAAATTGACATATCTAATGCACTGCCTAGCATTTTCAGCATCTGAAAAATTAACATTGACACTACGCAAGTTGCTAAGAGTTTTATTAAAGCGAGAAAAAAGGTCATCAATAGACTCACCGGGTTGCATCTCGAAGCGCATGTATTCTTTCTTGAACATGTCTTGCCTTACCTCTTTGATCGTGTTGGATCCTTCGTGGTAGTCACAAAGTGCTTTCCACACATCGTATGCAGATCGGAGGTGTCGACTGTTGGAGTCGGCAGATCCCCTAACACTATGAAAAGTGTTTGAAGGAGTTTGTGGTTCGGTCTGGGCGCGCGGAGATCTAAGAAAGTGAAATGCGATTTGGACACGAGTGACACGGTGGTTTACGTGGTTCGGGCCGCCTGAGCGTAATACCCTACTCCACGGGGGTGTGTATGTGTGTTGTATTAACTTGTGAGCCTCAGAGTGTTCTAGAGTTCTCTCTCCCGTGTATCGTCGGTTTGTCCTTTTATAGCACAAGGACAAACCGTTACAAGTCAGCCTGGCCCGACATGTGGCCCTGGCGGTTACTAGTATTGATACGCGAGATTAATTGTTGCTAATAACCCTGTAACGGCTCCGACAGTGCCGTTACAGGTGTTAATATCATCCGATTAAGTGTCATTAATGTGGAATTAATGATAATTAATCGGGTCTTGAAGTCTGCAGCTGTCCTTTGGAGATCCGGAGCCGTTACAACGTCTCCCGGGGATTTGAAGCGGTTTAGCTCCGACGTATGGACACGTGGCAGCTCCGGAGCTTGCTTGGGAGAAGCGGGAAGCTCCGAGGTGACCTGGCACGTGTCATGTCCGGAGCTTCTCTCGGTCGGGGGCTACCTCCGGAGGTGCCGTTTCAGTACTTGGCCCGGAGCTTCACCCTTGCGGGTAATAGCTCTGGGCTGACAGTACACGTGGCAACCTAGAGGTTAACCATGTTGGAGAAGCGGGTCCGGTCACGTCTGGCGAGTGGGCCCCCAAGGGTCTTCAATTTGAGTTGATGTCCTTCCCTTGAGATCTTTGTAACCTCAGGGGGTGTATGGTTTTTAGGGTACCGACAGTGGCCCCCTGGACCTACCTCCGGGGAAGGCCAACGGGATGGAGTCGTTCCGCCGGAGGTGGGTCCATACTTGTGACTCTTGAACTGGGTCTTCAAGAGTCTTCGGAGGTGCCTTTGGCGGGGCTTTATGGTTGAGTCCCGACGCGTGGCGCACCTCAGGCGGCAGATAAGATCTTTGACGTGCGGATCTCTCGCAATTGAAGGTCGTCGGTTCCCGATACGGAAACCGTATCGGTTCCGCGCGCCTTGTCAGTCCGCCGCCTTTGGGTTTCCCGCCTCGTGATGACAACTGTTCGCCTGGGTAAGAGCCTCGACTTGATCGTCAGGGTGGTCCCGGGCCCTCTTGTCATCGGCTGGGTCGAATTCTTGAGTAGTATGCTTAACTCCCCTGCAGTTTCCATCCAAGCGTTGCGAGGGCTTACTTAAGAAGGAAAGCGCACCGTCGGGAGTTCTTTACGCTTTCCATCTGTTCTTGCGCTCAAACTCCCAACTCGTGCTTTGCTTTTCTTCTCTCGCCTAGCTGTGCTGCGATGGAGTTGGGTCTGCGTGAGAGTCGTTTGAAGACGGAGAGCGATCTGAAGAAGGTCCGAACCCTCATGGGGTGGTCGTCGGACTTCTTCAACCGTTCAATCCGCACCGGAGGAGAGCTTCCCTTTAAAAAGGAGCACTCCGGCGAAATGGTATACTTTTCATCGTATGCCATGGTGGGGTTGATCCCACCATTTTCTTCCTTCTTTTTGATGCTGCTGGACTTCTACGGTCTACAGCTATACCACCTTGGCCCTCACTCCCTTCTCCTTGTGTCCATCTTTGTCCACTTCTGCGAGATGTGGGTGGGCATTCCTCCCTGCATCGAGCTCTTCCGCACTTTCTTCACCGTCCAAACCACCGGCCGAAGTGACGAGTACCTTGGCTTCTACTACTTTGTGAAGCGCAAGAAGTGCCCGTTCAAGTACCTCCGGTCGTTCCCTTCCGGGAAGTGGGATGACTGGAAGAAAGATTGGGTAGTTGTCCGGGTGGAGGAGCACGAGCGGTTGGAGCTGCCAGAAGGTCTGCCTGGCATTGACACGTCAGTGTGGAGCGAAGTTCCGGTGCTGGCGGCAGCCTTCGATCCCGTCCTATCAAGGATCCGCCAATGTGTGGAGGGAGGATTGACTCCCCAGGCGGTGTTCTGCAACTTCCTGTTCAACAGGTGGGCACCGCTGAAGAGGAGGGAGAAGCTCGCCTGGGCCCTCAACAGCGTGATGGACGAAGACCGGGTTGAAACCGGGTTGAAGTCCAGCATGGTGGGGAAGTCCTTGGAGTTTCACCTCAAGAAATTCCAGCACGGCATCGATGTAGACGGAGCGTACTTGACTCCGCCACCGGCTTTCCTCCCCCTGAACGAGGAAGTTGAGTTCTGCAGGGAGCTCCGGCGGAAGATGCCCGCGCTTGACGACCTTGGCGTCGTTGAGAGAAGATCGACCGCCTCGTTGGCGATCCCCGGGTTGTCGGAAGGCGGCTCCGCCCCTGTCTCTCAGCCAAGAGCTGAGGTCACCGGCAAGGGCAAGGAGCTGGCGGAGGAGCCAGAGAGCCGGAAGAGGAAGTTGCGTCATGCTGACGGGAGGTCCGTCGGGCTTGCTACTTCCCCGCCAGTTCCCCGTCCTCAGGAAGGAGGGTCCTCCGCTGCTGTAGCGTCTGTCCCCGTGGTGGGGTCTTTTCGGAGCGCTACTGTTCCGGCGGTGGGATCCTCCCGGAGTACGGCTGTCCCCGTGATGGGTCCCTCCGGAGGTGCCAGCTCCGGACAGGCGACTCCGGTTCGAGAAGCGGTGAGGGCCTCCAGGTCTAGGAGTTCCTCCCGGTCAAGGAGAGCTCCGACCCGGGAAACGCCCGCGGCTACGGCAAGTCCTGGGAGTCCTCCCGGAGCTCCTACGCCGACCGTGGCCAGCCCGGAACGTCCGGGAAAGAGGTTTCGCGCAAGCTGGTGCGTGAACCTCCCAAGGTAATTTTTCTTGCTTACCTCAATTAACTTTTAATTATAGCATCTGTTTGCTCAATTTCTTCATTCTTCATCTGCAGCGTTCCCAAGAAGGGGAGTGAAGCTCCGCCCTCAGCCACAGTGTCTGAGGCTGCGAGGGCTTCTGCTCCAGCCCCGGTGCCGCCTCAGGCGGAGGCTGCGACAGCTCCGGCGCCGGCTGTCGTGGTCATGGACCTCGAGTCGTCTCCAGAAGTTCCCATGGTAGCGCCGGACCACAGGATTGAAGATGCGCCAGCGGCACCCGCTCCGGAGGTTGAAGCTCCGGGCCCTGGTGCTGCAGAAGTAGATGCTCCGGCTGTCGAGCCGGAGGAAGTAGCGGTCCCGGCTTCAGAGCCGGAAAATGCTGGAGCTTCGGCGGTCGAGCCGGAGGCAGCTGAAGCCCCGGCGTGCGAGCCGGAAGTTGAAGTGGTTCCGGCAATTGAGCCGGTTACTTCTGAAGCTCCGGTCGCAAGGCCGGTAGTTATTGGAGCGCCGGCTGCAGAGCCGGTGGTGGTGGAGGCAGGGGAGCTTGAGCTCCCCTCAGAAGAAGCGTCCCGGCCGGAGCCATTGGAGGCGACGACGTCGATGGTACCCGTGGCGGAGCCAGAGTGCCTGAACGAAGTCGCCGGCCCCCAGCCTGAGGGGGCGAATGAAGATTTGGTGGCGGGACCTTCTTCAGTGGCGACTGAGGCCATCCCGGAGGAGGGCCCTAGTGCCTTGGAAGCTCGGGGTTCCGCTCTCGCAGAGTGGGACCCAATTTTTGTAAATGAAGACCCGCTGGAACCAGCGGAGGAGACCCCAGAAGGTCCGGAGCCCATCTCGCTGTCGATGTCCATCGACAACGCTTGCTCCAGTCTGCGCCAAGTCCAACTAGCCTTCTTCCACGACAGCAAGGTTCTTGAAGAGGAGCGCCAAACCCTGAGGAGGTGGCGTAATAGACTCCAATTCGAGACCAAGCTGGCGCAGTCGAGGATTGCTGCGGACAAGGAATGGATCAAGCGGGAGAAGGTCCGCTTGGAGCTCTGGGGTGAGATGCTGGACGAGAGGGAGAGCATGACTCACAACCTCGACGCCCAATCCCGGGAGTACCACGACCAAGCTAAAGCTGCCAATGATGCGGCCAACGCCCGGTACGATCAACTCGAAGCCATCAGTACCGCACTCATCAAGCGCCGAGAGGCGCTTGAGGGAAGGGAAAAGCGGCTCGAGGATGAGGAGCAAAAACTCCTGGAGCTACGGGATGACGTCTTGCGACGTGAAGAAGAGCTCGCCGAGAAGACAGCTCTGGCGGACAAGGGCCTCGAGGAGCGCGCTAAAAAATTGGAAGAGCGCTGCCTCGAAGAGGAGGAGAAGACCTGGGTGCGAGGGCAGGAACTCTACGAGTATGAGTGTGCCCTCATCGCCCGGGAGAAGAAAATAGAGGCTAGGGAGAAAGACCTGGTCGACCGCCGGAACAAGATCCACCTCCGGGAGGAGGAGCTCGGAAGACTCGAAAAGCGGGTTGCTGCGAAGATTCAGCAAAACGCCAAAGAAGTTGAGCGCCTCTCCCGCGAGAATTCGGAGCTGGCGGCGGCCCGGAGGTCCTTGGAAGAGATGAAGGGCCTGAGGAAGACGGACTCCCTGCAAATTTGGGAGTTCCTGAGCAAGGCCGACGACGCGCTAGCGCCGATGGGTTTCAGCCCCGTGCTTCCGGATGATCCGGAGCCGGAGCCGGACCTTGCGCTGCAAGCGTTGGGCGCTGCGGGCAGCAAGCTCTCCAAGGTGGGCGACGTCATCGCGGACCAGTTGGAGGTCGAGGGGCAATCCCTGGCTAGGAACGTCACAGAATATGTGTTGACGTGCTACACTAGCCGGAACCCCCGATTCCCTCTGGACCCGGTGCTTGAAGGCCCAGTTGAAGGAGAAGGCGAAGCTACCCGAGCCAGCGTGTCGGAGGTCGCCCAGAAGGTCGCTGAGTTCTTCCATAGGGTCTAGGACTATCTTTCTTAGCCTTTATTTGTATCTTCTCTTCTTCCTCAATTTTGTAATCCTTTGTCTCCAGATGTAATCTCCGGTCTTCTGATGAAATGAAATCCCCAATTTTTCGTGAATTTCATTTTTTTGTCTTCAACATCTTTGTCTTCACTTGGCCCCCTGGTAGATGTGCACAATTTGATTGTGGACATGTACCAAAAGGATGTTGATTTTTGTTGAAGACAGATTTGCTTCGAACTCGTATAGTTTAGGTCCGAAGTTTTCGATAGTGAAGGTCCCTTGAAGTCGTCGGAGCTTAGAAGCTCCGGCGTTGCCCATTGTCGGAGCTTAGTAGCTCCGGCAATAGCCTCTACCAACACGTTGAGTGTCGATAGTTAATACTTCAAGGTGTCGGAGCTTAGTAGCTCCGGCAATGACCCTTGCCACGCCTGGCTTGCTGGCAACAGACTCTAGTGATAGAGTCTTCTCACCATCTTCAAGTTAACGCCGGTGGGAGTCGGAGCTTGGTTAACTCCGATTTTTCTCCATCAATGTTGGGTTTATTCTTCCTGCACACTTAGGCCAAGAAAAACAGTAAAATTCGTTCCTTATCTATAACTTCGTTGCGGCTTACGGTTCTCAAGAGAATTTCAAGTTGAACACGATTTTTAGTATGATTGGGTGAATTGTCTTTTCTTTTAGATCTAATTGTCCATGGACCCACCTTACTTTGGCCTGCCGGGGTGTAGGTAGAGTGGCGTACTTAGGGTGCTTGACCAGGCTAAGTCGATAGCGCACTCCGGCCCTAGAATGGCTAGGCGGCTTTCAGGCGAGTTGGCCACAGACGACATTTAAATCTAAAAAATCCGACAATTCAACTCAAATCGTACATAAATCGGTTAAACTAGAACTTCTTAAGAATTGCACGTTTCTGTTATAGACAAGAAAGAGAGAAATAAAAATGTCGAGCCTATGCAAAAATGAATGCACGTGGAGTCTATTTCACATGAAGATGTCTTTCATTATAGGTCCGGGGTACATGGGAAACGAGTACACTCTTAGGGTACGGAACCAGGCTAAGTGTGTTTGGTTTCTCGTTTAACCCAGGGTAATTAGCTACACTTCTAGTCCGGAGACTGTATCAAGTGTTGCATGAGCTTTTCAAACCTTTCAGGAAAGGTCCGGCTGCTCTCCCGGAGGAATTACCCGACTCTGTACAATGACTCTATAACATACACTTCAAGTTACTTAAGACTCACCTCCGTGGAATTAAGTGTAGAACTTACGGAGGTGCTCGATGTTCCAAGGATTTGGGAGAGGTGTCCCATCCTCGGTAGCCAAGCGAACGCTTCCGGGACGGGATACTTTGATCACTCGGAAGGGTCCTTCCCAGCCGGGGGAGAGTTTGTTTTGCCCTTCTCTGGATAGTATTCTCCGTAGCACCAGATCGCCTTCCTCGAGCTGTCGGTTATGTACATGCCGCTGATGATAGCGCCGTAGAGCTTGGCGGTATCGGGCATTCCGAACAGCTGCTTGGCACCTTCCCTCCTCGAGGAGGTCTAGGTCTTCACGCCGGAGCTGGTCCTGCGCGGCTTCGTCGAAGGTCCGGACTCGGAGGGAACCCAGGGTGATCTCCGGAGGAAGGATCGCTTCTGCTCCGTACACCAGGAAGAAGGGTGTTTCTCCGGTTGCCCGACTTGGAGAAGTCCTGTTAGCCCATAGAGTGGGCGGAAGCTCCTCGATCCAATTAGCTCCGTGCTTTTTCAAACGCTCATAAGTGCGCGTTTTTAGTCCTTTAAGGATTTCTGCGTTTGCTCTCTCGGCTTGCCCATTGCTGGCAGGATGAGCTACGGAGGCGTAGCAAACTTGTATGCCGAGGTCTTCGCAATATCCTTGAAATGAGGAGCTTGTGAACTGAGTCCCATTATCAGTGATGATCTTATTTGGGACTCCGAATCTGCTCACGATAGATTGTAGAAAATTGATTGCAGATTGTTTGTTGATCGTCACAACAGGAGTAGCTTCCGGCCACTTGGTGAACTTGTCGATGGCGACATACAGGAACTTGTAACCTCCGACGGCTCTTGGGAAGGGTCCCAAGATGTCCATCCCCCACACGGCGAAAGGCCACGTAGGAGGTATCATTTGTAAGGGCTGAGCAGGTGTATGAATTTGCTTTGCATGAAATTGGCATGCTTTGCATTTCTTCACTAGCTCAGTAGCATCCTGGAGCGCTGTTGGCCAGTAGAAGCCGTGCCGAAAGGCTTTTCCGACCAGCGTGCGGGAAGACGCGTGGTTCCCACACTCGCCTCCATGGATTTCTGCGAGGAGCTCGCAGCCTTCTTCCCTTGTGATGCACCGCATTAGGATGCCGTTGGCACCGCGCCGGTAGAGATCCCCTTCTACCAACGTGTATCTTTTAGCCAATCTGACTACCCGGTCAGCGGATACATCATCGTCAGGAAGGATGTTGTCTTTCAAGTAGTTCCGGATCTCCGAGATCCATGCATCGGAACTGACTTGAGCATTTGAGTCTTGCGTGCTGGGTTGCTCGGAGCTTCCGGCAGCACCTACGACCCTTGATGGCTGCCATGGTAACAGGGCCATCGGGACCGTCAGCTTCGGGATGCTGATCTCGCCCCCTTCGTTCAGCTCGGCAGGCTGAACTGTGGGTTTTGACATCCTCCGGACAAAGGTTCCGTCAGGAGCCGGAGCTCCGGTTGACGCCTTGGTCGAGAGTTCGTCAGCTTCAGCGTTGTGAGCACGCTGAACATGGTGAAGGTCTAGGACTTCGAAGTCCTTCTGAAGCCTCTGGACTTCAAGGAGATAAGCAGCCAGCTGGAGATTATTGCAGGAGCATTCACCCTTCACCTGTTTGATAACAAGTTGTGAATCTCCTTTGACCAGCAACTGCTTGACACCAAAGGATAGTGCCACCTTTAATCCATATATGAGTGCTTCGTACTCCGCCATGTTGTTGGTTGCCTTGAAATCAAGGTGCACCATGTATCTTACCTTCTCCCCGGTTGGTGTGAGGAGAAGGACTCCAGCTCCGGCTCCCTGCTTTTGCATGGAGCCGTCGAAGTAAAGGGTCCAGTGAGGCTTAGTGAAGGCCGGAACTTGTGGTTCCTTCTTCTGCTCGCTGGGGCCCCCAGAGTTTGATGGAGAGGGAGTCCATTCTGCCACGAAATCTGCCAACGCTTGACTCTTGATTGCTTGTCTTGGAATGAATTCGAGGTCGAATTCAGCCAGTTCCGCTGCCCACTTTGCAATATTCCCAGTTGAATTGGGATTATGCAGAATCGCTCGAAGTGGATATGAGGTTACCACCGAGACTTTGTGAGCTTGGAAATAGTGTCGAAGCTTCCTTGAGGCAATAAGAACTGCGTAGAGCATCTTATGTACCTCTAGGTATCGAGTCTTGGCATCATGTAACACTTCACTGATGAAGTATACTGGGCGTTGAACGGTCCGGACCCTCCCGGAGGGGTCCGGAGCTTCCTCTCCATTGATCCGGACCCTGTCGGAGGGGTCCAAACTATATTCGAGGACCTCCGGGTTCTGGGTGGAGGAACTCGGAGCTTCTTCAGGAATGACCTGGATCCTATCGGAAGGATCTGGGTCCTCTGAAGTGACTTCTTGAGGATTCAAGTCTGGGAGCTGGGACCCAGTCCTGCTTTCGGGAACCTCCGGATCCTCCCGAAGGGATCTGGATTCCTGAGTATTGGGCAGTTCCGGTCTCTCCGCAACCAGAACCATACTGACGACTTCGTCAGCTGCTGAAATATAAAGCAATAAAGGCTCACCAGGGTTCGGAGCTACCAAGACTGGTAGAGTGGTGAGGAACTGTTTCAGCTCCTGGAATGCCTTCTCTGCCTCTTCAGACCATTGGAATGGTCCGGACTTCCTCAGTAACTTGAAGAAGGGAAGTGCCCTTTCCGCCAGTCTTGAAATGAATCGACTGAGGGCTGCTAGACATCCAGTTAATTTTTGGACGTCTTTGATGCGGGTTGGTGGCCGCATGTCTTCGATGGCTTTTATCTTCGCCGGATTAGCCTCTATACCCCGGTGACTTACCAGGAAACCAAGAAGCTTTCCGGAACTAACCCCGAAGACGCACTTGTCTGGGTTTAGCTTCGTGCGGGTGGCCCGCAGCTTGTCGAAGACAGCCTGCAAGGTATCCAAGAGGGACTCCTTGTTTTTGACTTTGACCACAATGTCATCAACGTACACCTCCACTATGTCTCTGATGAGTTCTTCGAAAGTTTTGTACATTGCTCGTACAAAAGTTGAAGCTGCATTCTTGAGACCAAAAGGCATGGCTGTGTAACAATACAATCCATCCACTGTGATGAATGAAGTATGTTCTTCATCTTCCCTAGACATCCGGATTTGATGATATCCCGAATATGCGTCTAGAAAACACAGCAACTCACACCCAGAGGTGGAATCCACTATCTGGTCTATTCTAGGTAGTGGGAATGGATCTTTTGGACATGCCTTATTCAGTGTGGTGTAGTCGATGCACATCCGAAGTTTCCCGCCGGCCTTAGGCACAACGACTGGGTTTGCCAGCCATTTTGGATGGTAGACTTCTCGGATGAATCCGGCTTCGAGCAACTTCTTCACTTCTTGTCGGATGAAGTTCTGTCGCTCTACAGATTGCTTCCGAGGTTTCTGGTGTACAGGCCGAGCGTCGGGGTAAATCTTCAGATTGTGCTCAATCACTTCCCTGGGGATCCCAGGCATTTGTGACGGTTGCCAGGCAAACACGTCAACATTAGCCCGGAGGAAAGTGATGAGCGCGAGTTCCTATTTGTCGTTCAAGCCACCCGATACGCGGGTAGTTTGAGTGACATCGGAACCAATTTGGACGACTTTGACGGGAATGTCGGTGTCGCCGCTTGGCTGCACACGGGGTGCAGAGGTCGAGCCTCGTTGACGAATGCTCGGAGGTTGTGGGGCTTGCTTCTGTCTGGAATCCTCCTCTTGCGCTGTGGTGAGTGCATGGAGTTCTTCCAGAGCAGTTACTCCGGCAGTGCGATCTCCACGGATCCGGAGAACGCCTACTGGTGTCGGCATCTTCAACACCAGGTATCCATAATGAGCAGCTGCCATGAATTTGTACAAGGCAGGTCTACCCAAAATGGCGTTGAATGGTAAGTTGATCTGAGCAACGTCGAAGACCAACTTTTCGGTGCGATACTTCTCCCGGGTCCCGAAGGTAACAGGGAGAGTGATAGCTCCGAGTGGGGTTATGGCCCCCGGACCTACTCCGGAGAAAGGTCGAGAGGGCTGGAGGTCTGAAGGTCGAAGCTGAAGCTTAGTGAAAGCTTCGAAGCTGATGAGATTAAGCCCCGAACCTCCATCTACCAGGACATGATGGAGCTGGATGTTGTTGATGGTGGGGGATACCATCAAGGGCAGCTGGCCAGCTCCGACCATGCTTTGAGGACAATCCGAAGCATCGAAAGTGATGGGTGTGTCCATCCACTTTCGATGTGGCTCCGGTCTAGCTGTAGGAGCTACAGCAGCCATATCCCGTCGCATGGTCTTAATGACGCGACGAGAAGTGATGTCCCATGATCCACCAAAGATGGTGTTCATGGTTTTCCGACGTTCGTTGTCGGAGACGTCGGAATCATCGTCGACGGAGGTGTAGACGGCTTTCAAGACCTTTTTGGGGTCTTGAAACCCTAACTCCTCTTCAGCCGGAGCTTCATCGACCTTTTGTTTTCCCTCCCTCTGACGGAAGGGAGACCCTTCCCGGCGCTTGTGGTAGCGCTCGGCAAGGTTTTGGACCTCCCGGCAATCCTCCAGTCTGTGGCTGCCCGTTTTGTGAATGGGGCACCACATCTTGGATTTGCCACCGTCTTCGGAAGACGGTCGAGGTCGCTTCTCGGGGCGTGGCCCCCGGCCACCAGGAGTTGCAGTGGCTGCAACGTTGGATGTGCCGGCCGACGGCTTCTTCTTGCCGTTGGTCTTCTTTTTCTTCTTGCCACTCCCGGAGGTAGCGACTTCTTCTTTGGAGGATTTTTTATGATCCTCCAAGGCTGGTTTGGAGTGCATTTCACGGCCCTCCGCAGCTCTGGCACATTTGTCAGCCAGGCTGAAGAGCTCCGTGACACTGGTGATCTCTTTGATCGCCAGTTTCTCCAACATCTTCTTGTCTCGTACACCCTGTCTGAATGCTACAATGACAGAAGCGCTTGAGATAGAAGGGATTGTGTTACGTACCTGAGAGAATCTCTGGATGAATGACCGCAAAGATTCTCCTCCTTTTTGCACGACCGCAAAAAGGTCCAGTTCGGTGCCCGGACGGGTGTATGAACTCCCGAAATTGGCGGTGAACTGGCGGCATAGCTCCTCCCAACTGTCGATAGAGTTGGGCGGAAGGCTCATAAACCAGGACCTAGCGGTCCCAGTTAAGGCCACTAGAAAGTAATTGGCCATTACAGCCTCATTTCCTCCAGCTGCTAGGATCGCAGTGGAGTATATCTGTAGAAATTCTACGGGATTGACAGTCCCGTCGAATTTTTCCGGCAAGTGTGGCCGGAACTTCTGTGGCCATCTAACCATACGCAGGTGCATGGCTAGGGCGGAACAGCCTCCTCCTACTCCTTCCAGAGTAGAAAGATCTTGAGCATCTCGTCTTTCTCGAGCTCGCTCGATGTGGACACGGCCATCCTGTTGGCGGTATCGGCGATCAAGCTCCGCTCGGAGGTCGTGTGTCGAAAGCCGAGATGCAGTATGGGCACGTCGTGCCCCAGAGGGCAACGACGTCACTTGCTGTGACGCAGCTCTTCTTCGGTTGTTGGAGACATGTGGACCAAGTCTTCCAGACAACGTTCGTCGCTGCGACGGGGCCCGCCCTGAAGGAGGTGGACCCTGATTGTTGAGGCGTTCGGCCGCTGCTGCGACCAAATGCTCAATATCAGCTCTCCATTGCTCCATGGCACCTTGAGATGCATCCGGAGGTGGTGGTCGCTGAAGGAGAGCACGCGCTGCATGGAGCGCGTGTTCTGGGTTGTCACGACTTGCCGGCGCAGAATGTGACGCCGGTGCACCATCATGTCGTTCGGCATGTCTTGCCGGAGAAGATGGTGGTGGTGGGAGTGTGACTCCCGCTGGAACTGAGGCTCCTGCCGGTGGTTGCATGTTGGAGGGATTGCCTCCGACAGTCTGAGCAGCAGGTTGCCCGTTGGATGATCCAGCTGCTGAATTCACCATTCTTGAAGATCTCAGGCGCCCCTACCTGGCGCGCCAACTGTCGACTGTTGGAGTCGGCAGATCCCCTAACACTATGAAAAGTGTTTGAAGGAGTTTGTGGTTCGGTCTGGGCGCGCGGAGATCTAAGAAAGTGAAATGCGATTTGGACACGAGTGACACGGTGGTTTACGTGGTTCGGGCCGCCTGAGCGTAATACCCTACTCCACGGGGGTGTGTATGTGTGTTGTATTAACTTGTGAGCCTCAGAGTGTTCTAGAGTTCTCTCTCCCGTGTATCGTCGGTTTGTCCTTTTATAGCACAAGGACAAACCGTTACAAGTCAGCCTGGCCCGACATGTGGCCCTGGCGGTTACTAGTATTGATACGCGAGATTAATTGTTGCTAATAACCCTGTAACGGCTCCGACAGTGCCGTTACAGGTGTTAATATCATCCGATTAAGTGTCATTAATGTGGAATTAATGATAATTAATCGGGTCTTGAAGTCTGCAGCTGTCCTTTGGAGATCCGGAGCCGTTACAACGTCTCCCGGGGATTTGAAGCGGTTTAGCTCCGACGTATGGACACGTGGCAGCTCCGGAGCTTGCTTGGGAGAAGCGGGAAGCTCCGAGGTGACCTGGCACGTGTCATGTCCGGAGCTTCTCTCGGTCGGGGGCTACCTCCGGAGGTGCCGTTTCAGTACTTGGCCCGGAGCTTCACCCTTGCGGGTAATAGCTCTGGGCTGACAGTACACGTGGCAACCTAGAGGTTAACCATGTTGGAGAAGCGGGTCCGGTCACGTCTGGCGAGTGGGCCCCCAAGGGTCTTCAATTTGAGTTGATGTCCTTCCCTTGAGATCTTTGTAACCTCAGGGGGTGTATGGTTTTTAGGGTACCGACAGGAGGTGTGCAACACGGTCGAAGTCGCTTTGAGTTAATCCTTGTATGATCAAGTTCCGAGCCTTGTTGTTGTTGTTGACATCTCTCAGATTTGTAGTTGTAACTTGATCGTTTGATGGCACTTCGTAAGGCTTGTATACCTTTTCCCATATTGCAAAGCCCTGTGCCTGGATGAAAGCCTCCATGCGTGCCTTCCAAACCTGAAAATCAATACCAGCAAACACACAAGGTTTGGCAGAGTACTTCTCCATGATGATTAGTCAAAAACACGCGCAAATCACAAAGATTAGACCACTGTGGCTCTGATACCAATTGTAGGATCGAAGAGCACGTGAAAAGCTACCGGAGGGGGGGTGAATGGTAGATTTAAAAATCTTACGCAGCGGAAACAATTAAACCCCAAACCCTTTCGGCAGAAAAACGATCTGTTAAAGAAATTGTGTGTGAGACTAATCTAAACGTGTTTCACCATGACAAAAGCGATAGATATCAGAGAGAATCAAGTCACGAAGACAACACAAAAATAATCACTCAAATCCGTTGAGAAAAACTCAAGTTATGATCGAAAGATCAAACAATAGTCAATCTGCCCTACCCGAGAAAAAATAGTTCTGGAATGCTGTAAAGAAACTCGTGTAGATCATAGACCACAATTCAAATGACCGTGAAATTTTGATAGATGATAGAAAATCAAGTTGTGAAGACAACCCAAAAATAATCACGTCAATTGGATCTGTAAAACTCGAGTTATGATAAAACCACCAACGAAAGGTAGTGCTGTCCAGAAACTCGACGAGTAAAACTTGTCTGGAATAAGTCGGACGAACAAGGCACAAAAGTTCCTTCAAACTATGAATTTTATTTAATAGAACACAAGAGGAACAGCCCCAAAGTCGTGCACCATGAGCTCTGGGCTCCCTTGCTTATATAACCAGCCCTTAGGCCAACCCAATATCAATTAGGACTCCAATCCTACTCAGATCACGAATCATAACTTTCCATAACTGCTCAAGATTCTTCTATACGCAGATAGAAGCAATATTAAGACTTCCAAACACCTTAGGAACGTATGCCACATTCCTAAACAACTCAAATTCGTGACCCACACGAAATCCTATCATAACCAACTCAAATCTTTCCATATTTGAGTCAAACCCGACTCAGCCGCAGCCTGAGTCCATAACCTAGTCGGTTGGACCTTTCCGACCAATTCTTTACGTCCACATCTCTTCATCACGCCTCGGAACCATGCAGCCACGTCCATGCACTCCTTGCACACGTGCAAACATCTTCCAATGACGTCCACGATACCTTCATATGCATTGTTTTTGATTCAATCATGTTGCGCGACCTCCTGATCAGCTCAACCACAGTTCCTTCCGAACTTGGTTGTTGGAACCTCATCTCCTCCCTAAGACTAGTCCAATGGATCCCGTCACCAGCCATGACTTGAACTTAAGCAACACCTGCACATGAATAAACAACCAATCCATACGAGCCCAAGTCCTCGACTTGACTCAAGTTAGTTCCGAACACAACACCTTATGTGAGCACCTTACATAAGCATGTTGCAAAAACACAGTAACACGATATTATCCATATCAACCAAAACGCACCAAAAACTTAGCAAATGAATACTAAGCAATCTTTCCAACAATGTAAAGCAAGTATGAAACATTGCAAATGAAAAGCAGAAGCACTGCGGTCAAGTTCCGGACCTTGCCAGAGCAACCCGGATCTTGAGCCGGAGCTTACCAAAACTAGTAGAGTAAAGACCTCGCCGGAGCTTACCAAAACCTAGCAGAGTAAAGAACCCGCCGGAGCTTACCAAAAACTAGCAGGACCTAGCACCGGAGCTTAACAAAACTAGTCGGAACTAGTAAACCCAAAAGCCAGAGGTAGAAAAATCAAATCGGAGCTTAGAAAAAACACGCCGGAGCTATCAAAGACATGTCGGAGCTATCAAAAACATGTCGGAGCTATCAAAGACATGCCGGAGCTAAAGAAAAAACTCATCGGGGCTGACCAAAGCTAGTCGGAGCTAGCATCGAACGTAACTGGAGCTACCCAAAACAAGCCGGACCTACCGTCAGACCTTGCTGTAGCTCAGAGCTAGAGTCGGACCTTGATAAAAAGGTGTTTTGGTGATATTTAAAACTTTTATCATCAAATCAAAGTGTATTCACTACAATCCAATGTATTCAGCACACATAGGTCTTACACTCAAGAGGGGGCCCTTGGTTGAAGATGTGCTCTGCGAGAGACATCGCCATCGGTGAAACCTCAGTGAGGTCTAAATAGGCTAGTAATCCCTTTGTAAAGGCTATTTTGTGATCTCTTGGCCACACACCAATGGAAGTGTGTAATGTGACCGACGGGTCATGGGCATAAGGGAGATTCTTAGTCGCCAAAAGGTGATGAAATCACAAACACGTGGGTAAAGTGGTACAAACTCTGCAGAGTGTTGAAAAAAACTATCATGATAGCCGTGCTCCAGGTTATGAGCACCTGGACAACTTCCATGATTAGAGGGAACTCGGTATTTGGATGTTATTTGGGATGGTTATGGTTGGTATTATGGTTATGGATTAATTTCTGGTATTGAATATGGTTATTGGTAAATGGTGAAATCTGGAATTATGGATGAGGATGGTGAATTATGGATTGGTATTATGATATTACTTATGATTATGATGGGTTTATTTCCCATACATATAATATATTGCTTTTCAAATGTTTTTATGTACTTTTCAGCACTTTGCCATTATTATTGTCGTCATTTGAATAAGCCACATGTCATATTTTCCACACTTGCTGAGTTCGACATGTACTCACTCTTGCAATCCCCCCAGTAGTTGCAGGTCAGGATTGGGAGTTTAATGGTGATAATGCGGAGTTTTAGGCCGTGTCTACCGTCAGCTTTGCCTGTGGTGTTGGTTGGAGCTGCGCATACATAACCTATCGCTTATGCTGCTTAGTTGCTTAGTTTGCTTAATTAGTTTATTTCCGCTGCATTAGTTGAACTTGTCATTAATATTCATTAGAGCTTGTATTCGAGGATAATCTGGTTTGTGTAATAAAATTTGGTTAATTAATTTTGTTATGTGGTAATTTTCTGTATACTCTTTTGTGATTGCACTCGTGTATGTGTGTTGAACATCCTGGGCACACATATGCGTTAGCTTGGTTCATTTTTCGGAACCGGGCATCACAGATTGGTATCAGAGCCACAGGTTGACCATAGGACGCAGCCTAGATAGAATGGACACTTTAGAGCACATAGGAGCACTCAGGAATTGATGTGTTTTTCTTTGGTGTGCTGTTTGCTATATATATTGTTTGCTCGTGTGCTTAATAGAGGATTTTGGGGTGCTTTAGCATTGCCATGTCCACCTAGGCTAGTGTAGCTAGTTGTTTAGTTTCATATCCCTTGATGCATATAGTTGGGGACGTTCTCTAATTCTTACCTATTGCTTTTCTTCAGATGGTGAGGACTCGCAACCAGAGGGATGGCAATGATGAGGAGGAGAACAATGGAGTACCTCAGAACAACAATGGACAAGGATCTACTCAGGGAGCTATCAACATTGAGAAGCTATTGGCTATGCAAAACCAGCTCATGCAGACCATGATACAAACAATGGGACAGCTGCAGGCTGGCAATATCAACAATCAGCCCCACATGCCTCCACCGCCACCGCCGCCTCCTCATAACCGGTTGGGAGAGTTTATGAGGACTAGGCTGCCAACCTTTGCTCAAGCTGCTGACCCTATGGATGCGGATGATTGGATCAAGTCCGTGGAGAAGAAGCTAGCTATTGTCCATTGCAGCGACCGGGAGAAGGTGCTATTTGCTTCTCATCAACTAGTTGGAGCAGCTGCGGATTGGAGGGATTCTTATTGCAATGCTCATGAGAATCAAGAGAGGATCACCTGGGCGAATTCAAGGAGAATTTCCGTTCTCATTATGTGCCCGAGGGTGTTATGATTTTAAAGAGGCAAGAATTTGAGAATTTAAGGCAAGGAAAATCAAGCGTGAGTGAATATCTCAACGAGGGTGTTATGATTTTGAAGAGGCGAGAATTTGAGAATTTAAGGAAAGGAAAATCAAGCATGAGTGAATATCTCAACGAGTTCACTCAACTCTCATGATATGCGCCTGAGGATGTTAGTCAGGACAGCCGGAAGCAATATTTGTTCATGAGAGGCCTCAACAATGGGATCCAAGTGCAACTACTCAACTGCAATTATGCCAATTTTCAGAAGCTCGTGGACAAAGCAATTGTGGTGGAGAACAAGATTCGTGAGATGGAGCAAGAAATCAAGAGGAAGGCGCCATATCAAGGACAGAAACAAGGAAGTAATGTGCGCCCTCGCTTTCCGCCGCCCAATGCGCCATACTACAACTCCTCTGCTCCTATACAGCGCCCTGGTTATGCACCACGCCCAACTCAGTTTGTGCAGCAGCGCCCTGTCATGCTAATTTTCCTGGAGCCAATGCTCAAAACCAAGCTCGTCCCAATAATTCTGGTGGAGTTAAGAAGTGCTATACTTCTGGAGAAGCTGGACACTTTGCGCATCAATGTCCTAAGTCAGGCCTTGGTCAAGTAAGCAATGCGGCGAGGCACAACCCAAGACCCAATGGGGGACAACCAGAAGGGAACCGTGGACAGCAGAATCTTGCTCGTGGCAACGTGAACCATGTCTCTATGGAGGATGCTCAACAAGCGGATGACGTGGTCATTGGTATGTTTCTCGCCAACTCCAATCCTGCGACTATGTTATTTGATTCTGGAGAATCGCATTCATTCATTGCATCGAAGTATGTTGCCAAGTATAGTTTGCCTATCTCTCATATGAAGTTTACTCTATTGGTTAAGTCTCCTGGAGGAGAGATGAGGACAAGTATAGTATGTCCAAAAATAAGCCTTAGAATAAGGGGGGTAGACTTCTCCGCCAACCTCATTGTTTTAGATTCTCAAGGATTGGACATTATACTTGGTATGGACTGGTTGAGGAAGCACAATGGAGTTATTGAGTGTGCCACGAAGACGGTGAAGTTGACCAATGAAGAAGGGATCACCATAGAATTTGAAGCACCTCAAACCGCACCGACGCAATTGGAGTTGAATCATATGGACGGTGCCGCAATTAAGGAGATTCTGGTGGTGTGTGAATTTTTGGATGTTTTTCCGGACGAGTTGCCAAGTATGCCTCCCGATCGAGACATTGAGTTTGTTATTGATTTAATCGCTGGAACTGCACCTATAGCTAAGAGGCCGTATAGGATGCCTCCTTCGGAATTAGAGGAGCTCAAGAAGCAAATTCAAGAGCAACTAGAGAAGGGTTTTATTTGCCCTAGCTCTTCGCCTTGGGGAGCGCCTGTTCTATTTGTGGACAAGAAGGATGGGACTCAAAGGATGTGTGTGGATTACCGAGCTCTCAACGAGGTAACAATCAAGAACAAGTATACCTTGCCATGTATAGAAGACTTGTTTGATCAGATGAAGGGTGCTTGTGTCTTCTCTAAGATTGATTTGAGGCCGGGATACTTTCAAATGAAGATCAGACCATCGGACATACCCAAGACAGCTTTTAGAACACGGTATGGATCTTATGAGTACACCGTGATGTCTTTTGGATTGACAAATGCGCCTGCCTACTTTATGTACATCATGAATAAGGTATTCATGGAGTACATGGATAGATTCGTTGTGGTGTTTATTGATGATATTATGATCTACTCGAAGGATGAGAAAGAACATGAGGAACACTTGAGGCTTACGTTGCAGAAATTGAGGGAGCATCGATTGTATGCCAAGTTCAACAAGTGTCAGTTTTGGTTGAGAGAGGTGTCGTTTTTGGGTCATATAATTTCATAAGGAGGAGTATCGGTTGACCCCGGAAAAGTGAGAGACGTGTTGAAGTGGGAATCGCTGCAAAATGTCAAGTAAATAAGGAGTTTTCTTGGGATGGCTGGATATTACCGTAGATTCATCAAGTACTTTTCCAAGATAGCCAAGCCTATGATGGAGTTGCTAATCAAGGGAAAGGCGGTCCAATGGACTGAAGCTTGTCAGAATAGTTTTGAGGAGTTGAAGAAGAGGTTGACAACAGCCCCAGTTTTGGTATTGCCGGATGTAAGCAAGAGTTTCGACATCTATTGTGATGCATCAAGACAAGGACTCGGATGTGTATTGATGCAAAAAGGTCAAGTGGTTGCCTACACATAAAGACAATTGAAGAAACATGAGCAGAATTTCCCCACGCACAATTTGGAACTTGCAGCCGTGGTACATGCATTGAAGATTTGGAGACACTATATTGTTGGACATAGGTGTGAAATTTATACGGATCATAAGAGTTTGAAGTATATTTTCACACAAACGGATCTGAACTTGAGGCAACGAAGATGGTTGGAGCTCATCAAAGATTATGATTTGGGGATCAACTATCATCCGGGAAAAGCCAATGTAATGGCCGATGCTTTGAGTAGAAAGGGAGTAAGTCACCAACTCACAGTTCGAGAGTTGCCATTCGAGTTATGTAAGGAGTTTGAACGGTTGAACCTCAGGTTTGTAAATGAGATGGAGATGATGGAGTTAAACCCAACCTTGGAACAAGAAATTCGAGAGGCACAAACCACAGATGAGGAGATCAAGGAAATCAAGGAAAGAACCGAGGAAGGGAGAGAATTCAGATTTGATGAGAACGAACATGGTACCTTATGGCTTGGAAAGAGGATCGTTGCGCCTAATGTAAAGCATATTCGGGAGACAATATTAAAGGAGGCACATGACTCGCCTTACTCAATTCACCCTGGTTGTACAAAGATGTACAAAGACTTGAAGACTTGCTATTGGTGGGATAGCATGAAGAAGGACATAGCTGAATATGTAGCATTGTGTGATGTGTGCCAACAAGTCAAGGCAGAACATCAAAGGCCAGCCGGATTATTGCAACCGTTGAAGATTCCGGAATGGAAGTGGGAAGAAATTGGAATGGACTTCATGGTTGGGTTACCACGTACTCAGTCCGGGTATGACTCAATTTGGGTAATTGTGGATCGCTTAACCAAGTCAGCTCATTTTGTCCCTGTGAAGACTAAATATACAGCTGCACAATTGGCCGAGATATATATGGAGCATATTGTGTGTCGACACGGAGTCCCGAAGAAGATCGTGTCGGAAAGGGGTTCTCAATTTACCTCCAGATTTTGGCAAAAATTGCATGAAGCTTTGGGAACGAGGTTGAATTTTAGTTCAGCATATCATCCTCAAACGGACGGACCAACTGAGAGGACTAATTAGATTTTGGAGGACATGTTAAGAGATTGTGTTTTAAAGCATGGAAAGAGTTGGGACAAAAGCTTGCCATACGCGGAATTTTCATGCAACAATAGTTACCAAGCATGCTTGAAAATGTCACCATATGAAGCGCTTTATTGGAGGAAGTGTAGGACACCTTTATTCTAGAATGAGGCAGGAGAAACTCAAGTATTTGGTCCGGATGTGTTGCAAGAAGGCGAAAAGCAAGTCCGAATAATTCGTGAAAACTTGAGGGCTGCCCAATCAAGGCAAAAAGGCTATGCGGACAATAGGAGAAGGAAATTAGCCTTTGAAACAGGAGATTTTGTTTACCTCAAGGTGTCACCAATGAGAGGACATAAGAGGTTTAACATAAGGGGTAAGCTTGCACCTCGTTATATTGGACCATTCAAGATTTTGGACAAAAGAGGGGAAGTAGCGTATAAGTTGGAGATGCCAGCTCATCTTTCAGACGTACATGATGTCTTTCATGTTTCCCAGCTCAAGAAGTGCTTGAGAGTACCGAAAGAACAAGTGCCAATGGAAGAATTGGAACTAGAGGAAGATTTGAATTATGCCGAACAACCGATCAAAATCTTGGAAACCAAGGAGAGGGTCACAAGGAACAAGGTTATTAGATGGTGTAAAGTTCAATGGAAGCACCACACAGAAAAAGAAGCGATGTGGGAATTGGAGGATAATATCAAGAAGGACTTTCCCTATCTTCTCTCGTCCGCGTCGAATCTCGAGGGCGATATTCATTTTAAGGGGGGTAGGTTTGTAACACCCTCATTTTCATGCATCATGCCCTACATACATTCATATACATGTTTAACATTAATCCACAACAAGAGGAACGAGTTTAAAATTCATTTGGAACAAAACCGCACTTAAAGCGCAGGAAAGTGCGGACTAGTCCGGTTTCGCTGCGGACTAGTCTGATTTCTGTCTGACTAAAAACGGACTTGTCCGTTTTTGCTGCGGATTAGTCCAATTTTTGGCACTCGAAACTTTCGGACTTGTCCGATTTTGTGCGGACTAGTCCGATGCTCCACGAATCCTTGAAAATTTGCTAAGTCCTGGGACTTTTCCGGACTAGTCCGGTGTTCTAGCGGACTTGTCCGTTTTCCTCTATGTTCAAATTCGGACTTGTCCGATGTTTGGCCAGACTTGTCCGATTTTCTCTCTGGACGACTTCGGACTAGTCCGTTCCTGGGACTTGTCCGATATTTCGTGACTCCGAATTGATCTTTTGTTTTACGACTTGTTTCTTGGGTTTCACGTTAAGTGGGCCTAGGGGCGTCGTGCCTAAATCTTTTAGAGCCCGTGAGGGACTCTAAATCGGCCTCTACTTGTCTCAAACTCGAAATCCATCTAACCCTAACCTCCACCTCTATATAAACAACCCCACCCCTTGGACTGACATCTATTTTCCACTTTTCCACCCACCCAAACCCTAGTTCGTGGAAAGCCACCATCAAGGAGGGAGGAGAAGATCCCAAGCAAGAAGAAGAAGAGGAGGAAACGAAGAAGGATCAAGATCTCCACCAAGTTTCATCCTTCACCACCAATTCATCTCCAAGTTCATCACCAACCCTAGATCATCAAGATCCAAGTGTTATCTCCAAGTTTCTTGATTCATTGGAGTTCTAAACACCTGGTATACCTTCTATTCTCTTTTCCTTACGTGAATTCAACCCCTAATCTCTGAATTTACGTCGATCTAGAAAAGCCTAATCTGCTGATCTCGTCAAGTGCGGACTTGTCCGGTCCCTAGCAGACTAGTCCGATCTTCCTGGTTAAATTGTGTTGAATTGACTCTGAAATTTGATCTAATCAACTCCAAACCTGTATAAACTTGTTAAAGCTATTAGAACTAGTTAGTGATCATTAAAAGCAATCTAGTAACAAGTTCTAGCTTGCATTTGCATCAATCATGCATGTCATGTCATATTGAGTAATATTTGTGCACTCTTTGATTGTGTTTCTTGTCTTGTATGTTTATTGTGTGGATTAGATGGATTTGCGCTAGAGAGTGCCGTGGAGGATCTACAGCACCAAGAGTGTGAAGGCTTTGACCCTATTCAACAGCAAGAGCAAGGCAAGTGTCCTTGAAGCATATTGATCCTATTTTTAAAATAAATGTTTTGTTTGCAAAACTGCATGCTTGTGTCAAATTGATGGGAATCCTATGGTAGGAAGTTTACTAGTTTTGCTAAACCACCCTTGTCACCTGGAATTTATGGTAGAGAGTCAGGAAGGGCTTTTTACCTTTTTGCTTCGCTTAACTAATTGGGATGGAAAACAATACTACACATTTACTTAAGCATTAATGATATTCTGGTTGATGTGAACTGGTCGATACGGTATGGTAATGGGTGATCTAAGCAAGCCTGGTATGTGGATGGGTTGGATGTTATGGTGGTTTTGCTTGCTTTAGATCTAAGGACCGGTTCATGCGAGAATAAGCCAGGACTACAGTGCCACCACGAGGCCAAGTATGGGTGCGGCGTAGCTGATTAATTAGGGCTTTGCTAGTGCTGTTTGGACCATTGTGGATGCTCGGGGAAGGGTTAGTCGGATTGGGTTTGTTGAGGATTGGTGGGACTACCCTGGGATCCGAATGGCTCAAGAGGGGGCCCTTGGTTGAAGATGTGCTCTGCGGGAGACACCGCCACCGGTGAAACCTCAGTGGGGTCTAAATAGGCTAGTAATCCCTTTGTAAAGGCTATTTTGTGATCTCTTGGCCACACACCAACGGAAGTGTGTAATGTGACCGACGGGTCATGGGCATAAGGGAGATTGTTAGTCGCCGAAAGGTGATGAAATCACAAACACGTGGGTAAAGTGGTACAAACTCTGCAGAGTGTTGAATAAAACTATCATGATAGTCGTGCTCCCGGTTATGAGCACCTGGACAACTTCCATGAT
The DNA here is from genome assembly GCA_036927565.1 of Tuctoria greenei. NCBI lineage: Eukaryota > Viridiplantae > Streptophyta > Magnoliopsida > Poales > Poaceae > Tuctoria > Tuctoria greenei. Next base: position 10,913,705 of record JAYESD010000012.1, on the reverse strand, counting down.
TAGAGGGAACTCGGTATTGGGATGGTATTTGTGATGGTTATGGTTGGTATTATGGTTATGGACTAATTTCTTGTATTGAATATGGTTATTGGTAAATGGTGAAATCTGGAATTGTGGATGAGGATGGTGAATTATGGATTGGTATTATGATATTACTTATGATTATGATGGTTTTATTTCACATACATAGAATATATTGCTTTTTAAATGTTTTTATGTACTTTTCAGCACTTTGCCATTATTATTGTCGTTATTTGAATAAGCCACATCCCATACTTTCCACACTTGCTGAGTACGACATGTACTCACTCTTGCAATCCCCCCCCCAGCAGTTGCAGGTCAGGATTGGGAGTTTAATGGTGATAATGCGGAGTTCTAGGCCGTGTCTACCGTCAGCTTTGCATGTGGTGTTGATTGGAGCTGCGCATACATACCCTATCGCTTATGCTGCTTAGTTGCTTAGTTTGCTTAATTAGTTTATTTCCGCTACATTAGGTGAGCTTGTCATTAATATTCATTAGAGCTTGTATTCGAGGATAATCTGGTTTGTGTAATAAAATTTGGTTAATTAATTTTGTTCTGTGGCAATTTTCTGTATACTCTTTTGTGATTGCACTCGTGTATGTTTGTTGAACATCCTGGGCACACATATGTGTTAGCTTGGTTCATTTTTCGGAAACAGGTGTCACACCGTGCGATGCGGCACCTAACAGCACACATGAAAAGGATACCAAAACATACAAAATTTTCATTTCAGAATAATTAGAGTTTACAAAAAAGTGTACAATAGAAGTACACACGCAACGGAATTACATACTCATATTCTCACCTATCTAAGCATAAGAGAAGACGTCCATGCCCTAGGATGCTTCTCACTAGCAACATGACGATCATTCAGCAGCGGCGTGGTTCACATGAGATTTAACTCGATACCTCGAGATCTCATGTACAACCTGAACAGCAGAAATGAACCTAATACCTGCAAAAATCGTTAAAGCAGAAACGTGAGCATAAGGCTCAGCAAGACTAACCCGTCTTACTAGACATATGCAAGGGTGAGTACTAAACATAGGTAAGGAATGGCATAAATAGACTCGCCTACAAGTAAATCCTTATACTCATGTTTTAAGTAGCAAATGACATTCTTCAAGCACAGCACATCATAGACTCCACAATCAAACAAGAAACGCTTTGCCGATGATATGACATGCTCAAGGCACGTAATGCTATTACAGCTAAAGTATGGGGAAACTATAAACTTTAGTTTTTCTATCTCTAAGTCATACAAGGTTGCAAAGCAATTATAATTCAATACAATATATTTTTCTGGCTTCTTTAGTATTTACTACGTCACGACAGCGACGGACAAGTGGTACTCTATTACCGCGAGGGACGGTGATTGCAATCAGGACACAGTCGGACTGCATGACACGCACACCCGCGTGGGAGACACATATGTGCTCTCCTCCCCGCGTCATATGTGGCCACCTTTCATCCAAGACCCCAATGTCGACAAACCCCTTCATCCCGAGCAAAAGGTCCCCTACAAGGACACGTCAAAACATTCCGCTAGGAGATTTACACCTTTCTGCCTTCGCATCTCTATTCAAAGACAACCGAGGAGTCTCCAAACTACAGTCTGGAGTTACATCAGTTTAATGGGCCCATATACCATTATGCAACCGGTACAGTTCAAGCTTGCCCAACGGTGCCGCATACGGCACGGTCCTCAAGCGACACAGGCAGGGCTATGCACCCGAGATTCCATCTCGTCGACTCCTATTCCCCATGCCCAGTCTCGTATTCATTTCATAAGCCATTTTTAATCTTCCACCCTCATGTGAACTGTTATTCCTATCTAGCGAGTAGATTCCAACTACTCGACTTCTATCGGATTTCGTATACATTAGCAAAGCAGTTACTACAGGTCAAACTGTAACCCGTTCCAACCAACCCCTGGGATTTGTGGTCATGCAAGTGGAGTATCAATCACCCTATACGTAATGGACATATGAAACTTAAGACATAATTTGAGAAATACTGCAAAACTCTGTAAAGCATTTAAATGCAAACTGGGGCTTGCCTTAGTTTGCGACTCGATTAAATGTCAATTGTTAGTGGTCCTTCTCTGAAGACTTCGCCAAGGACATCAAGTGGACACCCTGGCCTTCTCCTCCAAGCGACACTTCTCATCAATATCGATCACTACATGACATGCATATTTGAATGCTAGTAAATTATAATGTATATATAGTTCATAAGCTTCTAACTATGGTTATGGTGAGTGAATGATCTTAGTTGGCTTTGGGATTTTTATGGTAGATATTAGGGACTACAAGGGAGACTCTTGCAAAGAACAGGAGATGATCAAAGAAGTTTGTTGTTCCTAAAAATTATGGCAAGCAATAATCTGCTCTAAATTTTGGATGAAATTTTTGAGACCTATCATGGCTACCAGTGGTTGTATCATGCAGAGGGGGTCTTAATGGTTCTAGGAAAATTTATTTCACAATTTTCAAAGTTTCTGTGAAAGATATGTTGAATTATAAAGTTGCTAAGAATTTATCGAATTATTTTATAACTGAATTTAGTTTTTCAATTAACATTCAGATTGGGAATTGAATTTGGGCAAGTATATTAGGTCTAATAAATCGGAAATTTTTATAGGAGCTAGTATATGACTAAAGCAAGGTTCAGTTCAAATTTGGGACATAACAAATCAACTGAACATCTGTAATAATTCAATGAAGGAAAAAGGCAATTAAATTATACAGAGGGTTATACAGGCTTTCATACAAAACTAACTGTAGAAACAGAAAGTTCAGAGTGTAAGAGTTATACAGGATTTTACTTGAGATTTTTAGAGCAAGTATTCTAGGAGAAACTGAATTTAGAAGTTTGAATATATTTTCTGGTCCAGTTCTGTTTTATATTTGAACAGCAGAAAGGAATTTGGAATTTGACTATGTTATAGAGGTTCAATGACTCCTAACTTCTTATGGTAATCAAGAACATTAGATTGTATTTTATGTGAATTTTGGGGATTTTTTCCAGTGGAAGGTTCAGCTGGGAAAATCTATTTGTATTTGGAAAGATTGCATTTTACAGGATTGAAAACTGATTTTCATAGATCCCAATTGGTACTAACAGAAACTAGAGCTCAGGGGCTTTCAAACAAAATTTGTTTGAAGATTTTTGGAGTAATATACGGAGAGATATGCATTTTTGAAGTTGGACAAAGTTTCTGGATTTAGAAAAAACAGAATTGAATCACTGACGGGGGACCCACTGTCAGGTTCATCTTCTACTTCCAGCCAGACCCGAACTGAGAGCCACACAGTGACTTCGCGCGACCGTTCCCGCTGCTAGAGGCAACAAACGGCAAGGACACAAAAACAAAAATTTCTCTTCACATCCTGGGACACGCGCTGGACAACTTGTCAACCAGGAACGGTGAGTGGAATGTCGCCGGCTATGGTGGCAGCGGCGGTGGCGGCGTTGGCCCCATAGAGCATTGCGGGAAAAATGTGTAAACAACCTATATTTTGATCCTAAATCAACAATGGACCATGGGTAACTCGGATCTACCATTTAATTGTGGATAAACGAAGTGTAAAGTGGGGTTCCTCGACGGCCTATGTTGACAATCGGCTGCTACAAAAATTTGCGTTCAGACCTAACCACGGCATAAAAATTTAATTCCTTGCAGCTACATCGAGAGGAGAGCCTCACAAACCTTATGACGTGATCGGCCCGGTTGGAGAGTGGGTGTGGTGACCGTGCGACGTGGAGGCGCGGTGGCGACCGAAAACCGAACTGCGTGGTTAACGTTGTTCACTGCTCGATGATGAATTGGGGAGGCACCAGCTGAGCTCGCTGGGAAAGTGGAGGAGGACGTCGTGCGTTGCTTGTTGGCCACTGCTGGTGCTACCACACAGCTGGGAGCAAAGGCGCCGTGGTCCTGCACGGTGCAGCGCGGCGCACCAGAACAAAAGAAAGAACTGGGCTGGGAGGAGACTAGTGTGCCTGCTTGGGGAGAAAGATTTTATAGGGGATAGGGATGTACGGTGGTTCTGTGATCAACCAAGCACACAGCTAGCTGCGTGGACATGCAAGCTGTTGCGGTGTCACCTGGTAAGGAAATGACGATAAGATCAACAACCCAGAGGCGGTTCAGCATCTCAGTGACACTTACAGGTGGGTCCCACCCTACCTCATTCTCCTTTCAAATTTCAAATAGAGCTAGCAAACATGCTTCAAAAATACTCAACTTTGGCCCAATGACTAAATAAAATGTGAAAAATTTTATGGTGCAATCAGATTTCAGAACTGAACAAGTTGAATTTTTAACTCAGGTTTGAATTTGAATTCAAGCGGGGATACTTGACTCAATTGAATAAATAGTAAATTAGGTTTAAAAATCCTGAAACTTTGGAGTTAACCTTTCTAAACCATAAGGGACCTCGGGAAAAATATAGAGTTGATTTGGACAAGGTTAAGTACAAAGTTTAAATTTGAAGTCGACATTGATTAAACTCTCAGTATGCGTCTAAATAAATGGAAAACGTGCTTCAAAATTTTTGAAACTTTACCGAGAGTCTATTTGGAATATTATAAGGCCATGGAAAAATTTACAGTAGATTTGAATATTTTTGACTGGGCCAAATGTACAGTAGCATATTCAATTTGTAACTAATTTGAATATATATTTGGTACTGCATATTAATTTGACCTAGCAATCTGCATTCAAAAAATTCCAAAATTTGCAGAGAGGTCGATAGAATTAATCTAAAATTATTGGTGAAGTCCATTCCCCATGTTAATAATATTTAAGCATGAGTGGAAGAAAAGATTTGATGAGATCATGTTCATAAGCATAGCTATATTTGATCTCCATTAGGGTTGATAACCAACTTACAACTGAACTTCATATGAATGAGAAAGTGGGATTTTACATTCCTCCCCCCTTAAAAGAATCTCGTCCCGAGATTACAACAGGAAGGATTAAAGGAAAAAAAGATCTAATGCACATATGCCGCTAACAAGTCCGGATAGTTCGATTTAAAAAAATCCTCGCTTTCCCAAGTTGCTTCTTCAGCGGTATGGTGATTCCACAAGACTTTGTAAAAGTGCAAGGTGCGACTTCTTGTGGTACGAGTCTTCTCATCGATGATCTTGACCGGATGCTCAGAATATGTGAGATCAGGTTGTAGAGCTACAGGATCTTCCGTGCGGACTTCAGCTAGGGATTTAAGACACTTCCGCAACTGAGAGATGTGGAATACATTATGAATTCCAGAGAAAGACGTCGGTAACTACAGACGATAGGCCACAGGTCCGCATTTCTCAGTGATAGCGAACGGCCCGATGAATCGTAGAGCCAGCTTTCCCTTCACCCCAAAACGATGAATCCCTTTCATTGGAGATACACGAAGGTAAATGTGATCCCAATGTCAAAGTGAAGAGGTCGACGTCGTTTATCTGCATAACTCTTCTGTCTAGATTGAGCAGCCTTGAGATTGGCTTGGATCACTCGCACTCGTTCTTCAGCTTCATTGACAAGATCAATGCCATATGTCACTCTTTCACCAGACTCACACCAATTCAATGGTGTGCGGCACTTCCTGCCATAGAGAGCTTCATATGGCGCCATCTGGATACTAGCTTGATAGCCATTGTTATATGAAATCTCCGCCAATGGTAGATGATCATCCCAATTTTTACCATGGTGGATGGCACAAGATCGTAGCATGTCCTCAAGGACTTGATTTACTCGCTCCATCTGACCATCAGTCTGTGGATGATAAGTAGAGCTTCGAATCAACTTGGTACCCGATGATGCGTGGAGTTGCTCCCAAAAGCGAGCAACAAATAAGGATCCACGATCTGAAATGATAGTGCGGGGTACTCCATGTAGGCACATGATCCTTGTGATATACAACTCTGCATACTTGGGACCTCGATAGTTGGTGTTGACAGGGATAAAATGAGCTGATTTGGTCAATCGATCAATTATCACCCAAATCGAATCATGCTTACGGAAAGTGAGAGGTAACCCAACAATGAAATCCATGCTGATGTCTTCCCACTTCCATGCCGGTATGTTCAAAGGTTGTAACTGTCCGGCTTGCCTCAAATGGTCGGCTTTCACTCGCTGACATGTATCACATTCGGATACATACTTTGCTATTTCTTGCTTCATCCGTGACCACCAGAATTTCTTCTTCAGATCTTGGTACATCTTGTTGCTACCCGGATGAATAGAGTACTTGGATAAGTGTGCTTCATCCAAGATCTTCTTTCGGAGCTCCATGTCATGGGGTACGACTATACGGTCTTTAAACCAAATAGTACCATGATCATCACATTGAAAACATTTCATCTCTCCTTTCTTCATTCTTCGTCGAATGTGCGACATTCCCTTGTCTTCTTTCTGAGCCTCTACAATATCTTCCCTGATGGTAGGGATGAGGGCTAGATTTTAGAGCGCTCCATACGGAACCAAGTATAAACTCGGCTCACCCTCTTCCATTGAAATGATCGATAGGTGATTGACATGAGACTTGCGGCTCAGTGCATTTGCAACCACATTTGCTTTGCCAGGATGGTAGTGGATCTCAATCTCATAGTCTTTGATCGATTCCAACCATCTTCGTTGTCGCATATTCAAAACTTTCTGGGTGAAAATGTACTTCAAACTCTTGTGATCAGTGTAGAGATGCACTAAATTGCCTAAGAGATAGTGTCTCCACATCTTCAATGCGAGCACCACAGCAGCGAGCTCAAGATCATGAGTCGGATAATGTTGTTCATGATTCTGAAGCTGTCAGGATCCATACGCGATCACCCTTCTATCTTGCATGAGTACACAACCAAGACCAATGCCAGATGCATCGCAATAGACATCAAATGGTTTAGTTGTGTCCGGCTGAGCCAACACCGGTGCAGTTGTGAGGTGTTTCACCAAAGCTTGAAATGCTTCTTCACATTCTTTAGTCCATACATATCTTGTTCCCTTCTTCAGTAGTTCTGCCAATGGTTTGGCTATCTTTGAGAAACTCAGAATGAACCTCCGATAATAGCCAGCCAAGCCAAGGAAACTACGAACTTCATGTACGGACTTGGGAGATTTCCACTTCAGGACTTGTACAATTTTGCTTGGATCAACGGCAATACCATCAGTCGATATGATATGCCCTAGAAATGGCACTTGGCGGATCCAAAACTCACACTTGCTGAACTTTGCATACAATTGGTGATCTCTTAAACATTGTAGCACAATATGCAAGTGTTTATCGTGTTCTTCTTCGGATTTAGAATACATCAAGATGTCGTCAATGAATACCACTACAAATTTGTGCAACTCCAGCATAAACACCGAATTCATGAGATACATGAAGTGAGCTGGTGCATTGCTCAACCCAAAGGACATGACGAGATACTCATATAGCCCATACCTCGTCGAAAATGCGGTTTTTGGAATGTCCTCATGTCGAATCTTAATCTGATGATAACCTGAACGAAGGTCCATCTTTGAGAATACCTAGCACCCACTAGTTGATCGAATAAAATATCAATGCGTGGTAGTGGATACTTGTTCTTGATGGTGACCGCATTCAGTGGACGATAGTCCACACACAACCTTAAAGTCTCATCCTTCTTATTCACAAACAACGCGGAACAACCCCAAGGTGATGAACTTGGGCGAATAAATCCCTTGCTCAATAAGTCATTCAGCTGCTCCTTCAATTCCGCAAGTTCCTTCGGTGCCATCCTATACGGCTTCCTTGAGATTGGCATGGTTCTGGGCGCTAGTTCAATCTTGAACTCGACGTCACGTTCTGGTGGCATGCCCATGAGATCATCAGGAAACACGTCTGGATATTCACATACTACGGGGATATCCTCAAGCTTCTTGACACTGGTGTGATGCACCACTAAGACTCTTGGTGCGGTATTCAAAAGATTTAAAGTGTTGCTGCCATGGAATTTAGAATTCAGTTGGACAGTCCGCGAGCTGATATTAAAAATCGCTCCATGATGTGTCAACCATGACATTCCCAAGATGAGGTCAATCTGCTGACCTTCCAAAATGATGAGGTTCACCAGATAGATACTTCAACCCATGCACAAAGGTTCTCGAGAAATAACCTCATTAGCCGAAATCTTGCCTCCTGGTGAACTGACACAAAAAGGATGTGAGACAGTCACAATTGGCACTTGATGTTTCAGCACAAAAGACTTGCTCACAAAGTTATGAGTAGCTCCAGAGTCAAACAGAACGGCTACTGGTTGATCATATAAAGTAAACATGCTTGCTAAAACAGGCTCCCCTTCTGGAATATCCTCAATCGCACCGTAATTAACACTAGCAGACTTTGATGAGGTCTTCTTTTTAAATTTATGGTGCTGATCAGAATTTTTGGAAAAGGACAATTTGACACGGTCACGTTCCGTCTTGCGATGTTCCCGTGCTAAATGCATTCTGTGCTTTCCACTGAATTGGGGTGGACTGACAACATGCACATCTTGTAGAGATTGGGCTGCAAGAGTGAGATCATACTGTTGCGGTGGAGATCCAGGACACACTTGCATGCTTTGCTGAGGTGCAAGTAAGGTCTCCACTGGATAGGAGTGATACCGAACCTGTTGTAGTTGCTCACTCGACCAAAGCTGTTGACCGGATGGTAAGCAATATACCGCACGATCTTCCTGAGGAACATCACTGATAATTTTTAGGGATGTCTTCCTCTTTCTCTTCTCTGCCTGATAGCGAAGAGTTGCATCCTCCTGAACAATAGCGGCACCAACCAAGTCTTTGTAGTTGCCGTTATTGAATAACACCAGTCGAGCTCGAAGTTCGATGTTCAGTCCTCAAAAGAAATAATCGCACTTCAATGCCTCGATATTCACATACTTAGGCGCATATTGAGCCAAATGATTGAACGCCTTGGAGTATTCATAAGCACTCATTTCTCCTTGCTTCAACTCCACAAACTCCTCTAACTTGGTTTTAATCATCCATGTAGAAATGTAACGTGCACGAAAAGCATCACGGAACTCCGCCCAGGTCACACGATGACCGTCAGAGAGAGTGGTGAGATATTCAGACCACTAAGCTCTTGCGGATCCGTGAAGCTATTGAGCGGCAAATAAGACCTTCTGATACTCATCACACTGAAGTAACTCAAATTTGGCTTCAATCACCCGAAGCCAATGCTCTGACTCCAATGGTTCCCAGGCTTCTGTGAAAACCGGTGGTTGAGTCGCCAAGAAATCTAGATATGTGACTTGAGGTCGATCAAGTGGTCGAGCCTCAGGTTGTACACTCCGCTGTACCAATGTCTGCAGAGACTTGGCCATCCTTGCTAAGACTTCTGCCAATCCGGTTGATGATGGCACTGGTGGTAGAGTTGAGTCATCTCCACCATGAGCAGAATTACCCGGTTCACCCTCAAAATGAGTGTGATCCATGCTGCAATAGGTAGCATTACGGTTAAGATCCAAAGTTGCAATACCAACTGGAGTCATGATAAAGACCATAATATGCATCACTTAACAATGCAGTATGCTAGGTGTAAATAAAGACTAGAACATGGAACTAGACCCAAATAAGTGATACTGCCCACCAATCACTTAACATGGTGTTTCAACTTTATGTTAATCAATCATGTGGAGTAATCACTCCTAGACATGATGAGTGACATAAGAAGGTGAAACTAAAACGATTTGAGTTGATGATATCGCATACTGGTATGCCGTTCAGTTTCTGGTCCATCAGACCAGTCTGTAGAAATGTAATTATTTCTCACAGTTGAATGCAGAATTTGGTATGGAGTTCAACTACAAATTTATAGTAAACTCAAAAACCTTTTCAGAATGTATTACTTTTTCCCCATAGCAATTCTGGAATGGAAAATATAGAAGTTTGATTAATGGTTACAAGACAGTTCAAATCTGGAATATGAACTTCAGTTCTGTTCCAGCAAACCATCCTGTATAAATTCGAAATTTGCTCCCAGCAAATGGCAGGAATAGGATTTGAGTTGAATACAAAAGTTTTATAGCACTTCATAATATTTCCATATTGTACTTGAACACCTCCATGTGAGATCTGGATTAAAAGTTATACAGGTCTGAAGTTGACTAAAATTTTCTGGAAATTTTGACAGAACCTCCCCTGTATATGTGGGTTTTGTCCACAGTTTATACAGGTATACCAAAACAATATCTTGAGGTAATGAAAAAATAAACATGGTACCAAATCATGTTAATATTCCAGAATTAGATTTGTTTCAGGCTTACAAAGTCGTTGTACAGGTCAAAGCTTGCAATCTCCAACTATGCACAAAAGATTTCTGGTCCTGGACTGCCAGAACAGCGTTTGCGACAATTGGAATTGGACTCTTGTAATGAAAGATTCAGACCAGGAGTTGAATAGAAAGTTGATAGAGGACTTCCTAAGATTTCCGAAGATGTATATATCTGACTATGTCAAGCTTTAATATTATGAGATATGACTGTCAAAAGTCGACAAATGAGTTGACTGGTTTTCTGCCAGCAGATCTGCAGTGTACCAGTTTCCAACTGGGATTTGGATTGGTTCAGTGTCGAATTAGAGAACACTTCAATTTACAAAGTTGTAGTGATGCTTCTTCCCTCTCCAGATATGTATCACAATAGGACAGAAGATTTTTCTACAAGAATTTATGGTGAAAATACAGAGACTGTGTCATTGGGTAAGACATTTGTAGTAGTTTTTGTAGAGTTCAAATTACGCCAAGGTAGGATCATTTTCAGTCCTAAAGACCGAAATGAACTTTGTAGTGGACTTGATGATATTTCTATCCATATAGCATATCTTTATGTTATTTTTCAATTAATCAAGATTACGACCTGGCGAAGTTGAGCAAACTCCTGCCAGAAACAAAGAACCTTGATTCTTCACAAGTTATGAGTGATATTCACCTAGCAATGTCCCAAAATGTACCAGCAACTGGTAGTCGGACTTTCCAAAATGTAATGCAACCATTCTGACGTTGGGGATCGTCAAGTATCAAAGTTGACACTGACGGTACTACGTGCCTCACTAAAGAAAATTCTAACCGGTATATCCGGATACGTTTATAGGTGGTCCTAATATCGTTCACTCGCAAACGTGTGCTACACGGGTCACTATCGTAGTCAATGCTGCAAAAGACAAACAATCCCCTTCACACCTTCACACCTCAAGGGCGGCACGGGGAAACAGGACAGGCAGTCACAATAATAAATAAAAGTAAATGTATACGACTCTGGTGTGAGTCGCCCTCGAGCGAGGTCATGTCTCGAGGTACATGGCTGTAAATACGTCTGTACAGCAAAGACTCCCGTACGAACCGGCTTATACACGCTCGGGCATACGTGTTTCGCATGCTCCCATAGAATACGAATGATTCTAGAGAGGCATACTATCGGGTTATACACCACCCGATGGGGGCTCCCACTAACTTTGAAGCACACTGGGGTACCGCGTGTCATAGGTTCTCAGAAACATGGAAAGTTTCAGAGACTCCTATTAACTTTTCTATGCCACGCCACGGAAAACTTCCATGCTACCTCTCGCATGGTGAGCTTACCACAATTGATCCGCTTACGGTGGCGTACATAACCTCTTACCTGACGTTGGAGCGTCGTTACAGAATTAATAACATATAAGTCAGTTTAGCACCTTTATATCTTATACTAGTAATAGTCCTTAATGGGCATATAGCTAATCCTCACTCGACTACTTTGGAGTTTTCGAAAATAGGCTCTTTTCGAGCGTGCTATTTCCAATGAAGCACTGATACCATGTCTGTGGGCACCGAAGTCCACACATTCGACGATCTCATTGGGTGGTGCCGTGCGATGCGGCACCTAACAGCACACACGAAAAGGATACCAAAACATACAAAATTTTCGTTTCAGAATAATCAGAGTTTACAAAAAAGTGTACAATAGAAGTACACATGCAACGGAACTACATACTCATATTCTCACCAATCTAAGCATAAGAGAAGACGTCCATGCCCTAGGACGCTTCTCACTAGCAACCTGACGATCATTCAGCAGCGGCGTGGTTCACATGAGATTTAACTCGATACCTCAAGATCTCATGTACAACCTGAACAGCAGAAATGAACCTAATACCTGCAAAAATCGTTAAAGCACAAATGTGAGCATAAGGCTCAGCAAGACTAACCCGTCTCACTAGACATATGCAAGGGTGAGTACTAAACATAGGTAAGGAATAGCATAAATAGACTCGCCTACAAGTAAATCCTTATAATCATGTTTTAAGTAGCAAATGACATTCTTCAAGCACAGCACATCATACACTCCACAATCAAACAAGAAACGCTTTGCCGATGATATGACACGCTCAATGCACATAATGCTATTACAGGTAAAGTATGGGGAAACTGTAAACTTTAGTTTTTCTATCTCTAAGTCATACAAGGTTGCAAAGCAATTATAATTCAATACAATATAATTTTTCTGGATCCTTTAGTATTTACTACGTCACGACAGCGACGGACAAGTGGTACTCTATTACCGCGAGGGACGGTGATTGCAATCAGGACACACCCGGACTGCATGACACGCACACCCGCATGGGATACACATACGTGCTCTCCTCCCCGCATCATACGTGGCCACCTTTCACCCAAGACCCCAATGTCGACAAACCCCTTCATCCCGAGCAAAAGGTCCCCTACACGGACATGTCAAAAAGTTCCACTAGGAGATTTACACCTTTCTGCCTTCGCATCTCCATTCAAGGACAACCGAGGAGTCTCCACACTACAGTCTGGAGTTACATCAGTTTAATGGGCCAATATACCATTATGCAACCGGTACAGTTCAAGCTTGCCCAACGGTGTCGCATACGGCACTGTCCTCAAGCGACACAGGCAGGGCTATGCGCCCGAGATTCCATCTCTTCGACTCCTATTCCCCCTGCCCAGTCTCGTATTCATTTCATAAGCCATTTTTAATCTTCCAACGTCATGTGAACTGTTATTCCTATCTCGCGAATAGATTCCAACTACTCGACTTCTACTGGATTTCCTATACATTAGCAAAGCAGTTACTACAGGTCAAACTGTAACCCGTTCCAACCAACCCCTGGGATTTGTGGTCACTCAAGTGGAGTATAAATCACCCTATACATAATGCACATATGAAACTTAAGACGTAATGTGAGAAATACTGCAAAACTTTGTAAAGCTTTTAAATGCAAACCGGGGCTTGCCTTAGTTTGCGACTCGATTAAATGTCAATTCTTAGTGGTCCTTCTCTGAAGACTTCGCCAGGGACTTCAAGTGGACACCTTGGCCTTCTCCTCCAAGCGACACTTCTCGTCAATATTGATCACTACATGACATGCATATATGAATGCTAGTAAATTATAATGTATATATAGTTCATAAGCTTCTAACTATGGTTATGGTGAGTGAATGGTCTTATAGTTGGCTTTGGGATTTTTATGGTAGATATTTGGGACTACAAGGGAGACTCTTGCAAGGAACAGGAGATGATCAAAGAAGTTTGTTGTTCCTAAAAATTATGGCAAGCAATAATCTGCTCTAATATTTGGTTGAAATTTTGGAGACCTATCATGGCTACCAGTGGTTGTATCATGTAGAGGGGGCCTTAATGGTTCTAGGAAAATTTATTTCACAATTTTCTAAGTTTCTGTGAAAGATATGTTGAATTCTAAAGTTGCTAGGAATTTCTGGAATTATTTTATAACTGAATTTAGTTTTTCAATTAACATTCAGATTGGGAATTAAATTTGGGCAAGTATATTAGGTCTAATAAATCGGAAATTTTTATAGGAGCTATTATATGACTAAAGCAAGGCTCAATTCAAATTTGGGACATAACAAAGCAACTGAACATCTGTAATAATTCAATGAAGGAAAAAGGCAATTGAATTATACAGAGGGTTATACAGGCTTTCATACAAAACTAAATGTAAAACCAGAAAGTTCAGAGTGTAAGGGTTATACAGGATTTTACTTGAGACTTTTAGAGCAAGTATTCTAGGAGAAACTGAATTTAGAAGTTTGAATATATTTTCTGGTCCAGTTCTGTTTTATAGTTAAACAGCAGAAAGGAATTTGGAATTTGACTATGTTATACAGGTTCAATGGCTCCTAACTTATTACGGTAATCAAGAACAGTATATTGTATTTTATGTGAATTTTGGGGATTTTTCCAGTGGAAGGTTCAGCTGGGAAAAATCTATTTGTATTTGGAAAGATTGCATTCTACAGAATTGAAAACTGATTTTCATAGATCCCAATTGGTACTAACAGAAACTAGAGCTCAGGAGCTTTCAAAGAAAATTTGTTTGAAGATTTTTGGAGTAATATACAGAGAGATATGCATTTTTGAAGTTGGACAAAGTTTCTGGATTTAGAAAAACAGAATTGAATCACTGACAGGGGGACCCACTGTCAGGTTCATCTTCTACCTCCAGCCAGACCCGAACTCAGAGCCACACAGTGACTTCGCGCGACCGTTTCCGCTGCTAGAGGCAACAAACGACAATGACACAAAAACAAAAATTTCTCTCCACATCCTGGGACACGCGCTGGACAACTTGTCAACCAGGAACGGTGAGTGGAATGTCGCCGGCGATGGTGGCAGCGGCGGTGGCGGCTTGGCCCCATAGAGCATTGCGGGAAAATTGTGTAACCAACCTATATTTTTATCCTAAACCAAAAATGGACCATGGGTAACTCGGATCTACCATTTAATTGTGGATAAACGAAGTGTAAAGTGGGGTTCCTCGACGGCCTATGTTGACAATCGGCTGCTACAAAAATTGGCGTTCCGGCCTCACCACGCCATAAAAATTTAATTCCTTGCAGCTACATCGAGAGGAGAGCCTCACAAACCTTATGACGTGCTCAGCCCAGTTGGAGAGTGGGTGTGGTGACCGTGCGACGTGGAGGCGCGGCGGCGACCGAAAACCGAACTGCGTGGTTAACGTTGTTCACTGCTCGACGATGAATTGGGGAGGCACCAGCTGAGCTCGCTGGGAAAGTGGAGGAGGACGTCGTGCGTTGCTTGTTGGCCACTGCTGGTGCTACCACACAGCCGGGAGCAAAGGCGCCGTGGTCCTGCACGGTGCAGCGCGGCGCACCAGAACAAAAGAAAGAACTGGGCTGGGAGGAGACTAGTGTGCCTGCTTGGGGAGAAAGATTTTATAGAGGATAGGGATGTACGGTGGTTCTGTGATCAACCAAGCACACAGCTAGCTGCATGGACATGCAAGCTGTTGCGGTGTCACCTGGTAAGGAAATGACGATAAGATCAACAACCCAGAGGCGGTTCAGCATCTCAGTGACACTTACAGGTGGGTCCCACCCTACCTCATTCTCCTTTCCAATTTCAAATAGAGCTAGCAAAAATGCTTCAAAAATATTCAACTTTGGCCCAATGACTAAATAAAATGTGAAGAATTTAAGGTGCAATCAGATTTCAGAACTGAGCAAGTTGAATTTTTAACTCAGGTTTGATTTGAATTCAAGCGGTGATACTTGACTCAATGAAATAAATAGTAAATTAGGTTCAAAAATCCTGAAACTTTGGAGTTAACCTTTCTAAACCTTAAGGGACCTCGGGAAAAATATAGTGTTGATTTGGACAAGGTTAAGTACAAAGTTTAAATTTGAAGTCGACGTTGATTAAACTCTCAGTATGCGTCCAAATAAATGGAAAACGTACTTAAAATTTTTTGAAACTTTACCGAGAGTCTATTTGGAATATTATAAGGCCATGGAAAAATTTACAGTAGATTTGAATATTTTTGATAGGGCCAAATGTACAGTAGCATATTCAATTTGTAACTAATTTGAATATATATTTGGTACTGCATATTAATTTGACCTAGCAATCTCCATTCAAAAAATTCATAAGTATGAAGGTCAATAGAATTAATCTAAGATTATTGGTGAAGTCCATTCCCCATGTTAATAAATTTTAAGCATGAGTGGAAGAAAAGATTTGATGAGATCAAGTTCATAAGCATAGCTATTTTTGATCTCCATTAGGGTTGATAACCAACTTACAACTGAACATCATATGAAGGAAAAAGTGGGATTTTACAAAAGCCTTCGATGTGCTGAAAGAAAGCGCACATGATGATGAAGAAGTGTGACAACTAAAGGCACTCCTGAGAAAGAAACTGCTAGGACAAAAAGGAAAAGAAGAAGAGAAGACGACGGGGAGTGGTCATCACGACTACTCCCGACATCCTTACAACTACAACCGTCTCAATTTAAACAATCACTATCTCTCCATTCCTATGGGAAAGCCTTCACAGTTTGACGGAAGTGACTATACCATGTGGAAGTACAACATGAAGATGCATCTAATATCCCTAAATCCTAGTCTGTGGCACATTGTTTGCACTGGCATAGATATCCCGGACACGGATGAGGAACTCACCCCAGAACAAGAACAAGAGATTCACAGAAATGCACAAGCCATCGCCGTGATCACGTCATCGCTAAGAAGAGAGGAATTCACCAAGATCGATGGCTTAGAAAGTGCAAAAGAAATCTGGGATACACTTAAGACAGCTCACGAAGGAAATAGGTCGATTCGTGAAGTTAAAATCGAGATGCTTGAAGGAGAGTTGGGAAGATTTGTTATTAAAGAAGGTGAATCACCTCAAGACATGTACAACCGGATGAAGGCACTCATCAACAAAATTCGTGCCAATGGAAGTAAGAAATGGACAGATCACGAGGTGGTCAAGAGAATGATTAGAGCCTTCATGCCAAGAAATGTACACTTTGCTCGATGATTAGAGAAAGCCCCAGATTTCACAAAATTACTCTGGATGAGTTATTGGGGAAGATCATAAATCATGAAACGATGGAGAAAGAGGCTCAATACGTCAAGGACTTAGCCGAACTCACCTCTTCCAAGAAGAAAGAAGTTGCTCTCAAAGCAACGTGCAGACCAAACTTAAGGAAACTCGTGAAGACCAAGACGATGGGCATACAAGCGACGAGAGCACTGATCTTGATGATGAATAAATTGTACTATTTATCAAGAAGTTAAAATGCATGATGAAAAGAAGACACGACAACAATTCAAATGAAGGCAAAAGCAAGGATAAAGGAAAATCCAAGGCTTGACGCACTTGCTACAGCTGCGGAGAATATGGTCACTTCATGGTGGACTGCCCCTATGAAGAAAATAAAAAGAAGAAGGAAACAAGATCTTAAGAAAAGAAAAATTTCAGAAAAAGGAGACAAGCCCATCAAGCTCATATTGGCAAGGAGTGGGACTCTAACGACGAGTCCTCCTCCGATGAAGAAGAAGAGATAGCCACTATCGCAGTCAAGAAACCTACTATGAAAGCCACACTCTTCCCAAACATGGGAGGACGAGATATGAACAACCACACTTGCCTTATGGCTAAGGAAGGCAAGAAAAAGGTACGACTCATTCCTCCTACACTAAATTCCTCTATTGATGACTTTGATAGCTCTAGTGATAATGAAGAAATGTTTAGAGGGCTAAGTAAAATTGCTTTAAAGAAAATGGAAATGTTGTCAAACGAAATCTTTGAAAAGGAGGAACTTCTTAAATGATAAGAAGATATGCTCATCCGTGAAAGGAAGATATATCAAGAAGTTGAAAAGCTTCTCGAGCTTGAAAGAGAGAAGAACGAGTCGCTTGAAGTTGAGCTATCCTTGAGTAAGGAAACATACTCAAAGCTAGAGGACTCACATATTGCAATCAAGGAAGAACTTGCTAACTTGTCGAAAGTTAACAAAATCCATGAGGTGCAAGTTGAGTCACTCAAGCAATGTGACTCCTCTTCCTCCAAGAGCTCTTCCTCCAAAGATATGAGTTTGACAACAATCGAAACTTGCACTTTCTCTAGTAAGAAGAATGTTACTTCTAACACTTCAACTTCTCATAATTTGCATGGTTCTTCGAGTGGCATCTTTGATAAGGAGAAGATCAAATATGCACGTAGTGCATATATGGTCACTAGACCTCCTAATGTCAAAGATGGCCTTGGTTTTGACAGAAACAAACACATGTCCACTCCTAATTATGCTAAGAATAGAATTGTCTTTGTTATGGAAAAGTCCCATGAATCTGATTTACAAATATTGTTTCGTACATTTGATGCTTCCTATGTTCTTATGAAAGCCAAACATGGAAAAGTCATTGCTAAATATACAGGGCCATGCCACAAGAACTTGAAATCTTGTGTGTGGGTGCCCAAGACTCTTCTGACTAACCTGAGAGGACCCAATCAAGCTTGGGTACCTAAAACCAAAGAATAATTCTTTTTTGCAGGCTTACTCCTCCGGTGGATCTAAATGGGTGCTAGATAGCGGATGCGCAAATCACATGACCGGAGAGAGAGGTATGTTTGTTGAGTACTGAGTGTGGCCTAGAGGGGGGGGGGTGAATAGGCCTTTAAAGTTTCCTGCACACTTAATAGAATTGTTAAAACTTGGTTGACCGGACTAGTCCGGTTGCACGGGCGGACTAGTCCGGTGTGCTAGAAATATGTGTGTTGATTAAGCATTATTTGGGAAACCAAATTCTTTTAGCAGCGGAAATGAAAACAACTGATATTTTTATTTGAGATTAATGTAAGAATGCAAGTAAAAACCTATAAGTGCCTTAGATTGATGTTTTAGCAATCAAGTGATCTAATGAACAAAATGTAAAGGAAATAAGGCACAAGACACACAAATTTTTCCCGAGGTTCGATCTCACCACGAGATCTACGTCCTTGTTGAGGAAGCTCACACAGAGCCGTGTCTCCAACCCTTTCCCTCTTCAAGTCACCACGAAGGCCGACTTGATTCCACTATCACGGGTAATCACCAAGTTTGTGGGGCAACCTCACACGTTGAGGGCTCCCACAAAAACTAAAATGAAAGAAGTGAACAAATACACTCGAAAGTATTAAAATGCAGAGTATGAGTGTAGAAAGATCAGACCCCAAGAGCTCGTAGTGAAAGAACGACGATCTCCCAATCCCGAATTCAAGTGTTCAATTGATTTCACTCTTTTTGCACTTTAGATGTGTGGGGAGATGTGTTTTGGGCTCTTGGGACGAAGTGGCGGCACTAGGGTTTGTGTTTTCAGCAATATTCGACGTGTATTTTCTTTGGAAGGCCGTGGATTCTCAATTTATAGGGTTTCCAAAAAGTAACCGTTGAAAAACCCTAATACCGGACTAGTCCGGTGCAAGTCTAGACTTGTCCGGTCAATGTGTATTTTGATGTCCAGAAAGTCTGCCGGACTAGTCCGGTCCAAGCTCGGACTAGTCCGGTTCTGTGTGAAGGTGAACTCTAGAAAGTTCAACGGACTAGTCCGATCTCCACATATGGGAGACTCCAAAAAGGTCAACGGACTAGTCCGGTGTACACATGGACTAGTCCGGTCCCTCAATATGAGAGACTCCAGAAAGTTCAACGGACTAGTCCGGTGGACACACGGACTAGTCCGGTCTCCCAATAAGAGAGATTCCAGAAAGTTAAATGGACTAGTCCGGTCCATGATCGGACTAGTCCGATGCATTGTGAAAGTTAGGTTAATTTTAATCCCTTACCCTAGCGCAAAGTTGTGAGCTCTTGGAGTGTGTCTTTCATACACTCCCTATACATTCAAAATCTAATTTGGTCTTCCAAGCTCCATCAAAGTATCCCTCTTTGGACACCACTTCATTTTTCACCTTTTTGTGTGCACCGAGCTGTTTCACTTGTTTGTCCTGCAATCATCTCAATAGTTTCATTAGGATCTCATATGTTTGTCATCAATTAGCCAAAACCCACAAGGGATATCCTAGATGCACTTACAATCTCCCCCTTTTTCGTGATTGATGACAACCATTTGAGATATCACAATTGATAATAAAATCTTGATTTTCATAAGGTGTGCACATATGAGAATAACGATAAATCCACAAAAAGTTTCTCACATATGCACACACCTTATGGTGGGATGCCTAACAGGTGTGTGATCAACAAGGTGTGATGAAATAAAGGTAATAAATAATGAACATAGAGATAATCATTCAAGTAACAATAAGCATCACACATAAGAGAAGAAATAGTGCATTACGAGGTTTTAAAAATAAGTACATGTCCTCCATCACAAAAACAAAAAGACACAAACTAGAGAAACTACTAGTCTCAATCTCTCCCCCTTTGGCATCAAGGCACCAAAAAGGGAAAAATTGAGGGGAATCACTCATCGCCGCTCTCTTCTTAAGTTTCGGTCCGATCTTCATCTTCACCACCATCATCATTCGCTGGAGCAGGCTCTTCCTCGGAGTCCTCGAAGGAGGGCGGGGATCCAACCGGCTCAATCTCAAGCTTGTCACAAATAGCTTTGATGTTGGCATTCACATATTGTTGATGCTTCTTCCGCCTGACTTCAATCTTGCGGCAGCAGGCAGAGATAGAGGTGAGCATTTTTAGCACACCACCGGAGGGTTCATGAGCAGGTGCAGAGCTAGGAGGAGCAACTGCAGATCTTGTGGCATTCACATCCCGAGCTTGTTTTGACCTCCTCTCAGCTTCAGGGGAGGGAGGTGCACCAGGAGCTGACGGTAGAGTGTACTCGGTGGGCTTTTCCGGCTTCAACCCCGTATCGTGAACATCCTTGACAAACTCAAGTCCAGTCACTTTCTCAATCATGTACATGATGTACGGGGCATACCTGCAAGATCTGTTTGGAGTGATTGGACCACATAGAAGGGCTTGAAATATTTGATAGTGGGAGGGACATAAGGCATCCTTGTGTCATAGAGAAATTTGAGCTCATCCTTCTCCAAGGGTTGCAGATTGTGGATGACAAGATCATGATCCAAAGTGTGCTCAAGGTGGAGTATCCTTGCAAATTCATCATAAGTGATACATTATTTGAAACCATGAGTCATCCAAGTAAGACTCTCTCCATCACCACGAGCAAAGTAGAGGGTAGAGTAAAATTGGGTGATGACCTCATTGTTCTAGTCATACTCAAAGGCAATCAGATCCTTCAAGCTGTGCCTCTCCAGGGCCTCAACCACCTCACGAAATGCAGGATATCTCTTCGACTGTAAGTATCAAACATTCACCCATTGACTCTCTACTACGGGATTCTTCATCTTCATGTACACATGATCGTAGTAGTCGGCATGGAAGTTGAAAGGAATACATCTCTAAAGCTAATGTACTGCCTTGGAATCAAGGGAAACAAGCTAGAACTAGAAGAGTTGAGAGTTTGGTTTTAGTAAGAAATTTACCGAGATTTGAAGATTCGTGTTGAAGGAGCACGAATCTGTCCGGGTGAGTTTGGGGTGGAGTATCAACTCGTCGAGGGAGGATTTCCCACGGAGAAAACTTGGATTTTGAGGGCTCAACTCAAAAATCACTTTTGGGGGCTAGGGTTTGAGAGGTGAGGGCTCAACTCAAAGTGGAGGGAGGTTTGAAATTTTGATTTTGGGCCGGGCAACTGCTTATATACGCGGCCGACCGGACTAGTCCGGTGCCCCTGGAAAAAATAAGTATTTAGAGATAACTAATAGTGATCCAAGGACAAGTTTTGCAAATAATCTTGGTACTTATGACCAGAAGGCAATCAACAATGAAAAATGGTCATAAAATCCAAGATTTTTTCATTAAAATTTGTTTTCTTAGAAGAAAAAGAGGTGAGGGGCACTTTTAGCAATAAAATGTAACATTTGAAGTTTCAACCAAGTGTGCAACGTTTCAGGCCACATTTCGAGAGTCAAGAATATTAAGTTCATTCCTAAGCTTACAAAACCTTTTCTCATCCAATGGTTTGGCAAAAATATCTGCAAGTTGTTTTTCAGTTCTAACATGTGAAATAGCAATGTCACCTTTTAATGAATGATCTCTAAGAAAATGATGATGGATACCTATGTGCTTAGTTCTTGAGTGCTCTACAGGGTTGTGTGCAATTTTTATAGCACTTTCATTATCACATAGAAGCAGGATATGGCTTAGATTGTAGCCATAGTCCCTAAGAGTCTGTCGCATCCAAAGTAGTTGTGCGCAACAACTACTGGCTGCAACATACTATGCTTCCGCTGTGAAAAGAGCAATGGAGTTTTTCTTTTTAGATGACCAAGAAACTAGGGACCTACCAAGAAACTGACAAGTCTTTAACGTGCTTTTTCTATCGACTTTGCATCCTGCATAGTCAGCATCGGAATACCCTATCAAGTTAAATTTGGATCCTTTGGGATACCAAAAGCCCAAGTTGGGTGTGTGCATAAGGTACCTTAGGATTCTTTTTACAGCAATTAAGTGACACTCTTTGGGTGCGGCTTGAAACCTTGCACACAAGCAAACACTAAGCATAATATCTGGTCTAGATGGACGTAAATAAAGTAAGGAGTCGATCATGGACCGATATACCTTTTGGTCCACATTGAGACCATCTTCATTGAGGTCGAGATGTCCGTTAGTGGCCATGGGTGTCTTGATGGGCTTGGCTTTGTCCATGTTGAATTTATTGAGAATGTCCTGTGTATATTTAGTTTGGCTTATAAATGTACCTTCTCTTAATTGCTTCACTTGGAATCCCAAGAAGAACTTCAATTCGCCCATCATTGACATCTCGAACCTATCTGTCATAATTTTACTAAATTCTTCACAGAAAGACTTGTTAGTGGATCCAAAGATAATGTCGTCAACATAAATTTGACATCGAATAGATGATCATCACAATGTTTAGTGAACAGTGTATAGTCAGCTTTACCAATCTTGAATCCATTTTGAGTCAAAAAATCTCTAAGACACACATACCAAGCTCGAGGAGCTTGTTTGAGGCCATAGAGAGCCTTACGCAGTTTGTAGACATGGTTGGGATACTTTTGGTCTTCGTATCCTGGTGGCTGCTCCACATAAACTTCCTCCTTGATTGGACCATTTAAGAAAGCGCTTTTGACGTCCATCTGATATAGCTTAAAATTATGGTGAATAGCATATGCCAATGAAATATGAATGGACTCAAGTCAAGCTACAGGAGCGAAAGTTTCATCGAAGTCCAAACCTTCGACCTGAGAATAACCTTTGGCCACCAATCTTGCTTTATTTCTTGTTACTACTCCATGTTCATCTTGCTTGTTCCGAAATACCCATTTGGTTCCAACTATGTTCGCCTTTGGTCTCTCCACCAGCTCCCACACTTCATTTCTCTTGAAGTTGTTCAACTCTTCTTGCATTGCAATCACCCTGTCTGGATCCCTTAAGGCTTCTTCTACCCTGTATGGTTCCAAAAAAGACACAAAAGAATAGTATTCACAGAAATTTGCAATTCGAGATCTAGTAGTTACTCCCTTAGCAATATCTCCAATGATATTGTTGACAGGGTGGTCTCTTTGCACGCTCTGGTGTACTCTCGGGTGTGGAACTTGTGTAGTTGCTTGTTCTTCATTATCTTCATGTGCATTGTCTCCCCCTAGATCATTGCTTCCATGAATGTCCTAATTTTCTTGATCTTCCTCCTCTTGATCTTGTGCAAGAGCTCCCCCTTGATCATTGCCTCCGTGTTGAGGTTCATCTTGTGCATTTGAGTTGAATGTTTGCTCTTGTGGTAAGATATCACCAAGTCCCATTTTCTTTAGTGCTTCATATGGAGCTTCCTCTTTATCTAGCACACACTTATCAACTTGCTCCACTTGTGAGCCGTTAGATTCATCGAACACTATGTCACGTGCCACTTCAACAAGGCCGGACACCTTGTTGAAGACACGATAGGCGTAGGAATTCGATTCATAACCGAGCAAGAACCCTTCATCGGACTTTGAAGCGAACTTCGAGGCCCTCGGTTTCTTGTTCAGAATAAAACATTTACAACCAAATACTTTGAAATAAGAAACATTAGGCTTTTTACCGGTAAGGAGCTCATATGGAGTTTTCTTCAGTAGTCGATGGAGGTACAGCCGATTTGTGGCATGACAAGTGGTGCTCACCGCTTCTGCCCAAAATCGATCTGATGTCTTGTATTCATCCAACATAGTTCTTGGCATTTCGATCAATGTTCTGTTCTTCCTTTCGACCACCCCGTTTTGTTGAGGGGAGTAGGGTGTCGAGAAATCATGTTTTATCCCTTCTTCATCAAGATACTCTTCAACTTGGAGGTTCTTAAATTCTGTCCCGTTGTCACTTCTGATGTTCTTTTTAGTTGATGAGAATTCATTCTGAGCTCTTTTCAAGAACTTCTTGAGGATTCCCTGAGTTTCTGATTTATCATACAAGAAAAATACCCAGGTAAATCTTGAAAAATCATCAACAATTACTAAACCGTATTTGTTACCGCCGATGCTGATGTACGAAATTGGACCAACGAGATCCATGTGGAGGAGTTCCAGCGGTCTTGTGGTAGTCATCACATTCTTGGCGGGGTGTGGTGCTCCGACTTGTTTTCCCTCTTGACAAGCGCTGCAAGGCCTGTCTTTTTCAAACACCACATCCTTAAGACCACGGATGTTACCACCTTTTAGAAATTTCTGCAGATTTCTCATCCCAACATGGGCTAGCCGTCTATGCCACAGCCATCCCATGTTGGTCTTAGCAACCAAGCAAGTGTTGAGTTCGGCTTTATCTTTGTTGAAGTCAACAAGATAAAGCTTGCCCTTCAACATTCCCTTGAATGCAATCGAGCCATCGCTTCTTCTAAAAATGGTCACACCATCATTAGTGAACAAACAGTTGTAGCCTTTGTCGCATAGCTGAGATATTGGCAAAAGGTTATAATCTAGAGTCTACATGTAAAACATTGGATAAGGTATGTTGAGAGGATATTTCAATGTTACCGCTACCAAGGACCTTTCCTTGGCTGTTGTCTCCGAAGTATATGCCTTCACCTGGATCCTTGTTGTACTCGTACTCCACAAACATACCTCTCTCTTCGGTCATGTGATTTGTGCATACACTACCAAGCACCCATTTAGATCCACCGGAGGAGTAAGCCTGCAAAAAAAGAATTATTCTTCGGTTTTAGGCACCCAAGCTTGCTTGGGTCCTCTCAGGTTAGTCACAAGAGTCTTGGGCACCCACACAAGTTTTTAAGTTCTTGTGGCGTGGCCTTGTATATTTAGCAATGACTTTTCCATGTTTGTCTTTCATAAGAACATAGGAAGCATCAAATGTACGAAACAATATTTGTAAATCAGATTCATGGGATTTTTCCTTAACAAAGACAATTCCATTCTTAGCATGATTGGGAGTAGACATGTGTTTGTTCCTGTCAAAACCAAGGCCATCTTTGACATTAGGAGGTCTAGTGACCATATATGCACTGCGTGCATATTTGATCTTCTCCTTATCAAAGATGCCGCTTGGAGAGGCATGATTATAAGTTGAATTATTAGAAATAACATTCTTTGTACTAGAGCAGGTGCAAGTTCTGATTGTTGTCGAACTCATATCTTTGGAGGAAGAGCTCTTGGAGGAAGAGGAGTCACTTTGCTTGAGCGACTCAACTTGCACCTCAAGGATCTTGTTAACTTTTGAAAAGTTAGCAAGTTCTTCCTTGATTGCAATATGCGAGTCTTCTAGCTTTGAGTAAGTTTCCTTACTCAAGGCTAGCTCAACCTTAAGCGACTCGTTCTTCTCACTTTCAAGCTCGAGAAGCTTTTCAACTTCTTGATATCTATTCCTTTCACGGATGAGCATATCTTCTTGTCGGTTAAGAAGTTCCTCCTTTTCAAAAATTTCGTTCGACAACATTTCCATTTTCTTTAGAGCAATTTTACTTAGTCCTCTAAACATTTCTTCATTATCACTAGATCTATGAAAGTCAACAATAGAGGAATTTAGCGTAGGAGGGGTGAGTCGTACCTTTTTCTTGCCTTCCTTAGCCATAAGGCAAGTGTGGTTGTTCATATCCCATCCTCCCATGTTTGGGAAGAGTGTGGCCTTCATAGTAGGTTTCTTGATTGCGATAGTGGCAATCTCTTCTTCTTCATCGAAGGAGGACTCGTCGTTTGAGTCCCACTCCTTACCAACGTGAGCTTGATGGGCTTGTCTTCTTCTTCTGAAAATTTTCTTTTCTTGAGGTCTTGTTTCCTTCTTCTTTTTGTTTCTTCATAAGGGCTGTCCACCATGAAGTGACCATAATCTCTTCAGTTGTAGCAAGTACGTCGAGCCTTGTGTATTTTCCTTTATCCTTGCTTTTGCCTTCATTTGAGTTGTTGCCGTCTCTTCTTTTCATCATTCTCTTGAACTTCTTGATAAAGAGTACCATTTCTTCATCATCAAGATTGGTGCTCTCGTCGCTTGTATGCCACTCGTCTTGATCTTCACGAGTTTCATTGAGTTTGGGTCGGCATGTTGCTTTGAGAGCAACCTCTTTCTTTTTGGAAGAAGTGAGTTCGGCCAAGTCTTTGATGTATTGTGCCTCTTTCTCCATCATTTCATGATTTATGATCTTCCCCAACAATTCATCGGGAGTCATTTTGTGAAACCCGGGGCTTTTCTCTAATCATTGAGCAAAGTGTGACATTTCTTGGCATGAAGGCTTTAATCATTCTCTTGACCACCTCGTGATCCATCCATTTCTTACTTCCATAGGCACGGATTTTTTTGATGAGCACCTTCATTCGGTTGTACATGTCTTGAGGTGATTCACCTTCTTCAATAGAAAATCTCCCCAACTCTCCTTCAAGCATCTCGATTTTAGCTTCACGAACTGACCTATTTCCTTCTTGAGCTGTCTTGAGTGTATCCCAGATTTCTTTTGCACTTTCTAGGCCATCGATCTTGGTGAATTCCCTCTCTGCTTAGTGATGACTTGATCACGGCGACGGCTTGTGCATTTCTGTGAATCTCTTGTTCTTGTTTTGGGATGAGTTCCTCATCCATGTCTGGGATATCAATGCCAGTGCAAACAATGTGCCACAGACTAGGATTTAGGGATATTAGATGCATCTTCATGTTGTACTTCCACATGGTATAGTCGCTTCTGTCAAACTGTGGAGGTTTTCCCATAGGAATGGAGAGATAGTGATTGTTTGAATTGAGACGGTTGTAGAGTAAGGATGTCGGTAGTAGTCGTGATGACCACTCCCCCCGTCGTCTTCTCATCTTCTTTTCCTTTTTGTCCTAGCAGTTTGTTCCTCGGGAGTGCTTTTAGTTGTCGCACTTCTTCATCATCATGTGGACTTTCTTTCAGCACATGGAAGGCTTTAGCTTCTTGTTCCTCCTCATTGATGTTCAATCTTCGAGATATCGTTGTTCTTCTCAGAGGCCATTGATCTCTCCGAGATGTGAGTCTCGTTGGCGGAGAACCTCGCTCTGATACCAATTGAGTGTGGCCTAGAGGGGGGTGAATAGGCCTTTAAAGTTTCCTGCACACTTAATAGAATTGTTAAAACTTGGTTGACCGGACTAGTCCGGTTGCGTGGGCAGACTAGTCCGGGTGTGCTAGAAATATGTGTGTTGATTAAGCGTTATTTGGGAAACCAAATTATTTTAGCAGCAGAAATGAGAACAACTCATATTTTTACCACGAGATCTACGTCCTCGTTGAGGAAGCTCACACAGAGCCGGGTCTCCAACCCCTTTCCCTCTTCAAGTCACCACGAAGGCCGACTTGATTCCACTATCACAGGTAATCACCAAGTTCGTGGGGCAACCTCACACATTGAGGGCTCCCACGAAAACTACAATG